>JAAWXA010000007.1:9250626-9261318 GCA_038090715.1 Florisuga fusca | reverse complement strand
GGTCTCTTTCACCTACACTGCTCTCCAGCAGGTCAGCCCCCAACCTATACTGGGACATTGTGTTGTTCTTCCCCAAATGCAAAACTCTACACTTCGCCTTGTTAAATTTCATCAAGTTTCTCCCTGCCCAACTCTCCAGCCTGTCTAAGTCTCTCTGAATGGCAGCACAGCCTTCTGGTGTGTCAGCCACTCCTCCCAGCTTAGTGTCATCAGCAAACTTGCTGAGGGTACATTCTATACCCTCATCCAAGTCGTTGATGAAGATATTGAACAACACCGGTCCCAGTACTGACCCCTGAGGGACTCCACTAGTCACACATCTCCAACCAGATTCTGCCCCATTGACTACAACTCTCTGACTCCTTCCTTTCAACCAGTTCCTGATCCACCTCACTACCTGATCACCAAACCCATACTTGATCAGCTTATCTACAAGGATGCTGTGAGAGACGGTGTCAAATGCTTTACTGAAATCAAGATAAACCACATCTACCGCTCTTCCATCATCTATCCACCTAGTAATTTCCTCATAGAAGGCTATGAGGTTAGTCAAACATGATTTACCCTTGATAAAACCATGCTGACTGCTCTTGATGATCCCCATGTCCTTGATATGCCTGGAGATAGTGACAAGAACAAGTTGTTCCATCACCTTTCCAGGGATGGAGGTGATGCTGACCGGTCTATAGTTACCCGGGTCCTCCTTCTTGCCCTTCTTGTAGACTGGAGTGACATTTGCTATCCTCCAGTCCTCAGGCACCTCTCCTGTTACCCATGACTTGCTGAAGATGATGGAGAGTGGCCTAGCAATGACCTCCGCCAGCTCCCTCAGCACCCTTGGATGCATTCCATCTGGACCCATCGACTTATGGATGTCCAGATTACTCAGCTGATCCCTAACCCAATCCTCATCTACTATGTCAAACTCCTCATCTATCTTGACTACTTCTGGGGATAAATGAATCTGGGGCTCATGCGGAAACCCTGCAGGAGTAAAGACAGAGGCAAAGAAGGCGTTCAGCGCCTCTGCCTTCTTAATNCTGTTCTGCAGGGTGATTCTGTCTCTAAGCCTTTGCTCAGGGCCTGTCACTCCCTTCGGGGTACAGCTCCCCAAAGCCAGCGTCCCACCCCAGAGCCCCATGGCCATCCTCCTCTGCCCCTACTCCTGCCAGCTGTTTATTTATACACCTGTTTCAAGGGGAGGATGCTCAAATGGCTTTATTTGCTTCCTGCCTTCCAGCTGATCCACACTCCCCCCCAGCTTAGTGTCATCTGCAAATCTGCTGATGATGGACTCAATCCCCTCATCTAAATCATCAATAAAGATATGAAACAGAACTGGGCCCAACACTGATCCCTGGGGGACACCACTAGTGACTGGCCGCCAACTGGATCAGCCCCGTTCAGCACCACTCTCTGGGCCCGGCCCTCCAGCCAGTTCCTAACCCAGCACAGGGTGCTCCTGTCCAAGCTGTGGGCTGACAGCTTTTTCAGGAGAATGCTGTGGGGGACGGTGTCAAAGGCCTTGCTGAAGTCCAGGCAGACACATCCACAGCCTTCCCCTCATCCACCAGACGGGTCACCCGATCATAAAAGGAGATCAGGTTGGTCAGGCAGGACCTGCCCTTCCTAAACCTGTGCTGGCTGGGTCTGATCCCTTGCCCACCCTGCAGGTGCTGTGTGATTGCACTGAGGATGATCTGCTCCATAACCCTGCCAGGCACTGAGGTCAGGCTGACAGGCCTGTAGTTTCCCGGGTCCTCCCTCCGGCCCTTTTTGTGGATTGGCGTGACATTCCCCAACTTCCAATCATCCGGGATGTCCCTGGTGAGCCAGGACTGTTGGTAGATGATAGAGAGGGGCTTGGGGAACTCTTCCCCAGCTCCCTCATCACTCTTGGGTGGATCCCATCCGGTCCCATAGACTTGTGGGGATCCAAGCAGCTCAAGAGGTCACTGACTGTGTCCTTCAATATTACAGGGGGGCTGTTTAGATTTTTATCACCTTCTATAGGCTCCAGAAGCCTGCTGTCAACAGGATAACCTGCCTTTCTGTTGAAAACTGAGGTAAAGAAGGTGTTAAATACCTCAGCCTTTTCCTCATCTTTAATAACTATATTCCCACCCATGTCCAGTACAGAATGAAT
This sequence comes from Florisuga fusca, assembly GCA_038090715.1. Classification (NCBI taxonomy): domain Eukaryota; kingdom Metazoa; phylum Chordata; class Aves; order Apodiformes; family Trochilidae; genus Florisuga; species Florisuga fusca. Next base: position 9,259,172 of record JAAWXA010000007.1, on the reverse strand, counting down.
GTTTTCCTTGCCCCTTCTTTTGCTATTGATGTATCTGTAGAAGGATTTCTTATTGTCCTTCACAGAGGTAGCAAGATTCAGTTCGTGTTGTGCCTTTGTCTCTCTGATTTTCTTTCTACATGACCTGACTATATTCCTAAATTCCTCTTGAGAAGTTAGCCCTTTTTTCCATAATTGATAGGCCCTCTTCTTAACCCTAATTTCTTTCAGAGTCTCCCAGTTCAGCCAGACCGGTTGCCTTCCCTGCCGGCTTGCCTTCCGGGACTCTGGGACAGCCTGTTCCTGTGCTTTCAGAATATGCTCTTTGAAGTACGTCCATCCCTCCTGGACCCCTCTGTTTTCAAGGGCTGTTTCCCAGGGTATACTCTGAACTAGTCTTTTGAATAGTCCAAAATCTGCTCTCCGGAAGTCCAACACAGAGGTTTTACTGACGACCCTCCTTGTATCCCTGAGTATTGAAAACTCTATTATTTCATGGTCACTAAGTCCCAGTCGTCCATCAACCACCACATCTCCCACCAGCCCCTCTCTGTTTGTGAAAAGAAGGTCAAGTGGGGCTCCATCCCTGGTGGGCTCATTTACTAGTTGGATCAGGAAATTATCTTCAATACACTCTAGGAATCTCCTAGACTGCCTCCTCTCTGCGGTGTGGAGTTCCCAGCAGATGTCTGGCAAGTTAAAGTCACCCACGAGAACAAGGGATGATGATTTTGAAACATCCTCCAGTTGCTTGTNGCCCATGTTCACTCTTGTGAGAGCTGGATGTGGGGTAGGACTATCAGTGATGTCTTGCTCCAGTTTTATTAGCAGCCTCTCATGAAATCCAGTGCAGCTCTGTGAATGATGCTAAAAGCAGGGGTTTACAGGGAATCTGTTAGAAGTGCACTTTTGTCATGGAGAGCCTTATAATGGATCCTGCTTCCTTGGCGGGTCACGAGGCAGAAGAAAGCTAATACTGTTGACAGCAAAATAAGTCCAATGAAAAAAAAGGCCGTGAGTATCAGGCTGGCTTCTCCAGGACTCAAAGTTTTGCCAAAAAAATTACCCTCTTTGCTGTCATAATCTGTTAAAAGAAAAGTAGTTCATGAGAAACATATGCATACATCTGAGGAGTTTTAAATGACATTTTAAAACTTACCCTTTGCAGTGGTCCTATTTTTTGCAGTAGTTGTATCATATGCTCCAGTTGTGAGTTCTTCTGAAGGAGCTTTCCACTCTGTGCAGAGAGAGAAAAGGCATAGTTGAGTCAAAAGCCTTAAGAAACACTTTTTTGTCTCTGGAAAAGTAGCCCTGATTTTATTAAGTTCTTTCTACCTCACTGATCTGAACAGAAATCCTGATTAGATCAGCACAGCTACTGCTCTGGGCCAAAGTCCTTCTCTGTAGGCATCTCCATTATGCCACCACTTACTGTAGCAGCAGGATAAGGGGAAATGGTTTTAAACTGAAAGAAAGTAGATTTAGATGAGATATTAGATGCCACACTGTGAGGGCAATGAGACGCAGGCACAATCTGCCCAAGGAAGCTGTGGCTGCCTCTTCCCTGGAAGTGTTCAAGGCCAGGCTGGATGGGGCTCTGAGCAACCTGGTCTGGTGGGAAGTGTCCCTGCCCATGCAGGGGGGTTGGAACTAGAGGATCTGTAAAGTCCCTTCCAACCCAAACCATTCCGTGATTCTATGATGCAGTTCTGCATTTACTTGTTCATGTGAAGTTTCATGGCCAGAATGAATGTCTGTTGTAAAATAAATTCACCTTGTCCAAGGAAGTAGTACTTTGGCTACATTTGGCATTACATTTACCACCCATGGTAAATGGGTGCCTGCCAGTGCTGTTGTAGGCCCTGTGGAGGAATGTAGCAAACACTGTGGGGACCCAGGCAGGAAATAAGTGAAATTTTGTGATGTGGAGCAGCTCAAAAAGCACTTCTGTCCTCACTGTGCATGGCAGTAATTTACTGGTGCTTCCCACCAGCATGCAGAGCACAGCAGTGACATTAGTTCTTTTTCCTGCCTGCCTACCTGGTCTGCTGTGATACCACCTCTGAGTCCTAGGACAGGTTTTTCTGATACTGCACCTGATTTATTGATGGTGTAGGTCGTCTCCATGCCAGCGTGGATGTGATCAGCTACGTGGCAGTGCAGAAGCCACGTTCCAGGATTTTCTGCTACAAGTTCAACTGTCTGGAAAGTCCCAGGAAAAAGATCATACACATCTCCTCTGTGGTCCTTATCTGTCTGTGGCAAGGCAAAACCAGCATTATAAGAGTCATGCATCAAGTACTTCCCATGGGCACTGGAATGTGCCAGTTAGGCTGTCAGCTCCTCAAGACAGACCAAACGCTTCTTGCTACATGTTTCGAGTGTGCCCCACACAGAGAAACTGATGTCTGTGGACATCCCTTATTTATTCCATTAATTATGTAATGACAGGAGACCCTGGACTTCAAGGGCTGGTTGACCATAGGTGTTTCTTTGAAACAAGGAAAATCTTGTCACTGTCACTCTGTCACAACATAAAACACTACTGTTAACAGGCATAACCCTCCGATTCCCTCCCTCATGGCTATATATATATTTTTACACACCTAATTATGTCCTCTAACAGTGACATTTATTCAAGTTTCCTAACTGGTTCAGAGTGGTAAAAGCTTTGCAAAGATCTAACTCATTTTGTGTTTTCTTCACATGCAAAAATCCCACTGATCTCAGCAGCAGGCCCAAGTTCCATACGCAAGCTGCAAAACCAAGCCAGAACCTGAACTTCTTTGCAGAAATTTCCCATTACACAGTAAAGGTTTTACTTTGATTAATTTTACCAACCTTAAAGATGAAGGTCTGTGCATGGAAGTGGACTGTATGTATATCCACTTCATTGCCCATTCCTATCAAATACCAGTTTGTCCTATCACCTTGGTTCATTGTTAGACCCAGGAGACCATTATAAATCTTCCCATTGATTGCTGGAAGAATGAAAAAATAGGACTGATTAATAACTGGCCACAGCATGGGTGATAATAACCTACACTTCAGGCATTCTTCACACTTCCTCTGTGGTGCCCAGCCAGAGGGGACAGACACACGTGGCCTCAACAAGGGCTCTCCATAGTGACCACTGCCATTTCAGGGAGCCAGCCACATTTTTGTTTCATTTTCCAAATCACCTTATCCCACAGCAACAACCATTCATTCTGTTTTGAAAAGCATCAATTAGGTTTTTTACCAGTTGAGATCAAAATCCTGAACACACAGGATTTATGCTGAGAAGCCACGTTGGAAAAAGAGGGAATAAAGCTGTTGCCTACAATGAGTACTATTCGTATGAAATGTAAGTTCACTTTCCCAGGGCTATTCCTCCCCCTGTCCAGTCTGTTCTGCCTGGCTCCTGAGCTGGGTTCTACTACAGCCATGGTTTTAAAATGTCATCCTTGCAGTCCTACTGAACAAACCCACAAGGATCACATCTCCCAAATGGCAAGGGAAGGCTGGCAGGGCAGCCTCTTCCCCGTCTTAGATTCTATCTTGATATAAAAATATCTTGGCTGGCCCTCATGAAATCTTTTTATTTCCAGAGTTACTTCCCAGAGTCTCTTGGCTGCTGCCACCGAGTCCTACATACCATGCATGCTGTTGCCTTCTACAAAGTCCTTAGTGGAATTAAAATCATCAGGATTCTTATGAAGGTATGTTTCAATATTTTCTTTCAAATACCAGGATTCATTTTCATCAAACACCATAAACAGAAGGGTAAATTCACGATCAATGTCCTTCCTTAGGCCTCTTTCATCTAGGATTCCTTTTCTGCAAACTACAAGAGGCCCAATCAGACCACTGTATGTGTCCTGAAATAAAACAAATATATGCATTACAAATTTTCTATTACATTGAATAATTAAATAGTTACAGGCTAATTACAGATTAAATAAAACTGAATTTCCAGTTTCCTATCAGATGATAAAAAAGCAGGACTATCTGATTAGAGATATCTTTCTCTCCAGACCTCTATGTTAATGTACCAAAGCAATGCTTTGGTTTAACTCAAAATCCCTTCAACCATTCTTTAAGGAAGGAATCATATTACCATGGTATAATCCTGAGTATTTCAGCAAATTCAGTTACCCAGATATATACAACTGCTATCAAAGATGACAAAGCATCCAGCTCTGTAAATTATAAATCCCTGTGGTCCTCACAGAAATGAGAATCAGGATCCTTTCAGAACCACTATGCAAGGCATGAGGCTTTATCCAGAGCAATGTAATCTGTAATGACCACTTCTTGGTTACCTTTACAAAATTTACTGTTGAATAATAAACCCAAGTGATACAATTTGGGTCTGTTTTACCAGGGCCGGATCGTTCTGGGACGTTCCACCTGTAGGTGTTTATTTCCCCTGAAACAGAGAGAACAATTTTATCATGAGCAGCTGGGTATTAGAAGCTTTGAACAGTATGTAACTGAGATCTGCTACCCTCCTCATCAAAATATGATCTGCATCAAAGCTATCTGTGAAAGCATGCAGGAATGGGATACGGGTGAGATTCTGCCTTCCAGGAGGTCACTGAGATTCCAGTGGTGTAAATGAGGGCAGATAGCCCCTAGAAAAGGAGGTCTGGAAATGGTGCTGGCAACAGTGGCACCCCTTTGAGGGAAGTTTGGAGAAAAGACTTTTCATCTTTTTCTTCAGGCAAAACTTGGATTGAAACAATGATAATGATCCTGGATGTAGATGCTTCATGTCAGTTGAAAGTGTCAGGAGCTAAGCTCCAGGAAGTATTTCCTGGATTTTCTCAATTGAAAAGGGCACTGAGTTGTGCAGTTGCCCCTGGGATTTTGCAGACAGTGCTGCAGAAGTGTATCAGCTCTGGGTCAGGAGAGGAGAACTGAATATATATCACCATGCAGACTGGGAGGACAGGGGTTTATTTCCCTCTTCCAGCTAAGTCCCCTCTCCCTAGCAATTGCCAAAGAACCCCTGTCCCTTTCCAAAAACCATCAGCCCTGCTGCATCCTCCCTGAGTAGAGATTCTCTGACCTCTGATTTAAAAGAACAGAACAATCTGATGGGGAATTGGGTGAGGACCAGTTCTCTACACTGAACACAAACACACCTGTGTTTAGATGAGCTGTCTCTCCTGTGTTTCCTAGATTGATTTTTCATCTGTTTTTTTGCTGGTACTGCAGGGAAGGGCAGGAGGCCTCTACAATTACTTGAAAGGAGGTTGTATTGAAGTGGTTGTTGGTCTCTTCTCCCAAGTAACAAAACAAGAGGAAATGGCCTCAAGTTGTGCCAGGGGAGGTTAAGATCAGATATTGTGAAAAATTTCTTCACTAACAGGGTTGTCAAGCATTGGAACATGCTGCCCAGGGAAGTGGTTTAGTCCCCATCCCTGGAGGTATTCAAGAGACGTGTAGATGTGGTGCACAGGGACATGGTTTAGTGGTGGACTTGGCAGTGCTAGGTTAATGGTTGGACTTGACGTTCTTAAACTTCTTTTCCATCCAAAGCAGTTCTATGATTCTAAGGTGTGATCAACACCTTTCCCTTTCAAGTGGTGGAAAAATGTTGAACCAGGCAGTCTCTGGCCCAAAGGCCTTCCAGGGTGACAAAGGCCATGAACAGCTGGGGGCAGGCAACAAGCCAGCAGAAAACAAGGAACTCACATGGCCACAGTCTTAGTACAGCCACAGCCCAACAGCTGCCTGCATCAGGGGGAAGAAGTTTCAAGCTCAAACAGTTGTGAAGTGACTGAGCCTAGTCTTGTGTCACACTGCTTTGATGGATCATACAATAGTAGGTTTTATTGTACAGCAATAACTACAAAAAATAAAAAAAGAAATGGTGACTGAAATGTCATACTGTATGAGATGAGTCTCACGTAAATGCTGTGACATCTTTTAATCTGACAGGGCAAGCACCTTCTGTTCATTACAGCATGGGCTCTTGTACTTCAGGGGAGATCAGAACGACTTCCAGGACACAACTCTAGGCTCATAGGACAGAAAACATGAGCAAGAAACCTCAATCTCAGGGGCATTCATGCCATGAGAGACACACATCAAGGAAGAGTATGTCATCCATCTGTACCCAACGTACATATCATCACCTCTTTTTAGAGGGTGTAATGTGAGAAGAGAGCCTGGTAATGGTTATTTACCACTACCTTGCTTTTTACTCCTTACTTCAGAATGTATAGAGGCTGTAGATGGAAAAAAAATCTCCATTCTGCTTAAAGCCTGAGACACTTCAGATGACATCAGAAACGGGCCTTTGAAGTGCAAATTAAACATAACCATGGGAAAGACTGACAAACAAGAGGAAAATGGATGTTTTCTTCCTTTTTGCTGGTAAGTAAATGGTATAATGGACAAAGCTGTTGCAGCAGAACTGTGCTGGATTAGGCTGCTTTGGATCTGCTCTCTGCATCTCTTTACTACACCACCCAAACATCCTTAGGAGCTGGCAGTGCTCTCAGGAGCACAGTTTAGCAGGCCGCAAATCTGACTGATAACTGTTTCAGGATTTAGTAGAACTAAATGGGTTCTGGGGAGCCCTTGGGGAGCAGTCAAGCCTGGCCTAGGAAGAGAGCCACGATTTCGAGATGATGGTGGTGGGGACTGCAGTCCCCAGGAACTATTATTGTTTTGAGAGACTTGTTTTCCCTGTTAGCTGCTGTTTCCAAATTCCTAAGGAAAAGTTTTTCTGAAGAATCCTTGCTTCTGGTTTACTGTCAAACACAGACACCTTCCCTGGCCCAACTCGTCCCAAGCCTGCTCCCATGTGGCCACAGGAGACATGGCAGTAGTTACACCTCGACCGTCAGCAAAACAGCATTGACAAAATCATAAAGCAGGTAACAAAACAAGGCAATCACGTGAATCAGCTGCTTTTTTTTTTTTTTTTTTTCTCCCATATATTAACCACATTCATCAGACTCCAGGAAAGCAGACGCTGGCTCATGCTTGGCCATGAACTTGCATGTGATTGCACCGTATCAATACAGGATTCGGTGATCCAATACAGGATCAATACAGATTGCTGCCTACAGGAAAGAGATTTCAGCTTCCAGAGAGGTTTACTACATAAGAATTTCTTTTCATAGAATCATAGAATTATCTGGGTTGGAAGGGACCTCAGAGATCATCAATCCTTTTCACTTAGCTTCACACTGAATCTCACAAACACCACAGAAAATAGCGCACGGGTGATGGAAAGGAAACGTAGGTACATTTTGAGCTGACTGTAAGTGACCTGCTAGGAAGCAGCTCTGTGGATAAAGACCTGGGAATCCCGGTGGACAACAGGGTGACCATGAGCCAGCAGTGTGCCCTTGTGGCCAAAAAGGCCAGTGGCATCCTGGAATGCATCAGGAGGAGTGTGGCCAGCAGGTGGAGGGAGGTTCACCTCTTCCTCTGCTCTGCCCTAGTGAGGCTGCATCGGAACTACTGCATCCAGTTCTGGGCCCCCCGGTTCAGCAAAGGTCCACAAAGGGGATTAGGGGATTAGCACATCTCTCTTACGAGGAAAGGCTGAGAGACTTGGGTCTTAGTCTGGAGAAGAGAAGACCTGGGGGTGGGGGGTGGAATTTTACCAATCCTTATAAATACTTTACATATTGCTGTCAAGAGGATAGAGACAGTATTGTGCCACTGGTGCATACTGACAGAACAAGAGGTTACTCAAACAAACTTGAACATAGGAAGTTCCATCCACTAAAAGGAATTTTGTTACTTTGAGGGTAGCAGAGGGAACAGGCTGCCCAGAGGGGTCATGGAGTCTTCTTCTCTGGAGACATTAAAACCCCACCTGGACACCATCCTGTGCAACCTACTCTAGGTGAACCTGCCCTGGCAGAGATTGGGCTAGATGATCTCCAGAGGCTTCTTCCAATCCCAAACATTCTGTGACAATGCCTGGGTTTGAGTTTGGCTTCCTAGGAGAATAGAAAACCCAATAAAATTTTGAAGTACAAAAATTGTAACAGGTATTTTTCTATATGAAAAATCCCAGTGCTGTGGGAACTGTTTTCCACTATTTTCTACAGTAGAAACTGAGGCATACTTGGTACACTTCTTCAAAGACATTTAAATCACTTGACAGTGACATTTTGCACGTTATACCTCAGCTCTGAATGCAAGAACCTGTTCTAGGTAGATAAAGAGAGGCACAATTAACATTGCCAGCAGCAGCTCTACCAGTAAGTTTCTCAGTTTTTAAAACATTTAGTTACAGATTCAGTCTGCAGCAAATGCAGCATGCACTGCTCATCATGATTATGAGTCTGTTCCTGCTTTTTTGTCCAGTGGTGTAATATTCCTGTTTCTACCCCTGATAAGGAAAGGTTCATTCTCTGCCCAAACATGCCCCCTTGATCAGGAACCTACATGTATAACAACATGGAATCAAATCTGAAAAAAAACATTGAGCACATTATCCCTGGAAAAACAAGTTAAGCTTGAAGGAGGTATTATCATGGGTTTAAATGTTTTTACAGAGAGACTTTTTATCTCCAAGTTTAAAAAAAAAAAAAAAAAAAAAAAAAAAAAAA
>JAAWXA010000007.1:8900404-9250610 GCA_038090715.1 Florisuga fusca | reverse complement strand
AAAAAGAATGGGGGGGAGGGGTGGGATACAGGGGAGCCTTACCAGGGAGAGTAATTGGTGTCTCAGGTTGTTCTTCACAACCCACTTCTTCTATCCCATGTGCACTTATCGAATAAGGCCTGGTGGCTTTGTTCTTAAACACAATCAGTACAGAGTCACCAACCTCAGCGTGGAGTAATGGCCCTAAAACACAAGATGCTGGTCATTGATGATGATTTTCTGAATTTAACAAACTTTCAATAACTTGGCCTGGGAGAGAATTCAAGGTCTTTCTCAAAACCCTCCAGCTTTCAACATTTTCTCATTCTTTCAGCAAACCCATCAAAATCAATTTGTTTTCTTTGCTGATTAAAAGCTCTCTACATATAAACCCAATATTTTTTCTTTTCAGTCAATGGGAGGAGTTGTTCACTCTGAAGACAGGTCTTTGGACAGCTTGTTTTTAAGGAAAACTCTGATGGGTGGTTTTTGTGTCTTTCAAGAACTTATTTCTTCAGCTAGCAACAGTTTTTTTGTTTGAATGGGGTTTTTTTAAGACTACTTTTTAACTTTTGTACTGCAAAAAAGGAAATGTCAAATGTATTCCTAGAGAGTGTTCATTACTTTATGACCAGTTTTGACCTCATCCCATAAAAAAAACATGAGCTGATGGGGGTTTTTTTGTTTTTGTGGTTTTTTGTTTGTTTGTTTTGGTTGTGTTTGTTTTTTTTTTTTTACACAGATAAAATTTTGTCTTGCCCAATTTCAGGTACATATCCCGCCCCCAGTATTGATTTAACCTGCCTACAAGACTTTCCCCACATTATATGCTCTGATGTTAAGGTGAATTCTGGAACTGCCATTTTGTCATCCTCCCTGTTAGTTTGAGAATGAATTCTCTAATTTAGAAAGGATCTTTACACTCAGCAATTATACAAATGGGGTGCAAAATCACTGATGACCTGGAATAGGCATTACTTCTTCTTTTCCCTGTTAAAAAAGCTGGAAAACCACTTTTGGAAATAAATCCAATTATCTGGCTTGGTCTGTGATTCACAAGAGATACTTGCCCAGGATTTCCAAATGTTCCTCCTCCTCCATCCTCAGTTTGTGCTGTGTGAAGTTGCCATTCGTGTACTCCCTGTAAACCACCTTCCTGTATTTTGAACCAATCAGATCTTTCTCTTGGCTCAAGAAAACATGCCCATAGCTGCAAAATAAAAAGGCAAAAATTAGAAGCATCTTACATACCTAAAGGCTAGTAACTGCTGTGTCATTCACCACAGATGTGATAAGAATATATGGCTTGGATCAATGTGCTGACTGATGTGAAACCCTGGGTGATGCAAGAGGCTATAAACAAATAAAACCAGTGCTAATCCTCACTAAATGCACACCCTCTTCAAGCAAATAAACCTGAGCGTGTCTTGGCACTCACCACAAGATTTTGGCAACACAAATCCTTCACCAGAGCTATCAGAGTAGAGATGAGCTCCAAGCTAAGAGTGGACTTAGCAACTCCCTCCAGCTGCATCCTCTGCTTCAGCAAAATATACTGTCTGTCCCTGCACGCCTGAATCCTTTTATCACGGTGGCTGCTTTCTCTGGCTGCTGCAGGCAGATGATAACTGAAGCCTGACCTTGCAAAATCAAATGCCATCACCTGAGCTAAGGGGGAGGGCTGCTTTACCCTTTCCTCCTCCTGCTGTGCACTGTTCAGGGCTGGATGCTTTCTCAACATGAAAATAAAGCAAGACGTGTATTTTTCTTTCTGCATCTGGCAGAGGATGCTTTTTTTTTGCCCTCCAGGTTTGTGCAGTCACCCAGTTTGTTGTGGCTGCTCCTGCAGGCTGCCTGGCCAGCAGAGGACACTCACCACCAGCTGCAGGAGAGCCTTCACCTTCTTCCCAGAGCAGCTCTGTCTCCTGGAGCCTCATCTCCAAGGCTGTGAGGCTGGCTCACAACATGCTACATAAAAGCAAACCATGTCCCAGGAATGATGCTTCTGATAATAATATATTGTGTGTACAACAGCAGCCTCTGACAATACTGAACTTAATATTTTCTTTACGTACATTTCATCACTTGTGACTATTCAGGTGTATTTTTTTGTAAAGCAAGACTTTTAGAAAAGTCGTCTTTTTTACAGGGTTTAATTTCCCAGCAACTCTTCCAATATTTGTTTTTAAAATATATTCCTTGTTCCATTTTGATTTCACCAAGGTGGTATCAGAGACCCCACTATGCAGTATGATCTGGAACCTCTAAGTTCTACACGTACTTTTTACTCCTTAAGAGAGTGAAGTGTAGACATGGTGCACTTGCAGTAGTTATTGTCTTCTGACTTTTCCAGGGGAGCCAGGGGATACTGCACTGTACTGAGGCAGGTCAGCACCTCCCTAATGCTTCTGCACTGCTTGAGGGCTCGTCTGGGACGGGGTTTCTTCTTTATGAGCACTGGGACGGGGAGACTGGGGAGAGTGAGGAAGAGAGAGGAAGGGGCTGGGGGGCATCACCCTAAGGGTGAGTCAGGACATAGATTTAGGGACTTGGAAGCCTTCTTGGGTTCAACAGCATTACAACCCTCTGAGAGGAGAACATTTCAAAATGCTGCCTATGAGCTAGGATCATCTGAGAGGTTGGGTTATTACTTATATTTTCTCTTCTTTTGTTCGGCTAAGAGTACCTTCTAAAAAGTAAGAGGCTGGTTTCATGAAAGGATGCTACAAAGTTTCCACTTCACTATGAATTTGCCCAGTGTCCACAAGCATTTTTTTCTTTGGGTACCTTTCCTCATTGCTGCTGACATTGTAAATCTTGGGTGCTGAGCTCTTATTTGAAACATAGTCCCACTCCACCTCCTCTGCAGCAATGTAGTAGACCCTCATGGCTCCATTCTGCTTCTTGGCTTGAGTGGTGTTACGACAGCTGCTGACCTCATAAAGATGCTTCATTCCACCAACAAAGTGATCAAAAGTCCTGCAAACCACTTTGAATGTGCCTGGAAAGGAAAATACATGAGATTAAGGCAATTTATAAAGCTTTTAAGAGCAGTTCAGCACGTTAGGTCCTGTACTTTGTACATCTTTGATCTCTCCTCAGATGAACCTAATCTGTGATGCTGTATGGGAAGTCAAGCAAGGGGATGCTTGTACAGAACCATAGAATCATTTTGGTTGGAAAAGACCGTTAAAATCATCAAGTCCAGCTGTTAACTCATCACAGTTAAGTCCACCATTAAACCATGCCCCTGTGCACCACATCTCCACACCTCTTACATTCTTTCAGGGATGGTGACTCCACCACTTCCTGGGCTAGCACATTTCAGTGACTGACAGCCCTTTTGGTGAAGAGATTTTTCCAAATATCCAATCCAAACCTCCCCTGACCTAGCCTGAGGCCATTTCCTCTTGTCCAATCACTTGTTGCTTTGCAGAGACCAGCGCTCACCTTGCTACAATCTCCTTTCAGGTACTTGTAGAGAGCAATAAGCTCTCCCCTCAGCCTACTTTTCTCCAGGCTAAACAACCCTAGTTCCCTCAGATGTTCCTCATGAGACTTGTGCTCTAGACCTTTCATCAGCTTCACATCTATTTGAGTTAGGTTAGCTTATCCAAGGGAGCTAGTAAGCCTTGTTTCCTCCAGGTACCCATCCTTTGTCACTGTTTCCTCCTACATCCACAAAAGTATGAAAATTCTCTTTTGTTCTTTCTTTTGTTCCTAATGTATTTATAGAAATGTTTTTAATTGTCTTTAACAGCAATAGTCAGATTAAGTTCTGTTTGGGCTTTGCACCTTCTAATTTCCTTCCTTGTGGTCCTTCTGAGTTGCCTGCCCTTCCTTGTGGATTGTGCTGGCACCAGAGCTGCTTGCCTCAGAGCCTGGCTTTGCAGAACTAAGGGGACTGAAGAAGAAACTAGCTGATAAAATGGGTGTGGACCACTCATCTCCTTTAGTCACCACATGTGCCATAATCCAAAGACATAAGAGGATTAGGATTCAAACAGACATTCACAGGCTCAAAACCAAAGTTGCACATAAGACACTGCAGGGTTGTAGCATTACAATAAGTTCTTCAGATAAATGCAAAATGTGACTGCAGACACAAATGGAGATCCATAAGTCAGCATGTAACTTTTTGCTCCATCAGAAACTCCAGACTACTCCATCTTTGCTACAAAAATCTCCATAAATTATTTCTGTCTCATTAAATTAGATTAGTTCAGCCAAAGGAGCTCTGAGAAGGAATCAGTTTGATGTCTGGCCTTCACTTGTGCTGCCCAGCCTGCAGAGATGCCCACAGGGACCACAAAAAGATTTAGGGGGAGAGTGCATTGCAAACACTGATCAAGGCACAGAGATGCCTTTAAAGGCACCTGAACTTTGGGGGGTCCACCCACTCTTTTTTTAAAGGCACAGAAAAGTGTGTTTTAGAGATGCTGTTTCCTTGTCCCCGAGCCAGCCCTGGGGACATGAGACTCTCCACTGAAGCCTGCAGTTGTCCTGTCTAATCAGGCTGATAGAGGCCTCTGTGAGACTTTTCCAGACAGGTACAGACCCAACATATGAGGATACCTGTGACAAGCAGGAACATGCTGCTTAACTATTTATTTATGTGCACCTATATGGTATAAAACCAACCAACTTAAACTGCAACTTTCTGATCTCTTCTCTCCCTCCATGAAAGGCCAAACCACTATGAACTTTTTTAGCTGCTGTTTCTATTTTTGTTTTGTGGCTCTAATGGCCAAAAGCTGAAGTAACAGTGGGGGCATCTTTTGGCATGTCATGGGAAGATTTTAACACTTGTACTCTCGTTCTCATTTACTCAAGAAGAAGCTGACCACAAAGTTGTCCTGTGTAGCTCCAGCTGCTAGCACTTGTGAAGGAGGAAAGAACTTTCACAGCTGTTTTGTGTGTGAGTTGGTGATGGAACCTAAATTAGAATTATAGCTCTTTTCAGAATGGATCTCAATCCACTCCTGATGCTTCTAGGCCAAAAGTGTTGAAAAAGGTAAACCAACATGCAGTTAAAGAAAATAACGTATAGTGGTGATTGTAAAGATATGATAAACTATTCAGTTTCCTTTATTACCAGCAGAAGGTTAGCTGGCAAACATTAAAAATCTCCAAGAACATATTGGTAAATGTGAGTCCTGCAGTGCAATTTCATGGCAGATGGTGGAAATCCATAGAATATGCATAAGAGAAGAATCTGTTCTCCTAAAGGCACAGGGGCCAGAGGTCTAACCTGGTATGTACACAAGGCCAGAAGGTATTTCTGTCAGGTGCTTTGGCAGAGCTTTGCACAACTCTGATGACTGTGTTGATTTAAACAGTTGCACTAATGCAGCAGATAACATCGCATTGTTTTTCATAAATATATATTACATAAATAAATATTCATAAATAAATATTATATGGTATCTACAACAAAAAAACACTCTCTGAGTTTGAAGAAAGTATCTCTGGATTATACATGAGAATTAAAATTACCTTTAATGTATTCACTTCTGAAGAAACTACTAAAGACTTAGTATTATTGCAAACCTGTTATTTAAATCCTAAAATTTCTTAAATTGTGGTGACTGTCTACATCACAGCGAACTTTATCTTTGCTAAAAGAAGCCTGCTTTGAAATTTATGGTAATTCTGTGAGCATCCTGTTAGTTAATCTCTCTGCCTGTCCCAAGATCTTCAGGGCCTCTGCTCTTCGATGCACATATGTACTTGATTTATAGAATAAGAAAAGTAGCCAAGCCAAATCCCCACAGTCTCCATGCCTTCAGGCTCCCTCATGCAGAGCAGAGCATTTCACCAATGGTTATTTTGGCTGCCTGATTTCTGCAAGTGCTGATAAGATTTCTGCAAGCAGGATAAGTTGATGGACATACCCACACGGTCTGGCTGCATCAGCGCTGTCCCCGATAAATGAGGAAACAAGGCCAGCCCGTCCCTCGTTGTTCCCCTCAGGTCGATGGTATTTCCTTGGAAATGAACCCCGTGCATGTCATAGTGACTGCCCAGCCCGATGAGGTGCCAGGAGACCTTATCATCCTTGCACATGGCCAGGCCTGGCAGGTTACCAAACAAGTAGCCGTTGACAGCTGGAGGAGAAAGAAAGAGCCTGGTTGGCAGCAGACGATGGAAACTCATCACAGATCCTCCTCCTGCATCTCTGGCAAGAGACTCATGACTCAGCAAGTCACAGAATTAGTTCAAGGGGCTTTTTGTGAAGCAAAGGTAGCACTGGATGAGACTACAACTATGCCTCAATGCTATTCCTACAAACTCTGGGTTTCTGCTTTTTTTTAAAGCCTGTGAAATCTTGTAATAGCCCTTTGTGATGATGTAGTACTTCTCCTCTGAGTTTTTCAGGGTGCTGCACAAAAACCAGTTCATTATAGAAGTTAGGTACTTTCTTTCAGCCTAGGAGAATGTATAAGCAGCTCATTAAGACCATTAAGTGTGCCAAAAAGCATATGAGTTATAAGTTCAGTTCTGATGGAGACTTCTATGTGATTTTGACCTTTCAGTTCTACTTACACTTCCAAAAATGTGTCTCCTTCTTTTACAAGTGTTGTGTTTTCACAGGTGTTATGAGGCTAAACTTCCTAATCCTCAAACAGAATGGTAGCTGGGTGAAAGATATAGTGGCAGAAAGAAGTTTGAGATGTCACCTTACAAAGGAAAAACAAAATAGATGGGTCCAGAAAGTGCCGAGGTTCTCTAACAATACCTATTCTCAGTGCTCTTCGGAAGATTAGAGCAAGGAGAGGTTATGTGATTTCCTCGAGTCTGTCATATCAGGCATAACTTGGAGGAGGCTCATGCTGAAGTCAGATATTTACATCCAAAAGTGACATTTTAAAATATTATTGCCCACCCCCCTAGTCTTTGCCTTTCCCCTGTGGGAGGTGGTCACTGCCTCGGTGGGAGCTGACAGAGCAGAGCAGGTAGATCTTCATTTTCTGAGTCAGTGCCAAGGGCAGCAGTGAAATTTAGATCACCAGTGAACATTGGCCTCTTCTGAAGCTGGTGCTTGACCCTGGTATTAGGCCTTTTTTAAGACCCAAGGTTTGTAGCTAAAAACTAAGTGCTGTTCCCTGTCTCTAGGTGTGGATGGTAGGTGGGTGCATTCATTGCCAATGTGACTGAGGTTTCTACATGCACTCCAGTGTGCTGCAGTCAGCCATGAACAGTGAGAAAATCTGCCAACTTCTCTTTCTAATATCACTGAAGAAAAGGTATCATAAAAAGATATTAGATATTTCATACCATGCATTTTGTTGGATTCCTGGAAATCTGCATCATTTTTATCTACTTTTGACGGGTCTCCAGTAAATGTTTCGATATTCTTGTCCAGATACCAGCTGTCATTCTCATCAAAGATTGAAAAGAGGAGGAAAAATTCTCTGTCTATTCCTTTCTGTAGCCAAGAAGGAACCCAAGACATTAAAAACAGTCTGTGCAGAATTACCCAAGTAAAAATTACTATTTTTTTAACAAAGCTTTCCCACAGCCACCTTCTTGCTGTGACCCTGAAGAGACAGGGGTTGGCACTCCTCTATCAGACAGAAGGATAAATGAAGTGACCATTAATTACTTAGGATGGAAAGATGTATTCATGGCTAAGAAGTGCATGGAAAAGAAGGAAAACTAAGGGATGAGCCAGAATACTGGGGAACGACAGTTTTATCTTCGTATCCATCCCCTTAGGTCAGCTTTTACCCTGCAGACTGCCACTTGTTTTATTTCATAGAATCATAGAATCACAGAATTGGCTGGGTTGGAAGGGACCTCAGAGATCATCAAGTCCAACCCTTGACCCACTACCGCTGCGGTTACCAGCCCATGGCACTGAGTGCCACATCCAGTCTCTTTTTAAATATCTCCAGGGACGGAGAATCCACTACTTCCCGGGGCAGCCCATTCCAATGTCTGATCAAAAAATTTTGACCAAAATTTCTTAAAACTGAGCTAGGAACTAGGCAAATTGGCCCATGTGGACCTCCCCCCACAGAGCACCATCCTGCTCTTAGGGATGGACAGATGTCCAAGCTGAGCACCTGTGTCCCGTCGTGATTTAGCGCATTCTTCCGACAGACCAGCAAAGGGCCCACAAGACCAGAGTTGGTGTCCTTGACAGCATCAGTAGCTGAGTAGTACAGATAGGTCAGGCAGGGGGGGTCTCTGCCTATTGGACCTCCATTTTCAGGCACCCTCCACTTGTATGTGAAGGTTTCACCTGGTTTAACATGGGCTCCTGGCTTCAGATATCCTGCAGAGAGAAAATAGAGAAGCATCGAGGTTATGGGAAGGTTTTGTCTTCCTGAATATAACCACTAGCTGGGACACAGACATAGCTGCTGGTTTCTGTGAACAAGCTTCCCCTTGCAGCCACAGCTCAAGCACCATCCCATAGTCTGGGCACTTACACCATGAGGACATCTCACTGAAGTCCTGTGCCATGGGGACAACCAAGCCCGTTCCCTGCAGAACAAGTTTAGCTGCTTCACCCAGACGCCTCCTGACGCTATCTGAATTATCTGGATTCGGTCAGACAAGACATAAAAAGCTCATCCTTGTGCTTAAGTAGCTTCTTCTTTAAATGTTTGTAGCTTACCTGCCCTATCTTGATGTTCATCTGCAACACAAACACAGACTTTTCATTAAGCACCAACAAAGCGATTACATCAGCGAGCAGAGCTGCTCTCGGGGATGCTTGGAAATTCAGAACAAATCTGATCCTGGTAATTGCTTATTTTTTATTTTGTAGCAATGCATGAGAGCCTCTGTCAGAGTCTCCAGAGAGCGGTTGCTATTGTTGTTTTTCAGAAGCTGCTTTTAAAGGATTTGGGCCATTGTCTGCTGCTGTGCACAGGGTGGATGTAGCACCACTCGTATAATTTAGACACCATAAAGGAGCATCAGTACCCTCTCAGTGAGGACTTACAAAAGGGATTTGAAAAGAAACTTGGAAAAAGGAGTCATCCCTGCACCTTTTTAAGAAAGAAAAAGAAAAAAAGTATTAAGTTATCTTTCTGGTTTTCACTATGAGGAAGACCAAACCAGAAATTTTGTTTAACACTTAAATACCCATGGCTGGATTTTTTTAGCAGAGTCAGATGTGTCTAGCAGCAGCAGACTTTGCTGATCTTTGTAATACACCAAGAGAATCCTCTTGGAAACTTTTCATGAGTGAAAATATCAGTATTACATTTACACACATGGTCTTTGCCACAGACTGCAATACAAAATAGAGTATTCCTGCAACATTATCTGATGCTACTGGAGTCATCCTGCAACAGTGATCAGGAAGGAGAAGAACATTGATTTGGGGCTAAAAACTTTCTGACAATGGACAACTATCATATGCAACTCTAAAGAATATCTCCTGAGAGCAAAATGGAAAAAAAAAAGATGGCTGTTGACACCTGTAGATGCCTCTAGGTATGTTTATGTAGTATTTTCCATGAATAAGCTGCATTCAGACAATACAGACTTTGAAAAATCATTTAGCTTCACTGTAAGCCTACAGACCCTGTAAGAGCTTTACCTGTCTATTATTGCTGATAGGGATGATAGAAATCCAAAACCTAAGGGCTACAGGGAGAGAAGAAGGGGCAAAAAGATTCTTAGGAAGAGATGTATCTTGAGTCAGGGTCCTCTCCAAAGCCCCAGAGGTGGGCAGCACACACTGCTGCTGAACTGCAGGATTTGGTTTGATTTTGTTCCATTCCAAAGGGTAATGCTGAGATGCTATTATGGGGAGTGTTAAATGAGCTGTCACTCTATTTGATGTGTGCAGGTGACTCCAAGGCTGATCTCAGGCCATTTTTTCAGGGTACAATAGGCTCTGCTTGCAAATTTGTTGTTTGCAAAGTCAGCAGATAGAGACAACAGAATTTAATAAAGGCTTTTGTATTGCTTTTATTATTATTGTATGACGTTAGGAGGTTTACATGTTGACCTAATTCTTAGTATACTTCTCAAAAGAGTCATTATGTCTTGTGAGATTCTTTCTGATTGTTGTGGTGGAAACAAAGCAATTTAGACAACCAGAAACCTACCTTATTTTTAATGCTGAAAATGCATCAACTTTTTCAGAGACCATAATATTATCTCTGTAGACACCTTGGATGGGATTCAGCTCACTGTACTTCAGCCTTCTTAAACTTACTCCTTAACTCAAACTCTATGCTGCTTTTGTAGTCAACAGACTTCTCCAGACAGTCACCTACTGTCTTCTAAGGTAGATGTTTAAAGTAAATGAAACTTCTTATTCTCTGCAGGGATTGTTTCTTGGCACTGATAGAAAAGGATGTCTTCCAATTAAATGTGACATTTAACATTTAATGATGAAACTTGGGTGATAAAGATCCTGTTCTTGCACAGAATGAGAGGGAGACTTTGGTATATGCTCCTCTTCAGCATCTGCATATTTATGAATGTTAATAAGGATATCACTGCTTCACATTCCAGATCACTCAGATAAAAGATGCCTCTGACACTGACTATCCTGACAGGGAAGCAAGAGCAATGCCTGCCCTGGAGAATCAGGAGTAAAGCAACCCAGCCTATGTGGATGGGTATATCCAAACACTCAGCAGGAGCATCATGCCAGAATCTAAGCTTCATAATTCTGGAACATGTCCAGAGGAGATCCACTGACTGCAGTTGAGCAATATTAAATTAGAACTGATATAAACTGGATTATGACTTTTGCTCAACGTGGAGTTCAGCTAGTTTTAGATGCCTTGTCTGGTATGGGTCCATGGGAAAAAACTAGAAGATTGGCAAACTGGAGAGTACTGTGGGCTGAGACACATGGAGTAAAGGCAAGCTCATCAAATCATCCCTTCTGTGCCTTAGCATCCACAAAAAGGGCAAAGCTGCAGAGAAACAGCAGATTTTTAGGCTCAGGTATTCTGATTGTGACAATACAGCAGAACAATCAAAACTTACCATCTGCATAGGGAGCACCCTCTGACAGCTTGCTGAAGCTTACACCATGGGCCATAATGCTATAGCTCCTTCTGGCTTTGTTGGCAAAGGTAACAAGCACTGTATCTCCCACTTCAGCTTTTATAACAGGCCCTTAAAAAAACCAAAAAAACAAATAAGGGAGGTATTAGAAGAACTGCTCTCAATTTCTTCCCACCTATACAAGAGAGGGCTGATTGGCAGCTTCATGAGCAAAATTGCCCTTTGGGTCCAAGTGGATCTGCATTCAAACCTGATGTAATGACAGAAAGGGAAAATATTCACTGTACCAAGTATTCCCAGGTGCTTCATGTTCTCTGACAGAATTTTCTTTGTACTGAACGTTGCATCAGTATATTCCACATAGTGAACTTTCCAGTATTGCCCTCCTATTCTGTCAGTCCCTTGTGTGAAATATGTTGCAGATTCACTGTGAAATTTAAAAATTGGACTGGTTAAATAACTGCAGGTTTAGGTAGAACCCTTAGTTTCAGACAGTTATTACTCCAGGCCCAAGAGAAATGAACCCCAAGTTCTTAGTTTGCATATTCTTTTCTAGCAGACAAAGGGAGATATTACTGGTCTGAACTACAGTTATAAATTAGCTAACAAATGGGAAAGGGCCTCAAGTTGTGCCAGGGGAGGTTTAGGTTGGATATTAGAAGACACTTTTTCACTGAAAGGGTTATCAAACACTGGAACAGGTTGCCCAGTGTGGTCGTTGAATTACCATCCCTGGAGGTGTTTAAAAGTCATGTAGATGCCTGGGGACATTATGGCTTTTAGAACCTGAATGGGTAGTTAGGTCCATGGTTGGACTTGATGATCTTATCAAGTCTTCAAACTAAAATGATGCTATGATTTTATGATTAGACCCTCAAATGTTTAACCCCAGTTTACTTAGGGAGGTATCTAATGACCTTAGGGCAAGACCTGTGCCATTACCTGTGCACAGAGCATCTCTAATCCTCCTTAGTTTCCCAGGGAGATACTGTAGTACACTTCACCACCATCAGTAATAACAGGGGGTAAAAAGCTATGATTAGGGCACCTCGAGGTACACCAGTTGTGAATGTGAAAGCTGCCTGAGGAGTCTCTAGGTAGGGTCATTAACTCTGTTGAACTTTGCATACCTCACCAGGGCTGACTTAGGGACATGGAGACATGGGGACATGGACCTAGTGGAAGGAGATAAGAGCTGCCAGAAGGCAACTCCGAGCACTGCAGTTATGAATCTTACTTCCTGACAAGATTGTTTAAATCCATTCCTCCCTGCCCCTTTCAATTGAAATTAATAACAGTGCAGGATGTAGCCCTGGTGAATCACTAGGAAACTCTCACCCAGACTCCTAACCTCCTGAAGTTAAAGCACAACAGGAGAGGACAAGAAATCTTACCTGCCAGTGGCATTTAAACCCTGCCCAGTGAATTTATCATAACCATCAGGTCCGTAATTCCAGAGTACGTCTTCAGCAGCAATATAGTATCTTCTCTTGTGGTTGAGTGGTGAAGGCTGAGACAGGTTTTTTTGGCAGATCTGAACGTCATACAGTGCCTCCATTCCACCTGGGGGAAGAAAGAGACTAGAGACAGTCCTTGGCCAAATGCATAGCCAGCAATCTCACTGATATAAATGCACATTAAAAACTCTCTGGGAGCTTATGGGCATTGTACACAATCACTATGGGAAAATTCTGCTTCTAAAGACATCCCTTACAATGAAAAGTTATGACAAGGGCTTCTCTCAACGTTCTTCAAAATCACCATTTTAGCAAGTGGGGTGCCAGCACTGGGTCTAGCAAGCCTTCCTCGTGTGAATTACACAGGATTTGGCCCAACACACATAACTTCTACAGGTGACTAAACTCATATTCATTACATTTATATGGTGAAATAGTTCCAACGTGTTCAGTTAGTCAAATACAAGTGTCAAATCCCACTTCCCCTGGAAACACCTCTCCGTTTTCTTTTCCAAGCAAAACAGTGGCTGGAACTTCTTTATCCTGAAAAGGACAGGGAGATTTATAGCACCATACCTCTTAAGTGCTCATTAACCTGGCAGGTTATCAGCCACCTCCCAGGGTTCCCAGGAGTCATCTCTGCTGTGATGAATGTTGCTGGGAACAGACCGATGACATCTGCCCTCTGATCTCTGCTGCTGAACGTGTGGCCGTAGAAGTACGCGGCGTGGATATCTATCTCACTGCCCATGCCAAACAAGTGCCAGGACATGGAAGTGTCAGCACACATCTCCAGGCCGGGGAGATTGCCATAAATATAACCATTAATGGCTAAAAACAAAAGTATGAAACTTGATGAGAGGTGAAAGAGAAGTGCCAGGTGTCTCTGACTCATTTCTAACCTTTCCCGGCCTGGAAAAGAAGCTTTCTGAATTTCTACAGTGAGTGAGGCTCTTACAGGCTCCTTGATGAAGAATAATCTTTTTGTACAGCCATCTTATAGCTCTGGATGATCATATGGTCCAAATTCTCTAGTTAGGTCTGTGAAAAATTTCCTGGGTGCTTTTAATATATTGCAAAGTCCAAGTCATCACCAAGAAAGCCTAATAATAAACTTAACTTGTTCTGTAGCTATTTAGTCTGTCTGAAATCCATTTTCTCTTATTCTGAGTCATAAATATACGATTATATGCCAGGCTTAAGCAATTTAGATTTGAAAATTATTTTATCAGTCAAATCAGTCTAGTCAGCTCTCTCTTCCTCAGCTTTCATATCTGAAAATATATCAGGACATTAGGAGGATGAGACTCGTATTTTGCAAAATATTTTTGCTTCTAGGCTCCATGGAAGAATCAAAACACAGAGAAATATCTGGATTTATCTTCTTACACCAGATCTCCAGATGGCACAAAGTACTATTGGCCAAGGGATCTCAAGGGCAGGAGAGGTTGTGCCAGCCAGCCCACCATCCTAAGGCCTTTTGAGAAATGCTGAACCCTTCCAATACACACATCCCAAAGTGCTCTGCAGCCTCCTTTTCTGACAGCTAAGCAAACAATCACCAAATGGCTTACATCTGTTGCCTAAGATAAAAAAATGAAGCAGGTGGCAGAGCTGGCTATAAAAGCCAAATCTCCTGTCTGCAAACCAGAGTGTTGTGCTGTATTTAGGAAGAGGCTTTTTATCAATGCAGTACATCAATGTCCTGACCCACTTAATGCAGACACAGAGAAAGGAGAGATACCACAAGTCCTGCTGAAAAAAGCCAGGTCACTGCTGTAAATCCCCATTTGCTCACCATGCATTCGGTTGCTGGTCTGGAAACCTTCATCCTCTTTGTCAACCGTGGCTGGTTCTAAGCAGAAGGTGTTTATATTCTCATCAAGGTACCAGCTGAAGTTTTCATCTACAATGCTAAACATCAGGGCAAAAGCGTTAGCAGCACCAGTCCCTTCTATTGAGGTCTCATCTGCAGTTCCTAAATTGCAAACGAAAAGGAAAGTGCTAAAAAATGCCTTGGAGGGGATTGAACTTAAAAGTGATAATAACTTTGGAGCACTCAAGGAAATACAGTGCTCTGCCCCTGCTCCACAGGGAAGGATGAATCTCAGATAATTTTGCTCTTCTGAGACATCCTGACACACCCACCCAAACTTTGAGCAGATTAGTGTCTCCAGAAGTCAGATTACCTCATCTAAATCAAGCTGATATTTTAGGATCTCCCTCATTTGATGCACCAGTAGCTGACAATGTCTCTGGTCCCATTTTCCCCATCTTTAGTCCACTGCACTCAACCCTACCCTTTGATCAATATTAGCATCTATGTGCCTGTACAGGTCAGTGAGCCAGATCACAAGCCTGATACAGCCAGAAGCTAGTGACTTTTTTGCTAAGAATTAGTAAAAATTCTGTTGCACTGAGCAACTAAACATGGCTCACCCACCATGGGCTAATGAGGAAGCCTTGATGATCATCTAGGAATAGATACCCAAATTTTAAAAGGCTGAGGGCAAGATGAATATCATCTATTCATGCTAAATTCAGTATCACTATCTCAGTGGCCATTTAGGGAACAACCTGAGACTATAGGAGTAGTAAAACTGAGTAGTCTTTTATTAACTGTTGGCAGGTTTAGATTTCATCTAATTGTTGGATCCACTTCTGAACCCATGAAAATTTTCCTTCCTCTGTGTCCCCTGGGAGGGAGCCCCAGAGCCTTGCTGGATGAAGACTACAGCAGAAGCATCGTGCAGATACCCACCTTGATGAAGTCAAGACTGAATATGCAAATAAACTGACCTTTCAGGCTAGGATTATTTTGAATGTGCTATCACCTAGTTTCATGTATTAGCCTGTAGTTATCCCCTCAGTTTCACATACTGAGGTAGTTCTGCAGATTTCAAAGGTTTCCCATGAGAAAGAAGTCTGAGACATTTTGACTGTATGAATTAAGCTGGAGGCCAGGCTTGTCCTTTACATGATGAAGTCTTTCTCTTCTTTGTTAATAAAACTTGCTTTACTTGCATGTTCTATATAGATTCAGGGCTGGTTTTGTACTGTGAGAGGTGCTGGGAAGAGGTGGAAGAGTTGCATGTGTCTGAGGGGCAAAGGGAATGATGGCTCAGCTGATAGGAAGGAGAGGGCAGGTAACTGGTCCCTGTTGGCCCCACTACAAAATTAGCAGGCTATAAAGTACACGAGACAGGCTGTCACCTCAGCTACTCAGCACATGTTCCCATATGGTTGTGATACACAACTTGTGAGCTAAAATAAATATATAATCCATATGGGGAAAAAAATTATAAAGATCACTGGGGTTTCAAACGTGGAAGTGGCAGTGTTGAAGTCAATCACCCAGACCTAACTTTGTTTCCTAGGCAATGAGTCCTTTGCTCACCCTGAAGTTATCCAAGTATGGGGACATTTATTTTTGGTCTTGGCCATAAGTGGCTGCCACAGAGCATGTTGCAGTCCCTCCACCAGCCAAGGCAAATCGCTCATGAAGCCAAAAGGGAGCAGGAAGGGGGTTGTCCCAGAGCTACAATACCTACCCTGGGATGCTCCTGGAATGGCCCAGCTATTCTTTGCCCCTTTTTATGGGCTATGTAGGGATAGACTCTAGACCATCAAGTTTATACCTGTAAGCAAAAATTACTGTTAAGATGCCAAACTTGGCAGAGGGACTTGCTTCATTGCTATTTCTATCTCAGTACCTTTTTTACAAACCAGCAGTGGCCCAATTAAACCAGATGCAATATCTCTTGGTGTGTCAATGTGAGAATGGTAAATCCAAGTCAAGCAGTTTGAGTCTGCCAAAGTTGGGGAGTAATCTTTCCTTACTGGCCATGTGTATGTGTAATTTCCACCAGGAACCACGAAGTCGTCCTCTTTGCTTTTACCACCAGTTCCATCAGGGTAAAGTGCTCCTGATACATTAAAAAGAAAAAGGAAGATTTTGGTATCCCCCCACTTAACTGTTTTCCTTAAATAAATGTGTGATTTCTTCTATTTTATCACATATCTATAAAATAATAGCAGCACTCACAAACACAGAATCTCTTGAGAAACTGTGAAAAAATTCAGATGTTTTGGTAAAACCATCAAAAAATGTTGAAAGTTTAAATTTGCTATGTATCTGCAGACAAAGCTTTAAGAATGCAATAACAATAAATAAATAAACAAAAACTTATTTTTCTTTGGCTCTTAACTCTCATCAGTCATCTACACATTTTGTCAGCTAACACTGTGTATCTTTTCACAGAAAACCAATGAGAGCGATGAATGGAGGCAAATCTACATTATCTTCTAACCAAAATGCACATACATAGGTTTGGGATTCTGAAGATTTATTCATGCCTGATACAGCCCTATAAGCAAGGAACACACTTTCTTCAAGAACACCATCCATTCAAACAGGGTAGAAGTAGAAGGAAAGTTGGAAAATGCTACAGTGACTTATAATTCAGGAAAGTAATTCGGGGAAAAAGACCCACTGCTTCAATACTGGATTTATCACAGAAATTGTCAGTTTCTGGCAAAAGTTTTAAAAGAGGGGGCTGTTCCTGCTTTCAGTCATTAGCTGCAACTACTGATGAGTTTTTGAGAGGATGATCTCAAGTTCTCTGATATCAATGGCCAGAACAGCAAATATCTGGACAAAGTTTTAGCCATGACACTAGCTTCTCCAGGGGAGAAGGAGCAGGAAAGACAAAAAAGAAAGGACAAAGTAGCTTTTACCTTCAGAGTCCTTGTCATAGAAGACCCCATGAGGATGTACGGAGTATGGGCGGGAAGCAAAATTTTTTAGATGGATGATAAAGACATCCTCTTCTTCTGCCTTTAGGACTGGCCCAAGGAACCCCAGCCACGCTGCCTTGGGGATCTCCTGGGAGTAAGTGTCATCTGTGAATTGCCTAAAAATAGCTTTTTTGTACACACGTCCTATCCGGTTGGGTCCTCTTGTTGCATACACACTTGCAAACCTAGTATTGGGAAGGGAAAATAATTTAGAGACAAAAAACTATCACCTTTCAGAACTGATCAAATAACTGGTGTTTGCATGCAGGTAAGTAGTTCCCTGGGATATATCCCATAGCTGGTGGAACAAAAAGCTGAGGAGTGAACCAGGACAGCACCAGCAGGGTCCAAACCCCTTTCTGTACCATGGCATCCATCCTATTTGCAGGTCTGGGCTTTAGCACAGTTACTACAAGTCTTCACGTTAGGAGCAGACACTCAGGCCTTTCTGTACAGCTTTACCAGCTTCTCCCTCTTTTGATGGTCTGAAAAGCTCACATCTGGGAGCATGACTGTTCAGAAGAAGAACACCAAACTAAATTTTTCAAAAGCCAGGAAGAACAATTCTAATCAACTAGATTGACACCCCAGCAGAGCACGAAAGGCATTTTCATCTATGTTTATAACAACTTCAAATGATGGAAAGCCCACCATATGATGAGAGGATATGTTATAGCTACTAAATACCTGCTCCCTTCAAATCCTGAATTGCATGTGTAGTCTAATATCATCTAGCTCCACACTCCAGCCACTGGTTCCCACTGAGCTCTCACTTGGATCAAAGGAGCCACATATTATCAAGAGCTTCATTTCTATGCAAACACTTGCATGAGTTTTAAATAATTGGCTAAATTTCCTCCTGCCCTTCTTCTGGACAAACCAAGCACACTAACTTTATTTATGTCACAAATCTTTCCTGTCACAAATATTCCTGATCTTTATAAATCTCTTTATAAGCTCTTTATAATATTCCTAATATATAATATTCCTGAAGCCTTATAATATTTCTCTATCTCTTTTGAAGTCTGAACACAAGAACTGCTCAGAGCAGGCAAGTAATATTCCACCTAAAGCCAGAGGTGCTCCCAGTCACTATTTCTTACACAACTTGGAATTAGTTGCTGCACAACTACACAACCAGTAGTGTCTTGTGTGACCAGTTTCACCACATTTGACTGCTCTGGGAGTTTTTCATCCCTGAAACATTGCTCAAACTTTCACACTTCCTAATAAAACCATATTAAAAAGCTTTTCCTGAAGTACCACAGGCAGAAATATAGCAATTTGATATTTATAATGAATTTTTGTGACTGGTCAGTTCACCTGATTGAACCCATTTTTTTAAACTGCTTTTGTACCAAAAAATGCATTGTTGGATGTCACATGAGCTGACCGAGTTGCTGTAATTTCTTCATCTTAAGATCATTAGTCCCCCTTTGTAAGGCATCTCTGTTAGACACCATAACTCAAACCACTCCCCATCTGTGGTCATTGCTCCTTCAGGACCACTGTCTGAAACAGATCCCTGCAGTGATCCAGATACTAAAGCCTCCAAAAAGAACACTTTTTCAATTTCAAAAGGGGATTGATAACAAGCCAAGAGCTATTTTGGCACAAATAAAAATGTCACTGTTGACATTGCTGTGGCAGAAACAGTTGCCTAGGATGAAGGGAAGGAAGCTTCTCAGTCTGCTTCTTCACAGAGTAACGTATGTCAGACAAATACACCCAACAATCATGATCAAGGAATCACTTGCCAAGAAGTCTGGATTTTCAGTGAACTAGCCTTCCTAGTCTGCAGGATCTGTGTGCAGAGCAAGACTTGGAAAGTCACACCATGCTCACTGATGAGGAGGTAACTTCCATTGCCTGGGGTGAATAGCTGCTACAGTAGCCCTTATCACAGAGAGTAGGTGGTGGCAGTAGTAGTGCAGTGTAAATGCTTACCTCAAGCAATGTATGCAATGCCCTAGTTCAAACTCTAAAGAATTTTTAAGATGATTTATAAGAAATATTCTCTAGAAAAAATCAACTTTTTCTTTGAGAAAATAGTTATTTTTGGAAGTTATTTTTCAGCAGATTTTTTTTTCAATTTTCATCAGCCACCAAATGTTTTAAAAGAGGAGCTGCAGTAGCACCACGCTTTCCTCATGATGACAGTGCCCTGGCTTTCTGGCCAGACAGCACTGCACATTCTCCCATACCTTCATGCCCCTGGGGTACCCCGTCCCTCCTGCAGGAGAACTGAGCACCAGAAAAATGCATTTCTTGATCAGATGTTGTTAATAATTGACATGAGCCTAACTCCTTTAAATGCATGGATCAGGGATGCCAAAATGCAGTTTGAGATCAGCATTAAAGAACTCGCTCTGAGACTTCCTCTGTGCCTAAAGCCATGCTGTAACACCTGTGCTGGCTAGATCTGTGCCTATCTCCTACTTAAAGCCATCTAGGAGCCTTTTTAGCAACAGCTTTCTGAAAGGAAAATCCTCCAAAGCTGCAGAGCCCACTGTCTGTACAGTGGACATCGCATGCAGCCAGTCACAGTGTTTGTGATGCTCTTCAATGCAGAGCACCAAGCAATGCAGAAGTCATGGAGCCAGAAAGGTATTGCAGCATAAAAGGAGCAACATGGCCTCTTGGCCCTGGGTAGTTATGAGTTTTGTTGAATTATTGTCCAAAGGAAAACATCTAATCAAATCTAGGAGACAAATCCTACATGCCACTGACGGTCTTGCTGTGGTATTACAGATTCAGGCTCTTTCATACCTTCCTTGTCTTCTAGATCCACACTCTCCAAAGGGCAGAAGAGTTTCCTACCAAAAATTCCCTGATGTTTCAGAGTTTATTGGAGTGCAGACACATGAGGCTCACTCTTTCTGTTTAGGAGGAGTAGAGCCCAGTTCTTCTGCTTAGACAGACATGTCTTTTCAACACATCTCTTTGATTGCCCTCAGCACTCAAGATAAGAGCACACTGTTTGCCCTAAGCCCCACCCAAGGCGTTCAGGCTTCCCCATTTTATCCATGAGAACTTTTGGATGCCCATGTCAGCCTTGCAAGTAGTTGTTAGCTCTGTGCCTCTTCACAAGTGTTGCTGGGTTGCACATCACAGTGCTTAAAGTCCTTTGCAGAAAGACTACCCATGCTGGAGCTAATGTTATCAGCCAAAGGAAGTTCATGGAAAGGATGCTTGAGTCTGAGTGACTTCTCTTCACTCCCAGATGCCTGGATCATGGGCATGTGGCCACACTATAGGGCTGGTACCTCCACCCAGTGCCACAATGAAGCCAGTGGTTGTATTGGAGGGAGTTGGCACAGGCTGAGTGCCACAGCCTCTGCTGCTCCATCAGTGGGACACAGAGGTCCATACCTACCTTCTTTCTTTTGGCAAGAGCTTCTTCTCCGTGCACCATGAAGTCTCTGCCCATGCCATACGTGCATTCGTACCAGCACATCTCCCACCCAGCATTTCCTTACCACACATCTTCAGAGACCTTCAGAGACATTCTTGTCTTCAGGATAGTGTCCTGCTGACCTTTCATCTCCAGCCTTTGACAACAGTTCTCAAACACTGATCCCTGTCTTTTTTTTATGGCATCTGCTTCCTTGAGAACCACTTAACTGAGTTAAACTTCCCCTTCATCTGCATCTCCTGTGTTATCCTTTCCCACCCACTGACTTTCTGACACACTGGCTTTCCAAGATGTTATTACAGCAATGGCTTATCCAAATGATCATAAAATTGTAGATTGTTAGGCTGGAAGGGACCTCAAGGATCATGTGGTCCAACCCTTCTAATATTGGTATGTCTCAACACCCCTTTGAGCTGAGACTTAAAACTTTCCAAAATTTCCAAAGAATACGCCACTTCCCCTGAATGATGTAATGGTTAAACATCCAGTTCTCTGAATCTGCCTTTGACTCTTTCTTCCAGTGCCTATTCTACTGTGCACCCCTGCCAAAACATCTCTTGTCTGTCATTCCTCTCATCTTAAGAAAACAAACCTCCTCCCTGATTCTTCACGCTCCACTGCTCACTTCCAACTGCCTCATCATCCTGGCAGCTTTGTGAACCTCTTCCATCTCTCTAGTCTTTTTCAGATTTAAGAGCTGTTCTTCTAAATCCTAAATATTTCCCCATAATTCAGTCCTCAGCCTGCACTTCAGATGCAGATAGTCATGATGAACGCCAGCCCCACTTCTTATAGGAAAGGGGAATATTCCATCTTCTAGGGCTGTACTCTTTCAAGCTCCCTATATCCCCTCCATCTCTTCTAGTCAGGCCAGTCTTGAGGTTACAGATAGGCGTAAGCAGACTTGTTGATCAGTGCATAAAAAAACCCTGTTCAAACTAAGAAAACCACGCAAATCCTGCCTTTATTTCTGTGACTGATTTCATTTTGCCAATTGACCACTCAGCAGTTTTTAAGCTCCAAGAAAAGTTGGTGATGTACAAGAGTGGGACAGGGAGTTATTAATAGGGAATTATCTCTAATTAACATAATTACAGGCATCCATCCCCCTGCAATGATGAGCACTGTGACTCTTCCAAAAATGAGAAAGAATAAAAGAGTGTCATATAGCTTCTACTTCAAATCAAGACGAGGCATGCAGATAATCTGCCATCTCAGGATAAGACCATAAGTTAGGGTAGAACCATGAGTTAAGTGTAATTTCTACACCTATTTCTTTTGTCACAGAGAAGAAGTATTTTGCCAACATTTTTACTGTGTTTATGTTACCTTTGATCTGAAGACACAGAGCTACAACCTAACCAGTTTTTGTCAAGAGGTGCTTACATGAGTGCTATGTTAGTGTGCAATAAGGAATGAACTGCAAGTTGTAGCCTCACTAGGCTGTAGCCAGATCCCTCACTGACATGGTTTTGATGCCTGCTGAATTTGTTTATTTGTTTGTAATCATCACTGAAAAAATCAGCACAGTGAATAACTACCAGATGTGGAGTCTCAAGTTTTCTCTGGCAGAGAAATTTTCTCTCTCATGTTAATATGTTGAAGAGTCTCTGTACGCTTCTGGGTGCAACTGTAGACAAATGGAAACTTTCTTTTATTACCATTATTCCCTAGATTTTACACTGACAACCACATAAACAACTATCTTTATGTGACTGTACCTTAAAATCTGTTGGTGGGGAAATATTCCTTACACTCTGCCCTCTTCACACACTCTAGGGCTGGGTTTTTCCCCCATCTTTCCTATGGCTGGAGCAATCCAGGACACTGCTCATGGCCCCAGGCTGCCCTAATCATTTTAACTGCTGGAGCATGTAAGCTGTTCAGGGAAAACCTCTGCCAAGCCATGGCTCCCATGCTAAGGCCAATGCAGTGTCTCTGCTAGAGGTTTGGTCAGTGGAGAGGCACCAGTGGTGCCAACTTGTATTTGTAGGTGGTGTCCTGACCACAAAGAACCAAACAACAAAACTGTGTGTGCTCAAAAGCAAGAGACATAGTATCCTCAAAGGATGTTGTAGGACTTTTGTGACCCACACCAGACATGGAAGAGGTAAATTAGATCCATAAAATCTTAGATAAAGCTCTGAAGTGTTCCTGATTAAGTGTGGCTATCATGATTTCTTTCCTAGAAAAAAACCTCTCCTTCTCCTGAACTCCTCTAATTAGAACCAGGATTTTACTTCAAGTGCCCTTTTGATGTTGACCCTTCCCACGATGATCATCTCTGCTGATGCAAGTGGGTCATCTGGCCACATGAGGACTCAGCCATTAGTTTAGCATTTATATTATGACAGTTTCACTGTCATTTATCTGGGTGGCATCTCCTCACAGGCAAATTGCACAAACTGTGTTTGATGCTGTGGTAACAAAAAAACACCCGTTAGTGTTGGTGGGTGCAAGACTTGGCCCAGATAAATGCAGGATTAGTGCCCTAAAGAGAGGGGATGAGCTGTTACGTCAGGCAAATCTTAAAAACATCTACCACCAGCAGAGTGGTGTCCATCATATAAACTGATACCAAATTAATTTTAATGAAATTATCAACCAAACTAATCCTGAGGGCTGAGCCACAATAGGGAGGGAAATATTGATATATGTCAAGCCACAACACCTAGGTGTATTTTTCTCTCAAAAAAGTCTGTGTGACCATTAAAGAGAGCAGGCAACATCTCAGCTCACCTCCTACTGCAGACATATTCATGTCCTAACCCAGAAAACCTCACTGGAATCTGTAGCATGTCCAGCAGCACTGACAGCACCTTGCACCCGTGTCCAGTCCATGGTTTAATGATGTAAACTTTCACAAGCTGTATCAGCTTGGGAGGGGATGCTGAACACCTTCCCAGCTGCTTTGTACTCAGTGAACATAATCTCTGATTTTCAGAGTCCTAGGTGCTTCAGAAAACATCAGCTGAATTTGCAAAGGAAGAGACCAGAGTGAAATGTCTTGGTTTCATTCATAACACTCCAAATTATGAGAATTAGTGGAACAGCTTGAGGCTTTGAATAGGCAAGACAAATGGCAGAGGTGAGCAGCCCCATTGCTCTCTTTACAGAGGAAGCAGTGATACATGGCAAGATATTTGCTCTGCGCAAGCAACAGGCTGGCCCTTGAGCACTGCAGCAACACAGGGCATAATAAAAATTATCATTCAAGCAGAATAGTTATATTAACACAGGGCTGTGTTTGGGTTAATCAGCTCTGGTGAGAGGCAACCTTTCCAGCTCACACCCAGGGAGATGCTGATGCAGCTCCAGGGCTCCTGGCTCGAGAGACAGCTCACTCAGCACCAGCACAGCCCTGGCTGTGTCAGAACCAGCCCATCTCATTTCCAGCCCTGTGCCTCAGCTACCAAAGTCTCTTTTCTCCTCTTCACTGCTAAAAACCAAAGGCTGAGGAAGGCATCATTGACTTTGCCACAGAAACATTGAAAACCATCTCTTAAATATCACTGTCTGGTCCAAGTAAAGTAACACTTTCCAGTACAGACTTGCTCATTCAGCATTTTATTAATTATTGAAGAACAAGTGGTTTTGATTATATCTCTGTGGTCTAGATGGAATCAGAGGGAGATTCCTTTATGTGTATGCACCCACTCTTTTAAAAGGTAATCAGTTTGTCTGCAACCTCTTTATCTTCACTTCCCTATCAACACCACTGGGAGAGAGCCCCATCAGATGGGTGCTGTGAGGATGCGTCACAAAGTGAGAAGTGCTGGGCTCAGCTAGCCCAGCTATTGCTGCTCACAGAGCACAACTGGCTCAAAAGGCACTCCTGTCTCTACTGGGGTACTGATCCTTAAATTTTGTTTACAGAACTCTGTTTTTTTTAATATCCACGGGAACAAATTAATTAGATGAAAAGTAACCCACCAGCTTTAAATTTACATCAGAGGTTACCCTAAAGACATAAATAATCTTGGTTTCATTCAAGAATGAACTATTAATGGTTCACTATTTAGCCCACATGCTTATTCACACACACTATTATTCCAGAATACAGCACATAGATCTGGCTCAATTCAGCATGGTTTGGAAATGGAGTGTTGCAGGAAACTCTTTATTCTTCTGCAGTAGAAGACTTCCTGTAGGGAGCTTGTTACAAACACCTCATCAGATTTGTATGTACAATCTAACTTAAAATCCAAATTACATTTTTTCTGTCAGTAAACTTTGAAATTAACATTCTATAATTATTACATTGCAGCAATGACTGAAGACATCAGCTATCATTCTTCCCTGTCCTGCCATCTACAGGCATCACATTTGGGTCATAGACTTTGAAGTAAAAGTGCTATCGATGTTCAGGGAACACATAGTGCAGACAGCCTTAAAAGGACAATTTACAGAACATATTGCAAGTGGCTCTGTGGTATCAGGGCAGATTTAGAGGTACTTGCCCTTCACTTAAGGCTGAACTATTTTTAGTGATAAATCTTCCAGTTTAAGGAGTGGAGGAAGAAATCTTCTATGAAAAAGAATGGGAAAGAGAGAAAATCAAGCACGTAACACAACTGAAGAATACCTTTTCCAGCACAGCCCATTTTCATGGGCTGGAAACAAACTAATACCCTGAATTTTAACTATAAAGGTAACACCTAGTGACTTGCATACTCTCTGGGACCTCCCGTTGTTAAGAACATAAGCATGGGTTTGTTTTGAAAAATAAAACTCTTTCTTGCCTTTTGTTTGTGTCCAAATAATTTTCTTTATGAAATCCAGCTGAGAGTAATTCTGAAATCCCTGGCCACTAGAGAAAACTTTGGCATTGCTTGGGACTTCCTGAAAAGTCAGGAAGAACATTTCCATTTCTAATTCCTGGGACACAGCATCCAGCTCCCAGTGTAACTCCTCACCTGGTACAGATACCAGGACCTCCTCACCCATTCACGGCTCCCAGCCCAAGCCCAAGGCTCGACTCAAAAGAAGGACATCCAAACTATCTCCAGGCTGTCAAAGATATCAATGAAATCTTAAAAGTGCCCCCACTCAACAGATGCCTGTTTTCCACTGGGTGAGGCACAGTTTCTCACCATTCTTACCAAAGCCCCCCACCTTCAGCACAGATGAGCACATCAGCTTCAGTCTGACCATTCACCACTGCATACTTAAGCACTCCTCCAAACGGAGATCTCCATGGTTGGATACACTACAGGAATATATGGACCACCCACTTGTATCTCATTCATAGGTACTACACATATATGAATTTTGGAATGTTATACCAAGCCCCCAACTGTTATCATCTCAAAGGGAGAAAATTCACAATCTTTTTGCCAGTTCTATGTTTTATTGCAAAGAGCTGTGTTTGATTGTGGTAAAGTTGCAATTTGCTATTGCACAAGTCACAGAAATGCCTGCATCCCCATCCAAAAACACACAGCGGAATCTGGGTTACCTGACACAGTCTTGAGAAATACCAGTTCCTTAATGTCACCTTCAAATACACATTTTCACCTTGCTTAACCAGCCACAATGGAAGAGTATGCAATCAAAGGCTACTTGAAGCTGAAATCCTGCCTGTGACAACATCATTGGAAGAAATACAAGCAAAAGGCCATCTTATGATGTTTACAACAATATTAACCATGTTAGTCAATTTTCTTTGGAGCTCTCGATACATCTCAGTTTATCAGAGACCCCAGTGACTTACTTGTCCTCTAAGAGGCTTTGTCCCGTGATCAGATTTTTCCCAGATGGTGCATAGTCCCAGTTCTCTTCCATAATCCCGAGGTAATAGGTTCTGGTCTTTGTTTCCACCACTGCAAATAACCAGAGGAACCCAAGAACATGAAGGCAGCCACCACGCCGGGCTGGAGGCATTTGTGGTTGTGATCCTAAGGCTGGCAGCAGGCAAACAGCAGCAGGATGCACCACAGAGAGCTCACCCCTCCCTCCCAGTTCTAGACAAGTTATAAATAAGGAATGGGCAGAGCAAAGCTCCTCCTCTCCAGCAGGTAAGACTGGGATAGGTAGAGAGCCCAGCCATGCAGAGCTGGGCTAGGGAGGAGGTTGCTGCCCTGGCAGGACCTTTGCCAGTTCTTTGGTGAATGCATAAATTGCTCATTTACCTGACCAGGATAGAGCCAGCTGGGGCTTTTAGGAAGTTTCAAATTTTTTTTCCCTCCTTTTTCCAGACTAGGTGGTATGGCATATTGGAGCAGCTTTCTGTTGATTATTTTTGCCATCCCTCTCAAAATCCCTTCTCTTTTTTTTTGTTTTGTTTTAATTTAACTCTTTTATCATGCCTGAGATTTTTAAAACTAGCATCCTGATGTCTTCTTTAGTTTTTTTTCTAGTGGCATAACACAACTTTACAATTCAGCGTTATCAGAGAAAGAGAATTCTGCAGTACCTCCCCAATTTCTAGGATTTCCTGACCCATTATTAGGTTGACAAGTGATCTGCATGCATTCAGTTTAAAAGTGCCCAAAAAGAGACCCCTTTTTACAAACCTTTCTGAAAATGAGGGCCCTTGTAAAGTCTTTCCATTTGGACACCTAGGAATTGAGGCACATAAAGATTACAAAACTTTGTAATTAAAGTGCCCACATAGAAAAATCAGTCCCTCTCTTTATAGCTTAGCCTCCTCTAAGAGGACATCATGTTACCACCTTGGCAAAGCAAAGTGGGAACCTGTACAAGTATGAACTGATAGGATATTTTAAGCCTTTTGGGTAATATTCCCTGGGTGGCAAAACAGTGAAAACCCATACTACTCTTTTACTCATTTTTACCTGACTAAAGACATTAAGAAATTTTAGTTCTGGAATACAGCATTACACCTGAGGCTCACTGCCAGGTGTAACAGTTGTGAAATTCCCCTTCCAGCTCCAGAACCATCTGAAGCTAATGGTTACTCAAAGCTAGGAGTGTAAGAGGTTTCGCAAATTAACTTGGTAGCCACGGGTTAAACTTCATCAGTCAAAACCTAGCTCAGTGATGGGAGTGTTTTTGCGTGGCAGTGGCGTGACATTCAGCTTGTCCTGGAACAGCAACTGCTTCACATACAGTCACCTGTGCTGACCACCTCTCACCATCACTGGTGTGCAGGTGGCTTTGAAGTCACAGGCTGAAATCAAAAAGCACGTGGGGTTTACAGCATCCCAGCCTCCAGCCACATCTCATCTAACTTCAGACACAAGGGACAATGACACCCAGAGTATCCTAATGAAGAAGCTTTCTGTTTCTTTAGGCTATGCACTGCATCTCTTCAGCTGCGAGGACTGGAAGCTCAGTACAGGTGGTAAGAACAAGGGCAGGCAGTTGCAAATACTCATAGATTCACAGAATTACAGGGTGATTTGGGTTGGAAGGTACTTTAAAGATCATCCGGTTCTAATTCCCCCCACCACGGGTAAGAACATGTCCCACTAGACCAGGCTGCTCAAAGCCCCATCCAGCCTGGCCTTGAACACTTGCAGAGAGGGAAGTGGTCAGCTTAGCATAGCTGTAAAAGCAAGAGTCCCTCAGCTGTAAGCTGCTCTCTGATCCATGCTGGTGTGTGTTTTCTCAGGTCAGATAACTGGTGAACAATGAGAAGGAGGAGGAGTGATCAGGCAATAGAGATACAGAGAAGTCCTGACCCTCAGAAGTGACACCCACAGACTTCCTAAAAACCTGGAAGTCCTTGTTCATCTCTTCATTGTGTGGCTGCAAACCACACGCTGCCTCTCAGCTTCTCACATCAACCTGCATCCTGTCTTCTAAAATACCAATAGTTAAAGATCATCTTCCTTTTCCACTGCTTTGTTGTGTCACTCAGTAACTCAAATGATGCCAACTAATAGTACTGTGATCCTAACAGGAATAATTAGAAAATCAAAAGACAAGACACTGACTGCAGGACAGGAGGAGGCTTTGCCAGCTGACAGCACGGCTGTCAAACATCCAACTGTGATGGGACTGATGGATGAGCTGGTGGGCTGTGAAGCTGTGGAAATACTAATGTGGGATTTTGACAGGTTAGCAGACTCCCACAGTGATCTTTGCATGGGGCCTGGGACCCTGCAGCCTCCTGGAGTGAATACATCTTTTGTCTGGAGTAGCTGTCCTGAGCCAGGGCAAACTTGGAGCTTGATCTCCTGTCTCTAAGCGAGTGAGTTTACAGAACTGTGTGCCTGTTATGCAGATGTTCAGTGTTATAACATATTAACACTTTCATTTGAATAGGAAATATGCTTATTTAGAAAGTAACATGTATTTTGAATTAGCCTGTGTAGAGTTCAGTTGCTCAAATCATCCATTTGCATGACATTAGACCTATTTAAAGACCAGGTAGTTTTGGTATGTCCTTCTGTCTGTTTGCTTTTTTGTAATTAAAGAATTCTGTTATATGTTTAAAATAAATCTAGATAAATATGGACTTAAGTAACTCAAGTGCATTGAGCTAATGGAAAATAGAAAGGGGGAGTGTCCATTTCTGACCTGGCTCCTGACTACTCTATAGTAATTTAAATAATAATGGTGTTATGACCTAGTTTTTCTATTGCTCCTCATGTGCCCAGGATTGGGTCCTGGTTGATTTCCTGCTAGAACAGCTATTCAGAATTCAACCATGAAGTTAATTTCTTTGTCTATTACTGTAAAAAAATCATTTGTGTTACAGGAATAACGTGTGGACATTAGCACTCTATATCAGCAACGTGTTGTAAGTCTGGTAAACGCCTTAGCTTGGCTTCAGCATTTGCTAGATCTGGCAACTTGTATACCCTTTGCATCCACACATTCATACTTAATTACTTTGTCACATCATTAAACCCAGGCACATTTACATTCTGGAGAGGTGCTGTAGGCATGACTCAGAAGAAGATGAAAGAACAGCTGTTTTGCCCTTGCATCAGGAAAATTTCTGGGAAGCTCCCCTCTGGCAGTGGGGTAATGGGATCAAGTTTGTCCCTTTGTTCAGGATCCTTTCAGCAGAAGGTTACTTGTTCCTCTAAGACTTTCTGTCCCTCTGAAAGCTAAAATTAGTGCATGGCTGGTTTTTGGAGTTTTGTAATGAGGAGTGATGTTCATAGGTCTGGAGGGCAAACATCATGAGTACCAGTTCGTGATTGAGCCCTGAAAGGTCTCACCAAGGGAGCTTTCCTTTTAAGCACATCAGGAAAGACTGAGATAATTGGTCTCAGGTAATCCACTGAAGTCCAGATTTGTGTCAACTAATCTTAATGAATTAACTAGAATACTCAAGTTAACCTAGAGATGGCAACAAGGACAATGAAGAGAGATGTTGGATGTGCTGATCCTCTACACTGACTGTACCCCAGTGCCTTGAAATAAGGGACATGAGTTCCTAATTGAGCATTTTATTCAGGCTGCCTACTAGTGAAACCCAGATTGCATTCTCCACTGAGCAGATGATGAGCTGATGTTCAAGCATATTTGCTCCCTATTCTCTCGATAGTTACTATTCATACACACTTGCTCCCTAACCCTCTGCTGTGTTGGTTTGAGTTTGCATTTCAATCCAGGCTGGGGGATTAGTCTGCTAGTGTCTAGCATGAGACTATCCCAAGGTGATAAAGAGTGCCTGTAGTAAATCTGGGGACTGAGTTACATCCTCCCAAGTTCACACCACTCTTTTAACAAAGCCATCCTTCCCCGTCCTCAGCTTTCCCACACTTTCCAGCCACAAATACATATTAAATACAAAAGCCTCATACTACACCTGTGAAATAGTTTCACTTGCACTTTCTAACGATTTTCTGATTTGCAACAGTATTAGTATTTAGCAGAGGGTAAACCACATGTCATGGTCTGGGCTAGTCACACTATCTGTATCTGAATTAGTGAACCTTTTGAGTTCACTCTGGTATTTTTCACTCTTATAAATCTCAAAAGCCATCTGCCCTGAAGGCTTCTCTTTGCAATTCAGTCTAGCACATTGGTGAGAAAGGATTCCCAGGAGCACTCCAAGCCTGAGCACTGAGACAGCTGGAGACAGAAGGACAAAAAACTGCTGAGACTCCAAGGATCTGTGATCACTGAGATTCATAAAAAGGCAGCTGTATCCTGTATTACAGGTGGTCCAGTGTGGACTTGCCTTACATGTCCCCAGATGTCCTTGTGGCAGGATGGATTCTGAACCCAGCCCTATAGATTCCCACGTCAGAGCTCCTGGACTTTGCCCTCCAGTCACTTGGTCCCAGTCCATGCACCCAGCTTAGGGTTACATTTGGCATTTACCACGGTGATTGTCTGGAGATCATTAGGGCAGAATAATTTTCTCTGTACATCTCTGTGAAGATGCTCTCATGCAGAACAGCTGCTTTGGTACATTACAAACTGTGGAAAAATCTTGAGCCAAGGTGTGAAATGGAAAAGAGAGTTCCTGTTTTATCAGAGGCAGCTCACAGATCTGTCTTTTCCCTCATGGGCTTGAGCCAAATCCTATATCTGCCACACCAGTGACAAAGTATGATACAAGAGCTGAAATTAGACTTTAGAGAAATTAATTATACACTAGGGAAAAAAAGATACCTCAATTAGAAGATTGTGAAGAGATGCAACAATGAAAAAGAAGGCATTTAACAGTGCACTGAAAGGAGCTGCAAGCTTGAAGGTATTGTAATAAATTGCCAAATAGAGTAGGCAAGTGCAATGTGTTCAGCCTCACAAGCCACTACAGCAAGGCTAAAAAAAAGGAAGTTTTGATCCTAATTAAGAGAAGCTTATTGCATGTAGTAACTCATGGAACATCTGCACTGTAAAAACAAGGTTAATACCGCAACAGAACTTCAAGGTATATTATTTATGGATTTCTACAGTGCTGCCCATTGTAGCACCTAACAAACATGAAAGAGTTTAACTTTACATCATCAGTGTGAGGCAGAGCATGTTTATTAACATTATTATTATACAAATGAAGAAAGAGAAAGGCTCAGTAACTTCCAGGCTTTTGTGCAGGAAGACAGACCAGGCTTCTGGCTTCCCACCTGGTGTAGGAAGCAAGGTGACAGTCCTCCTGCTCCATCACCTTCCTTCTGTGCATGAGGACACAGGGGCTACTGTCTCGTTGAACTTTTATTCTTTGTGGGTGATTCTGTGACCTGGTTGCATGGTGAAACCCTTTTATACTCATCGTTGGTGTCTGCTTGCATGAGTGCCAGGGCCCAGTGGCTCTCTCCAGAGCAGCTCCACTGCCTTTCTAGCTCCTCCAGCAACCCCTTGAGCATCATGGGATCCTCTTCCATCACATCTGGCAGCTCTAACCTACTAACTCTAGAGGAAATGTGGGCCTTTTGTTTTCCTCCTATGAGATCATTGCCCCATTTTCTCTCTGGCTATATAGAAGAGTTATAGTAAGAAAACGCAGCACTGGAAAAGTAACCAGGACCAGAAAGGCAGCTGTGTCCTGGGCTGCATCAAGAGAAGCATGGCCAGCATGCCAAGGGAGGTGATTCTCCTCCTCTGATCCTCTCTGCAGAG
Source organism: Florisuga fusca (assembly GCA_038090715.1). Lineage (NCBI taxonomy): Eukaryota > Metazoa > Chordata > Aves > Apodiformes > Trochilidae > Florisuga > Florisuga fusca. Next base: position 9,218,483 of record JAAWXA010000007.1, on the reverse strand, counting down.
ACCCCACCTGGAGCACTGTGTCCACTTCTGGAGCCCCCAATACAGGAAGGACATGGAGGTGCTGGAATGAGGTTCAAAGGAGGACCATGAAGATGGTCAAAGGGCTGGAGCACCTCTCCTGTGAGGACAGGATGAGAGAATTAGAGCTGTTCAGCCTGGAGAAAAAAAGGATTCAAGAAGACCTTATAACAGGCTTCCAGTATCTGAGGGGGCTGCAGGAAAGCTGGAGGGACTTTTACAAAGGCATGAAATGGTAGAAGAATGGGGAATAGTGTTAAGCTGAGATGGGGGAGATTTGGATTGGATAGTAGGAAGAAATACTTGACTGTGAGGGTGGTGAGACACTGGCACAGGCTGCCCAGGGAGGCTGTGGATGTCCCCTCCCTGGTAGTGCTCAAGGATGGGATGGATGGGGCTTTGAGCAACCTGATCTAGTGGGAGGTGTCCCTGCTCATGGCAGGTGGGTTGGAACTAGATGGTCTTAAAGGTCCCTTCCAACCCAACCCATTCTGTGATTCTGTGACTATTTAAAGCAAGCAGAAGAATGGAAGGTGTCAAGCACTGAGAGAAGAGAAGAAAGAAGTGAAGTGATTGCATCCAGACAAACTGGCTTCCAAGCTGTTGCAAACTCATGTCTGCCATCCCCAGCAGTGTTAAAAACCTCCAGATTCCCAGCAGGCTTGTGACACTTTGCTTGGAGCATGTTTATTTAAATGGCAGCGTGTTGTGTGCAGAGAAGGAGATAACAGAAGCTATCTGCTGTCCAAACAAGTTATTCTGTCCCATTACCCTGCCTGAAAAGGAGGAGGTGGGGAAAATGTGATGACCTTGTGCAACTCTGGATGGCTGCTCACAGCAGATTGTTGGGATTTATGGTATCTGCAGGTGGCTGACAACTCTTTTAGTGTCTTCTACCTGTGTCTGCAAAGCCGTGTAATAAAAAGTAGCCCTGAAACTCTTTTGGGACCCTGTTGCTTCCTATTTGAAGAATCTTACACTCAGACTGCCAATGGATGGAGTGGAAACCTTTCAGACCAAGTACTAAAGAGGAAAATTTTTCACAGAAATAGAAAATTCAAAGTCTATTAAACAAAATTCTCCCCCTTACACCAACCTATTATCATCAACCTCTCATAATGTTTAAGAGCTTGCTGTTTTCTTCCAAAATACCATTTGCTTTTGTTCTATCATTCCAAGTTAGAACTGAATTGCATATAGTCCCTACTGAGAATTTCTTGTATCCTTTTCCCAGCTCTTCCCTAGTCTCCCCTTTCCCCTGTTGGGTACAATCCTGGGTGGTGCAGAGCAGCCTTCTTTTAACAGGGACTTGCAGAAGACAAAGTGACTTAATCCAGATTCTGGAGTTGGGTCAGGGCTCTTGGCATCTTTCTTTTCAAGTGAGGGCTTATGAACCCCATGGCAGAGGTGCAGCCTGATAAGCCCACAGCATGAATACAAGACTGAATGAAGACTGTGAAGCCAGATGCAGATCTCTCTCTGAAAGGAGGCGTGGAGGAAGATCTGTGAAAGGCAGCACCATACAAATGTGGGTGCAGCACCCCTGGATCAGAGCTGGAGTGTTTCTGCACCAGAGTCCACTTATATTTCTGAAACCAGCACCAAGAAAGACAAAGTCACCCTGGCTTTGCCTGTTCACAGTGATGCTGATACAGTGTGAGCAGATTTTCCTCCTTTCCCAGGCCAGGTTAGTGTGAATGGGAAACTTCATGAATCACAGTGCCTGAAATGCCTCTGTAGCTTCTGCAGGACTTGGGGCAGATCACACAGTCTGCACGTTTTGGAAGTAAAAAGTGGATATAAAACAGCACCTTTGGGCACCTGAGGAAAAAGCCTGAGCCTCAAAGAAGTGCTGAGCAACCTCCTCCAGCGAAGGAAACTTGGTTTTAGCTGACTAACTGTAAACACTCAGTTAACCTTGGCTTCTCCTCGGGTGTGCTCATCTGCAAAGTGGGGATTATTATATCTGACTCCCTCTCCAGGTATTTGGAAGCTAATTTAGTTCATGCTTGTCAAGCACTTTTAGGTCTTCAGATGAAAGGAGCCGCAGATAGGCAAAGCTTTGCTATTACTCTTAATTATTTCCATTGTGCAAGTAGACACGAAAGCAGCAAGGGTGATGATTACTCGCTTCCTTTACAAGTGGCAAGACACGCTGCAAATACACAGACAGGGACCTGCCCTGCCCTGCAGGGCTCCTAATCTCATCAGCCAGATAAATCAGACAAAGAAGGAGGAAAGGAGCACAAACCCAGAGCCAAGAAGTTCGTGCAGTGACTTACGGCCCACGAGGTGTTTTGCAAGAGCTGCTTTTTTAAAAAAGTGCCCTGTTAGCCAAAAAGCACCATCTTGCTCTTCTGGGGTATTTAAAAATCACAACTCAGGCTCTCAAAAAGGGAAAGAATCTTACAAAAGGTAGTAAATTCGAGTTCTCCTTATTTGGCCTCTGATTTTTGAGCAGTTTTGAAGTTTTTCTTTGCAGCCATGAGGACTGAAGATATTACACTCACTCAAAAAATACCATAATCCTCACAGAACAATTTGAAGTATTTAGATAAAACAAAATCCTGGCAGCAACAAGGTGCTGTCAATCAGCTGCTCAGCAGGACAGAACTGGGCTTGGTGTCAGCCCAGGCACCTGCTGAGTCTCCTGCAATCAGTTTTCATTCTCCCCAGGGTGCCAGCCACTCGGCAGAGGAGTTTACATGCAACATGCAGTGATGAGACGCTCCGCGGTAATTTGTTCCTTTATCTAATGCCTGGCTAGACAAGCAGACATATAGGGGAGCAAAAAAGCCAAGTGGCTCCCAGCCAGATGCTGAAACCTCTCACTCGTGGCTGTGAAAGTGCTGGTGCTGGCTCAGCAGAGCGGGTGGGAAGCACGACCAAGGCCAAGGGTGTAGCGGGACTGGGATGCTCAGGATGAGATGCAGTCATCTCAGCCAACCTACCTATCCTTCAGAGCATGAATAGTGGTGGAGGCAGACTCTGGGAGGGAAATGCCAGGCTAGCCCAATAGCTGGGTTTCTGCTTCCCCCTCCTCATCCAGGGGCAAATTCATCCCACCAGTGAAAGAAGGTTGCAACTGGATCTGCAATGTCCTGGCTGAATTCAGCAACCACTGAACATTCCTCTGACTGCTGTACAAATACAAATGGTTTTCTTGTTTTCTTTCTCACAAGTAAAAGCATCCAGTTCATTTAATATCAGCTGGTGAAAAAGCTTGGCACAACATCAGCTGCTTTTTTTGTTGAGCTTGTGGTGGGATGAAGATACCTGATGCAAGCTACCACTAGACATGCACTGTTATAAAAGTAATAAACTCCACTTAAGAGAATTCCTGTCTCTTTCAAAAAGCACTTCTTGCAGGGAAGAGGCAGCAGTGTTTCTGACAAGCCATAGGGAAGTGTATCCTTAACTCATAATAGCCATAAACCACAATACAAGCATATTAAGGCTAACAGAAAGACATTGAAAAAGCTGAAGCAGCTGTCCTCCTTGCACTGGTTCAGCTTTCCAGGTCTGCAGTTCATGCTTAGACTCTCAGCAGGTTCCCTCTAACAGCCACAGAGCTGGTGTTTCATTGCCTTCCTGTGCTGCCAGTGGGGCAAGATGCAGGTACCAAGCCTTGGTGTTGTATGTGTGCAAGATGTGCCTGCTGGAGGAAGCCCTCCAGGATTTTATTTTTTTAATGTGTGCAGGATCATTCTCACCTAGCTCTTTTATGATCCTGTCTCCACCCAGTACCTTCTCTCTTAACACTTCCCCATGTTCTTGCCTTTCTCCCCAGCCTCTGGAGACCTGCCATCATCACAGAGTTAATGCATGTCCTGCCCTTAGCTCAATTTAGGCCCACACCCTAATACAAAGAATGGATTACACCACCAAGGAATGACAGCAGCATACGTTGGACATTTTGTTCATCTTTTAAAGTCTAGCTTTTAGATGTCTTCCTCATGCTGACTGTGGAGGAGCTACTGACTCAAGCCAGCTCTGCTACAGGTACCAAACCCCACAACAACACCATGCCACTGCTGCTAATGTGACCACAGTGCTTGGAGCAAAGGGCAGTGCAGCTGCCCCTGAGCCTCACCGGTGCTGTTCTCTTATTCCTCTCCAGGATATCACAGTGCTTCATGGAGCAAGACAACCACAAAGCTGCTGAGGTTGGCAGAGACCTCCAAACGCTATCTGGTCCAAGGCCAGCTGGACAAAGCTGCCCAGAACCATGCCCAGATTTCTTTTGAATATTTCCAAGGATGAAGATGGTAGATCTCCAAGGGTGGAGATAGACAGTTTACACCTTTTCAGACTGTACCTTTCTGAGGAAAGACAAAGAAAATGTCTCTTTTCTGTATCTAATGTTACACAACAAACAAAAATGCTTGAAGTCCACCTTCTTTGGCAGCCCCTCACCATCAAAAATGCCTTGAAGCTGCCTTCCAGTGGACATAGGAGTAGAAAAGTATAAATAGTTTGAAGATGTAGATTGTTTCAGTTTAGTAAAATTTTTGTGATGCAGTCATTTGTGTAAGCAGAGAATGCCTTTCAGAAACCAGAGAAATTCTAAGAAATGTCTGCAGGCACTTACCACTTTGTGAAATAGTGCCCTAATTGCCTTGGGCCCTTCTGCTGCACAAGATATGTGGAGATTTAACATACTATTCTGTCCCACAGTGGGCCAAAACTAACAACTTCAGGTCAGCAAGGAGATGGGTTATCCTTTCTTCAACCAGCCAGCACCATCTGGAAAAAAACCACAGACCTCAGGATCTGAAGACCAGCTGTATTTCCAAATTTCCATTTTTTTTCACATACAAGAGTTCCTCTGATATAGGCAAAGTGAGTGGTTTTTACTATCAAGCAGTAATTCTAGCTGCAAACCTGGCCTCATGAACATGTTAGAACCAGTACAGCTACTCAACAAAACTACAATCAATTTTCTTTTTTTTTTTTTTGTTCTTTTGTCACAAAACCTGGTGCAAATGGCTAGAGAGGGTGGTCCCCCTTGTAATAAAAAAAAACACTTCATGATTCCTCTTAACCTCTTGACTGTTGTGCTCCTCATTCATCCTGGTGGGAGTCACTGCTCCAGGTGCCTCAGACTTTCACAGGAGGTTTCAGTCTCTCATGGGTTACTTGGCTGGGCCACGTGTCTCTAAGGGAACAAAAACACCACCCTGGACTACAGAAACCTTCCCTGCTGAAAATGTCCAACAGCTTTAAAAATGCAATGAGTGTTTTTTGGCAAGATGCATGTTTCTTCAGTATGTTCCCAATATTTGCTCTTTTTTACTGAAGGCTTCACTACTGAAGTGCAAGGTCCTGCACCAGGGTCAGGAAATCCCAACCACAATTACAGACTGGGTAGAGAAGGGATTGAGACCAGTCCTGAGGAAAAGGGCTTGGGGGTATTGATTGATAAGGAGCTCAACATGAGCTGGCAATGGGCAGAATGCCAACTGTATCCTGGGCTACCTCAAAAGAAGTGTGTCCAGAAGTTCAAGGGTGGTGATTCTTCCCCTCTACTCCACTCTTGTGAGACCCCACCTGGAGTACTGTGTCCAGTTCTGGAGCTCCTAACACAAGGACGTGGAGCTGTTGGAGCAAGTCCAGAGGAGGGCCACAAAGATGGTCAGAGGACTGGAGCACCTTTCCTATGAAGAGATGCTGAGAGAGTTGGGGTTGTTCAGCCTGAAACTTAGGAAGGGAGGAGAAGTACCACAGCAAGAAGTAACATTTCTCCCTTTTGGTCAGGTAAATAGGAGTATTTTCCTGTGGGTACTGGAAAAAGGTACTAGGAGCTTATAGCTCTCATTTACATACTTGGACAAACCCCAGTGAGAAGTCACAGGGATGAGAAATGCCCTTCAACCAAAATGAGAAAGAAGTGTTGCACAAAAGCAGCAAAATGAAAGCACAAACCTCTAATTATTTTAATATTGAACAGTGACAGTGTTGTTCTGTTAGGATCACAAACAACCCTTGGCCACAGGTCATGGTTCATTGCCATTGTAGAAAATAGGGGGGCTGGCACAGTGCCATCCCTGGACAAAACACTCAGGTAATTAAATAAAATGAACTTTGTGATAACTCAGATGAACACAGGGAAGCAGTGGGTAATACCTTGCTGGACAGGCAGAGCTCACTGGGTGTTTTATCAGCAGTTTCCCTCATCCCCACAAGTGCTTCTGTTAGAGCATTGGCTGGGGTGCCCCATGCTCCCTGTGTCACTGATAACCATGGGGATTATTCCCAGAGGGCTGTCTCTTGGTCGTGGCACTGATGTCCCCAGGGGCAATGACCTGTGAGGTGTCATCAGAGAGGGAAACCTGTGGTCAACAAGATGTTGGCTCACAGAGGAGAGAGTTGGAGCATGTAGGAAAAGGGGTTTTATATATAAGAAGGAGAGAAAAAGCGAAATAAAGAGAAAGAAAAGAGGAAAAATAGGGAAAATAGAAGGAAAGAGCATCATGGGACTTTTAAGCTGTGGCACCATGAAGTGCAGGTCCAGCTTATGCAGTGTGCCACCACACCCCTGCAGAGCATGGAGAGCCTATTTCAAATCTAATCCAGAACAACATTCATTCTACCTCTTAAACTCATATATATTCTTAACAAAAGTATTATAACCTGCACTACACAATTATTCAATTATTTTCTATGGCTATATCTGACTGAGTCAGTTGAGCCTTTTCTGCATTTTGCAGCTCTGCATCCTCCTCGGTGCTCTTGACACGTGAACTGCTCTTTGCTGGCTGGGGCCATATGGGTCTGGGATCCTCTGGATAAAGGAAAACCTGAATAATGCTGGTTTCTACCTTGTAGTTTCTGTCTTAACAGAGCATCCACATGTGGATACAGGCAGGCATACTAACCTGGGTGCATGCTGCAAGAGCAGGGAGAGCCAGCTGGGACTCCAGGGCAGGTACTCACATGACAAAGCTCACAAACTTCCTCAGAGTCAGTCCATCTTAAAGAAAGTTGCTGATTCTTCCTCAGGAAAATCGACCTCCCTTTCCTACAGATGAAGAGAACATTAACAGCAAAGTGTCTTAGGAAACAGCAGCAAAAGGTAATTTGTGTCATGGTGCCAAAGCGCCAAATTAGATTGTGTGGAGTGTCACTGTGGGCTTGGAATAAAGTTTTGGCTTCAGAGGAAACACTTCTGATTTGTGCTAGAATAAAGGAGAAGAGAGCTGCCTGGCACCTTTTTACAGAGCACATCAACAGCAAAAAGGGCATTTTCTCATTAGTGGGCTGCAGCTGCATTCCAAACAGGCACCTCTATTAATAGAGCAAGTGAGCAGTCAGATATGCCCTTCAAAACCCACAGGGTTCTAGTTCTTCAGTTTTTATATCTCACGTTGCACCACCCAGGGAAACTGCAGGGCTGGAATGGCATGATGAACAGGATGTTTCATGTATCTGAATTTCCTCTCTCAGTACCTGTGCTACCACGTGTAACTGCAAAATTAGTAGAGTTTATGACTAAAAGGCTAGAAATAAAAGAAGGACCAGAGCTGATGTACAGTAAGTCAATAGAACCAGGAGTCATTGATGAGTGGAACACAAAATGCTTTCACTGCCTTCAAAGTCAATATTGCAGGGGGAAAAAATAGATGTACACATTTGTATACACTCAGCTTAGCCACTAAACACTTCACATGCGAAATTTAGTTTTTCTAAGGGGTTTGGAGCTCGTTTTTATCATTTTTTTAGGATGAGTCTATCACTTCAGAAAAACAGGCAGAAGTCAGGCTCTCTGTTGTTAATACAGACTTACTGTGCTCTTCTTTTTGGTATTCCTTCTGTACTTCACAATGAGCAGTATTTAGTTCAGACCTCATAAAAGACTGAATATACAAATCTAAAGATATTATTTAAGCCATCATAGAGTTGTGATTACTATAGCTTATCAGTATTTTTATTTTTCTGTAATGGCTAGAAGCCCTAATCTTGAGTTAAGACCTTGAGGACAAAGTGTTGTGCAACCATAAATGAAAACTCTGAACTTGACCCAAACAGTTTTAAAATCTCTACAGCAGAAAAAAAACCCCAACAGATTGCTGTAGACAAATGAAAAAGCACAGCACTAACACAATATCAGTTCTGCTCGCAGTGTACTTGCCTGAAAAGCAATTAAGCTTTAAGGGGAGAATGGCACTGAGAGGTATTTGAAATTAAGAGACATAATCACATCTATGTAACAAGTTTAGACACTAAATGTTAAGTGGTAGATGAAGTATGGTAGGCATATGGGGTAGGCTTTGGAAGGTGAAGAGAAGTTAACCAGGTCAGTAAAGGAATGTGTAGTGCTGGAGACACAGTGCAGATGGCAAACTACAGAGATGAGCCTTGAACATCATCCTGGAGAGCTACGAGCTGGGAAAAATCAGAGAAAAGTGGAATCAAAATCAAGATTGCTGAGCCCAAATTAGGATGTTAGTTTTGTGAGGATGGGAAAGGTGGTACCTTAGACATATTATAGAGTAAGAATCAATAAAAATTACAAACAACCAGAATATGAGATTTTGACTGGGTTCATCTTAAGTATCATTATTGAGTTTCCTTATTTGCTTCTTGATTTTCTACACAAACTAGCAGGTCCCCCAAGGTGCCTCAGCTGGGAGGCAGTGATGAAGACAACCTTCCCCTGTATCCTCTGACACTGGTGCCATTAAATGTGCAACCTGGGGACTGAAGACCCAGGCTTTGCCCCTCTGCTTTTGCAGCCTCTGTGACACAGGTAGTTCTCTTGTATGTGATTTGTCTGACCACAGATGCCAACATCAACATCTGGATCTGAACAAATGCTGAGATTCTTTCACCATTCAAGATTTACTGTAACCTTACAACAACTCTTGCAACCTATTGTAAACCTTAAATAAATGTTGTGATTTTTTTCTCTCCTTAAAACTGTCTGGTTTTCTCACTAGGAACAAATTCAGTCTAGGGTGACATCTACCTCACAGTTGTCCAAAATCATGTGAGATGACTTCCAGCCTACACAACCAGTCTTTAACAGTGAGATTAGAGAATAAAGATGAGAGATGACAGGTTGGAGAGTGGAATATTTTCCATCTTTCTTTGACTCATGTGCTCCTTTCATTAATGTTTTTGTGATCAATTTATCCTTCCAACTTGATGTTGAGAAGAAGGCAACAGCAGGCTGCCAGAGAAAGGATGTTTTCAGTCTAAGAGAGGAATCTGAGCATATTCCCAGCATAACATGGCCCAAATCTAACATACCAAATAATACATGCTTATATGTGTTAGTGTTTCAATAGATTGAAATGAAATTTTCTACAAATGGAAGACCCTTTTCCTCAGTATGAGTTTTCTCCCAGTTTAATTTTGTTGTTTCTTCTATTCTTCATTGTGATTTTCATATCTTGGCCCATTCCCTAGTGCCTCTTCTACCTTTCTCTGCCAAAGCAAATCCTCTGCTTCCCTTCGTGTCCTCACTCTTCTTTAGAACTGTTTTTCCTTCCCCTTTGGTCACACCTCTCTCTTGTCTCCACCCTTTATTTGCTTCTCCTTCTTTTTAGGCCTGTCTCATTGAGAATTTTCTTTCTTCCATTCCATTCCATTCCATTCCATTCCATTCCATTCCATTCCATTCCATTCCATTCCATTCCCACCCCCTCTCTTCACACAGCTCTCCCAGCAGCACTCTTTGAAGTAAAGATTGTGATTAATTTTAACAGCCACAACCCACTCTCCAGCAGATGACTCCACACGGATGGCCAGACCTTGCTGTGCCACCACCTCCTGCTTCAGCTATGTTCTCTGCCCCACTCCCCTTGTTCATCTCTGCAGGTCTGCACTCCAGCCATCTCCAAGCTCTCCTCTTCTGCCAGCTTGCTGAGGCTGTAATGGTTGTGGTAGTAAAAAGGCCTCCACTGCTCCGATCTGTCTGCCCTGGGGGAACAAGGCATTGACCACTGGAACACTGCCTTCAAATAATCAATGAGGCCGGGTGACATGCCAGCCTCGTGCTGGCCAACCAGGGATAACTCAGGATGTTTCCTCATTCTCCAGACAGAAACAGCTATTTGTTTAATAGAGGCCATCACTCAAAAACCTTGCTCTGCTCCAGGAGAGGGGACCCAGAAAGCCTGAAGCCAGCTGTGGGGAGCTCTGGAGCCTGGAGACCATCTACCCTGTGTAGAAGGTAAGCAAAGCTATTTACATGTTTTCTTTAACATTAAGAGGCAAATTTTTCTAAAGCCCTAGCTAAAAATTAGAAGCTTGCTTTAGCCGCCTTGCTTAATGAAGCTGTAAAAGTGCTTTTATTTGCTGAATTACTAAAGTGTTTTGAGTGCTTCTGGCAATCCAGTGTGTTTTCCTAAGCTGCAATAACATGATCAGGTCCTCGAATGTACACAGGTAGCAAAGTGGCACTGATTTAGGTGGTAGAGGCTCTCGCTAGTGACTGATGTTTAGGTAAGTTCTCCTTGCAGTCTGAAGTGGTATTGAGAGAGGTCAGAGAGAATGGTCCAGAAACCTTTGCTCTTCCAGCCAAAGCAGCATTGTGTTGCTTCACACTGGGCAAGAACCAGGCCCTCCAGCTATGTACAAAAGATACAAAAGAGACTTTATAACTCACCTACAAGACTTGGCTTTTATAGAAGGAGCCCAGGCTGTGTCTGTGCTTGTTCACTTTTTTCTGCAGAAGGGAAGTGGGTGAGGTTGGGAAAACACATAGAAAGACAAAGCTGGAAGGAGACAGGAAAGCAGATGGGTGAAAGTCAGTGTGGAAAAAACCCCAACAAATGTGTTGAGTATTTAAGAAAAAGATGTGTGAAATATCCAATATTCTTTCCATCTCCCTCCACTGCCTCCCTGATTCATCTTTCATTTGAACATTTTCAGGCTGCTTATATTTTTATCTCTTTGAGATGGGTTTTTTTCCAGAGGTTTACATTATGTCCTGCCCAATTTTGAGCACTGTGTAAACAACAGGTAATGACTGCAAACCAAGATGCATCTCTGTTAAGAATGTTCCCTTCTAGAATAATTTAATGTCAGTCAACTTGTTTTAAAGATGAATTAGAAAGCATAGCATGGTTGTAAAGTGCTCAGAAGAAAAGGCATGTAAGCACAGTGCTCTTATGAAGCTTGCAGCAGCAGCAGAGAACAATACTAAAGAAATGCAATCTCAAAAGTTTCCAGCAGGCCCAGTACCTCACCACAATATACAACATCCCATAAAGTCTTTCTGTTTTCCCTCTCAGTTACAAAGCTCTGAGGATATTGGTTTGTCTTCATGCCTTACCTCACCTCTTCCCTGTCTCTGCTCTGTCAGCAAGTCTGGGTGCCTTTGTCCTTCTTTGGCTTTCTCAAATATCTTCATGCTGTCTTTCACCTGGGCTTTCTTCACTGGGGATCCCAACTTTGAATGATTTCTGTACTCCTAGTCCACTTAATTCCTTCTCAACACCAACTTCTGACACAAAACTTTCACAATTAGCTGGCACCCATGATTGAGCTGGGGGACATTTCACTGCTCAGGGCCTCAGTTACTCCCACACATTTCCAGGACCACATCTGTGCCCGTGTGGGGCCGCGTGTGCAGGGAATGTGGGGGTGTGGGGTGAAACTCTGCATCTTCAGATCAGCTTCCTTCTCTCACGTTTTGTAACTTGCTCATGGGACACCAAAGCCATCTTTGTCACAAACTTTTGTAAGCTTTCCCCAAGGACAGAAGCCCACAGATTGGTATTTTGTGTATTTACGCATCTGAAAGCCTTAAGGTGAAGTTGCAATAAAATGTCATGGGGGAAATGTGACAGTTTGTGCCATAGAATTAATGGCAGGGTGAAAGTTCAATAATCCCTGGTCCAGTAGTCTGTAATTTCCAGCCTGAAATAGAGAATATCTGTGGATCCATTTCTGCACTGATCAGGCTTTTCCCTTTGGCTGCAGTGCTGTGTGAGCTGAGGTTGTTCACTTTGTTGAAGAGGGATCTGGTAGTAGCCTACAACAAACTTGGAAGGGAGTGACAGAGGTGATGGAGGAGTGGGAGAGGATATAATGAACAGTAACATCCACATTTACAGCTTGGGACATACAGCTTGGGCATGAGGAAAGACTTTTTTACCAAGAGATTGGGGCAGCCCTGCAATATGTGAGGTGGTGGTAGCTTCATCCTTTGGGGATTTCAGAGCTCGCAGTAAGCAAGTGTTGGTGGTATTCCTGCTTGCAGCAGGAGGCTGGACTGGAGATATGCAGAGATCCCTTTCAACCAGTGCTTCATTTCTGTAGATTCTTTGATTTTGAAAGATGATTCTTTGGTTTTAAAAGAAGAACATCACTACTGTGTGATTTGCACATTATGGCCGATCTCTGACAATGAAGTGGGATGACTTTGTGACTTGCCCTTAGCAAATAGCCACAGGATTAGACAAACTTCCAGTTTTTCAGATATTCTAGGGTGGGTGCCAAACACCCTTATAACACAGTTTCTTCTACCCTTATCTGTAGAATAACCACGTCACAGGAAACAGTAATGAAAGTTTCTCCAGTTCTTGCTGACAGTTTATTTTTGATGAAATAGAGAAAAACCATCTGGTAAGGGCCCTGGTGAGGCTTGCCCAGTTGCCCAAGCACCAAGGCAGGGTTGAACTTTCTATGGCATTCCCAGCAATAATTTCCTGCTCTTCTAGACCCTCAGTGCAGATTTCAAATCATCTTCCCAAGACACTCATCCCAGTCAGCCTGGTGCATCCACATCCTTGTCCACCTAACATGAAGTCTGACAACAAGGATATTAATTGGTGCAGCTATGGTTTTGTTAGTAATGTTCCCAGTAGGCAGAATATTATCCCTTAACAACTAAAATGAAACTCTCTGCTCATTTCATACCAACACATGTTTAATCCTGGCAATATTAAATTCAATGCAATGTTACAGGTTTTAATAATTCAATTTTAAATAAAGGCTCAAAGGGAACATGCTCTGCAGAATGGGATTAGCTGTATAAATCCTGACAGGAACATTTCTTGCTTCAAAACTGATTCTTCTTTCACTGAAGAAGAAAACTGCTGAAATCCCATGCTCCCTGCACTGCAATAACCCAAACCTGCCTATGTCTTTCCTCAGGAGAGAGCTACCATGTGCACAGGGAGGTGTTCAAAGTGCATTGGGATCACCCTCTTCCCTCTGGCAGCATGTGCCATAGTCTCCAACATCCTCCTGTACTTCCCCAACGGACAGGTTCTGCAGATCAATGAGATAACTGACCTGGTCTGGTTTTTCCATGGCATTCTGGGAGCTGGGATACTGGTAAGGGAGAAGTGTTGCTAACTTTTCTTATGAGTTTTTTTTTTAAGTCATGGCTAAGAACACCTCTGTTAACAAAAAAAATTCAGACATGTTTGTTTTGCATGAACATGTGAGCAGCTTAATTGGGAAGTTGGTATGGGACTGAGAAAGTACATTTGATACTGAATTTCCTAATCTCAAGAGCACAAGGCAATCCTGAAATAACTACCAGACTCCAAGTCAGGAAGGAGTAATAGGACTGACTTCTTCAGAGAAGGGTGACAAGGTTGATCATCCTCCAGGAGCCAAAGCAAAGCTGAAGTCCTAAGCTCAGCTGGAGGTGGTGAGTTTTCACTGTTGTCTGCACCTCCTCTATCTGATTTATGGTCACATAATTCACAAAAAAAAAACCAACAAACCCAACATTAAGGGCAAACCTGGAACACATTTCAGTAGAAACCCTGCCAACACTCAGTACAAATGCCTTTTATCCCAAATGATGCCTGTATTCCCACACTCCCAGCCTCGTGGTTTTGATCTGCTTTGAATGTGATTTTCTATAGCCAGTTCTCTATCCCACCACTCAGAAAAGATTCCTTTTATGTGAAAGCCCATAGCTAAAAGGGAACGTGTTTGGGAACACTAATCTTACCACTACATTGGAAAGTCTGGTCCCTTTATGCTCTTTCAATTATCCACCCAAGAGCAGATAAAAAGATAAGAGAATAACATGCATACATTTACATTTACATAACATGCATACATACATACAGCCCATGCAGATGGTAGACTGGCACAGAGCTACAAAGAAAGAAAATAAAAGAAAGGGGGAAAAAAGTTTGTTTAAGAATAATTAACTTAGAAAAAAGCAAATTTCATCCAGTCAGGCTATGATGCAGCTACCACTTAAGTCGCTTATGTGTATGGAGAAGCTACAATGATTGTGGTTCAGACTCCTATTTCCCAAAGCAGAAGCACAGTGTAAGATCATTCAATAAACTGTTCTCCACGAGCAGCTTGCCTTCCTCTTCTTCTGGCTTCCACTTGGGCCTGTTACTCATGCTGAGCTTGAACCTGAGGATGAGTTTGTGTAAGGAAACCTAAAGGAAAGGTTGAGAGACCTATGGAAAACCATTGGAAGCCCAGGAGTCATTGGCGTTCAATGAAAGGGAAGGCAGATGTTAGGCATGAAGACATCACAGGCTCATTGAGAACATTCATTCTTTCCAGGCCTCCTCAGAGGCTCTCCTGTGGTCAGCACTGCATACATGAAACCAAAAGCAGCAAGTGGGAGGGAAGGAAAAATTTGCATTGACCTTCAAAAGACAGCATTAAGAGTAATTATTGATCCACAAAGTATGGTGTTGAGTGTACATGTTTTCCAGAAAGTAGCATAACAAATGCCCACAGGTGAAGAGAAAGGGAAATGAAGCATTACCATCAGTCCCATTTTCCAGGTGCTGGAAGCATAGCAAAATGAGGACTGACTTCTGGACCTCCTAGGGAGCTAAGCAAGGTACAGAATGACCCATGACAGGAGCCTGGTCCATATCCTGACTCCACAGTGAGGACTGCAACATGTTTCCCCATGCACCCAACTTCTTCCCAAAGGAAATTCAGGAAATCAGGTTGCCCAAGACTGGGGAATCTCCCTGTGACCAGGACATAGCCTCCACGCCCAGGGCTGTGAGAAAAACTTCATAGCAGCCTGGCCTGGTTCTGTGAGCCAGAAATCCTGCCTATCCCTCAGAACTTCACCTCTAGACCAACACCCAGGTCCTCAGAGCACTCCTTGGCTGAGCAGCCTGTCCCACCCCCCTCCTGTGCTGCCTCTCAATGATGATTTGTATGACGTAAAAACTTCTCCATTTCCTTATTTCAAAAGTTCAGGGTGTAAAGAGAGAACGACTGGTCCCATGTGTCATAGTAATGTCTTGCCTGGCAGAAAGCCTGTGTGCAACACCAGGAAATGCCTGACTGAGCCATGGGTTTCACACAGCCCACGATTTACTGACAAATACAGCCAAATCTAGCTAATTCTCATTCTTCTGTCAAAAGGCAGGTGTTTATAACCAGGAATGGGAAAAAAAAAATGCTGCCAAGCAAACCCTTCATCCTGAGACAGGCTAATAAATGACACAAAGGTGTTTACAGCCTTGATGGGAAACCTCCAAAGAAGAAAGACAGCCCTGGAGGAAAGGGAGTGCTGGTTTGATGGGCAGAGGTATTGGCTCTCCTGAGTGCCAGATAGTGGCATGCTGGGGCTGAGGCTGCCTTAGGGACCTTTGGTGACTGTTTAAGAGCTGACTTCTTTCCATGAAGAGGAAGGTCTTAACTTCAGTTGTCTACATCTGCAGGCCTCCAGCTCTGGTCCAGCAACTGCTGTTGGTGCTGAAGCCTGCCTCTGGGTGTGCATAATAGGCAACAGAGAGCAAATCCTTTGAAAAATATTTAGGGGGCTGCAGATGTAAGTAGATTTCATAACACTGTCCTACACATTCTGATAGGGATATTCACATAACACATATAAATGTTCTGGGCTTCACTCACCCTGTGTTCCTGCTCTTCCTGCCCTACATGGGACAGTATCTCTCCAGTGTATAGTCAGGGGCTGCTTTTATAGCTATTTTTGTTCCTTTGTTTGGGGGTTCTTCTTTCATCAGCTTTATGGGGACCATTTCCTACTTTCTCAAATACCCATTTTCTGGCGCTGTCCTTTGAGATGGTTGCACAAGCAGAGGAGGGCAGAGGCAGGGCAGCAGAGTGCTCTGGCTGTACAGCTGGACCCACAAGTTTTCTTACCCTCTAGCTACCAAACTTAATTCATTTTTTCCTATCTCAGGAATGCCTGTATAGTGTGGCATTGTATCCTGAGACACAGGTGGTTACTGACTTCATTGTATCAGCCCAGCTCCACCTGACAATCAGCATAGAGAAGGCTGATGTGAACTGAGAGTTCCATGGTGAGTGAAGTCCATTTTGTAAGATTTCCAGAAGCTTAGCACAAAGAACCAAAGTCAGGCGTGTTTCAGGTAGTTTAAGGCTGATTTCCCAATTATAATCCAGACCAGGATGCTTAGATTTAAAGTGACATAATTCTTACTCCAATGACACATCTTTTCTGAGCAGAAATTCCATTTTCTCAAAACTGGCATATTTGTTCCTGAAAAAAAATGAAGTGCTGTAAAAAAACAGTCTAGCTTCAGCTGTCAGAATGACTGCACCAGAAACTTGCCAGCCAGCTCTACCTGTAATGCTGTGTTCTTCCTGAGCTGCCCTTCAGCAAGCACCAACACCTCAGCAGGTGTAACTCACAGAGGAAAGGCAGAAGCCAGATTGCATTTGAGGAACATGACTCCTCAGGTCCTAGACTTTAAAAAACTTCCCGGCAGAAGCACTGCACCCCAATTCAACTTGTGTTTTTTTTAAAACAGGTTATTTTGCCAGCATCCATGATGCTTGGAGCAGGCGGAGCAGGATGTTGCGCTAACAGATGTGGGGTAAGTGGATATTTAAGTGTTGAAACAGCACCATAGGGTTTGCACAATAGCCCTTACATGGCTGTTCAGCAGGTGGAGATGTACAATGACAAACCATCCACCATCAACAGCCATGTCAGGAAAATGCAGAAGAGGAGCTTGATCTACAGCGTCCCTGGGCTCAGCTCAGCAAGCTCAGCTAGCCAACGAGAATGTTGTGACATTGCAGCCACTGATACGAGGGAAATCCTACTCTGCCACATCAGTCAGGGCAGAGAAGGACAAAACGACTTTACTTCAACCCACATGAGGCAAAACATGGCTCCAGCTTCCTCCTGCCCAGGGCAATCCTAAAGGCTGAGATAGCTTCCTGTTCTGTCTGCACTCACCTGGCCCTGTTTCCTATATCCTCTTCCATGGTTGGTTGCTTTTCCACAGGTTCCTGCCTGATTATCTCTGTAGTGATATTCTCTACTTCACAGGCCCATGCCAAAAGCCTGAGCTGCTGCTGCTGGCAATAAGAAGCCAGCACTGCTTCCTGGGGGCTGGTCCATGGGGAAGACTTTGACTCCATAGCATGGATTTGCCTGACTGTTATACACACAAAAGGTGCAAATGCAATTTGGGCTCTTAGTTATCCTGAGAAAGGCCAGAGAGACTTTTTTCCCTTTATAATTAAGAATATTATAAAGCACATGCTACATAGGCATCTCCACTGAGCCTCAAGCCCTGGGCACACATTTCCATGTGGCTAGCATTATTAGCAAGATTAAACTAATTTAGAAATGTTTGGGTTTTTTTAGTCTGCATCCTTCCCAGAAGCAGTGTGGAATAAGAGATTCCATACAACAAAGCACGTGTCTGCTGTACTCTTCCATGAATTTTTTAGTTTGATCCACGAGAAGATGTTTTATGTAACTTAATTCATTATTCATAATACCAAAATAACAGTCTTCATTGGGATGTCAGCCAGTGCATCTCAGGGGACAATGTCATTGCATTGATTTTACCAAATGTCACACACATAGCAAGGAGAATCTGCTAATGATCACCAAGTAAGCCAGTTGGAGAGCTGGAACAGGAGCCTAAGCACCCTGAACCCAGTGTCTGAGCCAGTTGCTTCTCCTGTTTTGTTGTGATGTTCAAAGAGGTGTTGAAAAACAGCTGCATCCCACGCTCTGCAGAACATCCTAAGTCATGAGAAATCAGCTCAACTGGGCTCAGTTCATGCAGCATCTCAGGTGTCCCTTCTCCATCCTGCATCCCAGAACTTAATATTATAGAGACAAGAATGAAACTTCCCCAGAATGTCTGGGTTCATTCCTCCAGCCCACCTATGCAGGTGGTCACACTGCAGAGCACCCATTCCCCTCCACCCCCCTCCACCACCCCTTCTCTGTCTGAGCCATTCCTTGAAGAAGCACATGGGTGCCAGGTGGCCCATTGGCACCTTCCCATCACTCATCAGTGACCTACAGAATGTTCTTCCTCTTCCTTATTTGCTGTTATAGCAGAATACAGGACATGTTGTCCAGACAGCAGTTTGATCATGTGCTATTTGATTAGGAGCTGATGGCCAGGTGCTCAAGCCAAACTAGAGAAGAGGCTTTGAGAGGACAGTATATCTTTGAAAATTATGTCCTCTGAGACTGGGGGATTTGCCCACCCCTTTATGTGGGAGGAACAGCTCTACAAGTTTATGGTTTAGGCAGAATGTGGCTCAATGTAGAGACAAGACAGGGACATGAGCAAGGAGTTAGTGGCTATAAAAGACATTAAAAATAACTGTAACTACTGGAACAGCACCTGAGGAAGAGCAAATTCCAAGCATGCAAAAAGAGGTGAGTCCTGCAGGGAGATGTAAAGGCCCATGATGTGCTTCTTCAGGAGAAGAAAACTCACAGAAGCTTTGCTCTGGGGAGAGTGGGAGGAAATGCACAGACACCCACAGCAGGGTTGCTCAGGAACCCTGACCTTATGGGCTGTATGCCCAAGGCAGAGTGTGATGCGAATCACCAGGAGCTGGAAAGCAGAGCCCTAGGACTGGTTCAAATGTGAATGATGGCAGCAACTTCCCAAGAGCCTGAACACCTCATGAGGAGGGGCTGAATGAACCTGACATGGGGTCCCCAGCTCTCAATGGCTTGTCCACCAACTTCAACCTACTGGCAGAGAAATAGCCCACAGTGAAGGCTAAGGAGCCTCTATCCAAAGACTACTTTGTCCACCTTTCTACTTTGGGACCTTTGGTATAAAATTATAATTAACACTACATATTCAGCATTGCTTCATAAGAAAAAAAAGAAGGCTAAAGAATTAATACTGATCAGAATTATTATTGAATCAGAACATAACCATTTTCCCCAGCAAAGGGGCTCTATCCTGTTATATTTTGTGCAATCCCTGGTTTAGTAGTTTCAGATTTCATCCCTGCCCTTACACGCTGCTCAAATATCAGTGACAGTAACTTACTAACTTTCTTGTCTTTTTTTCACTTTATTAAATTCTCCAGTTCACAATTACATGCTGCATTGAGTAAGTTTTTTTCATTCACCCATTTTTAATTGTTGCCTAGAAAAATAATACACTCCTTGCACTATGGAATAACAATTTTGGAAAGTGACAGACTTAGAAAGCTTCCATGTCTTCAGCCTAACATGTACACATCTGAAATCATGCCCTGCATTGGCACAATGAGGATAAAAAGCTCCCAACATGTAGTTTATGTCACTGCATAAGCAAAAATACTCCAGTATTTCTCTCTAAGCCTTCCTTACTGGTTACCAGTAGAACAAGAATAACCATAGCAGCTTTCCAGACCAAAAAACCTAGGTAAGCAAAGATGTTTGGATAAACCAGACAGTGTATTAAGTCCAGAAAAATTACATCAAGCGAAAGAAATAGAGAAATAAATATGTGTGAAACAAGAACCAGGGCAATAAAGAGCAGCACAAGATGGGAAAAAGGGAACCAGATTACTTCATAAAAGTAGTTGATGTAAATACTTGAAGAATGAATGCTAAAAGTCTGTATTGTCTCACCAGTGACAATCCAGTTGTGTGAAGGATAAAGCAGAGAAAACATCAAAATAAATCAGCAAATGATCAGTAAAATCTTTGCAAGATTTTGCAAAAAAATTTTAAAAGAATAAAAATTTTATAAAATAATTTAAAAAAGAATAAAACACAGGCTAACACCATGAGAAACTAATTTCAACGAATCAAGCATCCCAGCTTAGATGTCTTGTGGAAACTGAAGACAAAAATGAGGAAATACAAAACTTGAAAAACAAGTGATAAACCAAGATGGTACAGCTTGGGGGAACACTGAAAGGTTGAGATGATATGATAGTTAATTAAATTGTTGCATTTCCACAGAACAGCAAAATACCATTTGACTTTTGCTGTCATGATTGCCTTTGGGATGCCCATGCTGCTATACTCTGCTAGAATTAATTGTTAGCATAATTAAGATCCTTCTAACAAGATAGAGAATGCACAGTTGAAGTAAATGAGAAAATAGGTGGGGAGAAGTGGTCAGTGTAGGTAGGAGTTCCAGACAGGGTACCAGTCACTCACCTTCACTGGGAGGCATGGCTGGTGATCTTACTATGAGAGACAGTGCATCAGCTACAACCCAGCACTGCCTTGGTCTGGGACAATATACTAAATTACCTGCAATTTGCTGACAATGAAACTCTATTAAAAAAGCAACTCAGCCAACATGCAGATAAAGACAAAGAGTGTCCAGCTTTGCAAAAAAAAAGAAAAGATGAGCTATTAATCAGCTCTGATGAAATAAATCTCATGAGAAATCCCAGCAACTTCTAACTCAAGGATTGCTTTAGAGGCAAAAGGACCCACAAAATGAGTCATTTCACACACTGGCAGCATGCAATGTTGTACAGAAAGCAGTAATGTAATCAGCTGCCAAGCTGGCAGCTGCATTCACCAGCCTGAACACGTTTGGATAGTTCAGAGTTTTCAAGACTATGTCACAAATCTGCGAGGTGGATGGTGGATATTTCCATTTGACTCTGTAATGCGGCACTCTGGGGAGCAGCTGGCATTAGGAGAAGGTTTCTACCTTCTTTGTGGGCTATTAGATTTCATTGGTATTTGTGGGCAACAGGCAAATGTTGCCAGAGGTATTTGGCTCCAACCCCAAGTCACAGATGGAAGAGTTGCCCACGTTCTTCCTGAGTGGTGCCTCTGCCCTGACTCCAAGGCAGTCTTGCTGCTTTGCCCCCAGCCCAGATCTTCTCCTGGCTCCAGTTTCCTCCAGAATTTCCCTTTCTCTTTTCCTCCTCGAGAAAAATGCCCCAAAACAAAGTAAAAGTAACGCTGCTGTGGGAGTGGCCAATGTAAAACATACAGGTGCAATACATATAATTGAAGGTCACTGCTGGTCATTGCCACATGCAACTCATTTAGATTTCTCAACATGAGCAATGGTAACCACGTCATACCATTGCAAAATGAAGGAAAGCAGAAATAAGAAAGGCTCTTTTGCATTCCTCATCAATTCCAAAAAACAATTAGTGTGTCTCCTGTGGCTTTCACACCTGGTTCAGTAGTTGCATGCTAGTTTCTGTTGGTACAAGGTCTAAGAAAAGTGCTCTTCATGAAGACATGCAAATGCTGAGGCACATGATGTGGACCACATCAAGCCAGTACTGTCTTTGTATTTGCTTCCTGAAAGAAGATCCACCAGATATTTGTATAATTGATGGGTCGTGTGTAAAAAAGCACACTCTGGCCTTACCCACTTTTAAAAACAAAACAGAGTCTGAAATCCTTTAACATAACTAGATGCACTACTCCCATAAAGTGACCTGGTTTTTATTTCCACAAATATCACACTATTGTCATGAGTTTCAGCAAAGAGTAAGAAATGAATAGAGATCTGGAGCCAGACTCTTCTCAGTAGTGTCCAGCAAGAGGACAGGGGCCTGGGGGCACAAGCTGGAACACAGGAAGTTCAATTTAAGCATGAGAAAAAAACTTCTTTACTGTGAGGGAGACAAAGCACTGGAACAGGCTGCCCAGGGAGGCTGTGGAGTCTTCTCTGCAGATATTCCAAACCCATCTGGATACAGTCCTGTGTAAGGTGCTTGGGGAAATCCTGCTTTAGTAGTGGTGTTGGACTATATGGTCATCTAGAAGTCCCTTCCAACTCCAGTGATTCTGTCATTCTGATTTCCTTCCCATTCAGTGTAAGCTTTCCAAGCTACTCAGTGACTGTGCATTCAATGATGAAGGTCTTTTCCACTTCAGATGCTGCTGTCGGTGGCCCTGTCTGTGCTGGGATTCACTGGAGGAGTGTATTGTGCAGTCATCTCCTCTCTGGGGCTGATTTGGGGCCCTCTGTGCAACATGGGTGATGGAGAATACCTCTACCCTTTCAGGAATGACACTCTGGAGTGAGTATGACTTAGAGGCTTCTCCAACTTTGCTTCCCCTAATCCCACACAGAACCATCTTCCTATAGAAAATTTGAATTTTTCCAAAGTGAAAGGATGGTCCACCCAGTCTACAAATAAACTCACATTTCTCTAAGTAGCATGCTCCAGCTTGTCATCTCTTCAACCAAGGATTATATTTGGGCAAACTGCCTGACTTTCTTCTGTTGTCCTTGTCAGCAGCCCCTTGTGCAGGCTGCACCATTCTTTCAAAAGGCTGCTGAACTGTGACTCCCACCAGAGGAAAAAGGAAGTGTTTAATAACTATGCCACATAAATCTGTCAAACCATCATGAATTGAGTCTACCCTACCTTCTGAAAAGCAAAGCAAAAATACTTCCTATCTCTTTGAAGTTAACCTTGGAAACTACATTAATCAGTCTAGAGATGATGGGCAGACTGGACTGAGCTACCACAGTGGGACTGAAGAATATGGAGACACATTTTAAACTAGTAGGAACCTTTCCCTCAAATTCTTCATGCTGCTATAAACCAGAAGGGAATTCTGAATAGAATCACCAGTTTTTATCACCAGTACTGAGATACACTTTACATTGTAGAATCAAATTCAGAAAATATAACATTGAAAACATTCAAAAATTTTTATTTTCTAATATGTTACCAATTGTTTTCTCTATCACAGAGAAAATTATTTGTTCAACCAGACAACATGGGGCATTTGCAAAGAACCTGAAAACATCATCCTTTGGAACACTGTTCTTTTCTCAATTCTCCTGGCCATCGGTGTGATTGAAGCTATTCTTTGCTTTATTCAAGTCATCAATGGACTCACTGGCTTCATATGTGGCACATGTATGAGGAAAAGAAAGGTTGGTATCCAGACCAGAGTGCTTCATGTTCTTACCACTTTTATTTTTCAGGCTCTGGTGATGTTACATGATCAGAGAGACCTGCCCAGCTTCTAGGTGAGCAGCTCTGAGGGGCTGAGGCAGTGTGGGTGCTTTTGCACCTGCATCTTCCTCATGTTGTAGTTAGGGAAAACTCCCTCCTCAGGTATTTCAAAAGAGTGGAGCAATGTGATCTACTGACCTGCCCAGCTGCATGGCTGTCTTCCTATTCAAAAAGCCTTTTTGATTAAGTGTAATGACCCCCAGCATCTGTGAGACAGATGACAAGTAGAGATGTTTGTCATTGATCAACAGTAGCAAAAATGTCATTTTACAAAATGGAAGAAAACCTCCTTCAAGTTTCATTTGCCACCAATGGTTCCTTTTTACTGTATATTTTCATTGCACACTGTGCATTGTCTGATGCCCTCCTGGAATATTAATTAACCATCTTTCATTCATTATCTTTCAGGCAAATATTTCTGGAATGTGACTGACCTACAAGGAATGCCAGGAGGAACCTTGAGCAGCAGATTCAGGATAGTGCACTGAGCTGTATTTATGGGAAAAGGACCAAGAAAACCCAAAATGCGCTGAAACATCAAGGGGCAAAATGAATTTTTTATAAAGAAGTCAGAGTGGGAATGGGCTAGATCATTTAGATCTGAGACTCCAAATTTTTCTCTCTCTAAATATACCTGCTACATCTCAGGTACTGGCAAAACCACTAACCTGTCATGTCCTGACTGCTGGACTAGTGCATAAAACAGAGCAGTCCCCAGATCAAAGTTCAACACTTGCCCACTCGTGTATATAGGAATCTGATCCATTGTTAATGTACATATTTATCAGCTGCACAAAGCAGGTGGGCTCAGGCTGGATGTAAATAACCTCCCTTCCCCCCAAACCCCTCCGAGCTCACCTCTCTCTTCCTATTAACTTGCTAACTGGGCACTCCTAGACTTAAATTAGGATGAGCAGAAAACATCTTGAGCAGTGTTTGTGACACCACAGGGGTAATTCAAGCACTGACACCACAAAGGCAACTCAAGCACACAGTTTCCAGCCTCCTTCAGCCACCCTGGAGACACAGCCACTTGTGCCCATTTGGTAGCATGTTGTCATGTTTGACAAAGTCCAGTGCACTTCTACATCAGTTCTTCAGGAGCATCTGGGAGATGATGTAGCCCTGGAGGGGCATTAGGGTCAATGTAGCCAGTAGGGTTTGGAGCAAGAGTTTTGTCTGACTTAACAAAAATGAAGGACCTCAGCACCAAGTTTTCCCTCATGGGACTGTATCTGAGCCTCAGTTATTTCCACAGAGGTCTGGAGAGCTCTTCTAGACTAGATCACACAGATAAAGCAGTTAACTGGCAAAGATTAATATGTGCAGACCAATAACAAATAAGATATGTGATCCAAAAGGCAACAAATTGCATCAGTCTTAGTGTTACAGCAGCAGTAATTACAACCAGGAATTGTGTAATTCCTCATCATCACTCAAGATCAAGCCCTTGATGCTAAAGTCCACGACTGGCACATTTCAGAAACCTCACCATTCCAGTGACTTCCTCAAAGGTTAATTCCTGGACATGCCACTGGCTTTTCTGTGTCAGCCAAATCATGAGAGAATTTTTATCCACCTTTAACACATGCATGCAGTTATGAAAATCAGAATGGACTTAAGCACTTGGAGTCTATTTTTTCAAAATTTTCTCATGTGAAAGTTGTTTATACTCCTGCATTGCAGCACTAAAGCAAGTTACTGGGACACAGTTACTGCAGACACACAGCTCTTTGTGCTGTCCTCTAATGCAACACACAAAATGCTTTGTGTAGATGTTCTCTTAATACAAAATGTGGAAGAAAATGTCAGTTTTGCTAAGATGAGGCCACATATGCCTTGGCACATAATTTCACCCCTTCAAGAAGGAAATTTTACCTATAAAACTTAAAACATTCCTCTGTTAAAAACAATAAAAAATAAACTAAAAAAAAAAATAAAAAATAAAAAAAAAAAAATAAATTGTTAGGTGCATCCAAATCTTCCAGGTGACTTAAGAAGCTCATCTTCATTTTTGGCAGTAAAACCTGGACAGTGCTACCATATAAAGCAGACATTAAAATAAAGCCAAGCAATTCAACCAGGAGAAGAGTCAAGGAGGCAGCAAGAAGTAATATATAGAACATAGCTTGGGAGAGATTCCTTCATCGGAAGAGGAGCTCCATGAGCTCTTAAAAGTCCTTAAATTTCAGCACTGCTCTCAACCTTCATTTTTGCCTCCCTGCCTCTCATGTGTATGATAAAGCCAGCTTGAGCCCTGCCAGCACCAGGAGAGGGACTGGCACCCCCTGGCAGCACTACTTCCAGCAGAGAAATGTAAAGGCACTGCGCTGCTGCCACCTCCTTGTTCCAAGCTGTCCTGTCCTAGGGATGTTTAGTGTCATGTCTGTGTGCTTATGGGGACACCCTCTGACCTGCCAGCTGTGCCATCACTGGCCTCACTGATATATGTAAATATTAAATAATGTTCTGAAGCTATATTCTGGCTTGATCTCTGTGACCTTAAGGACTTGTGACTTCAAACTAGCACACAAAGTAACTCTACTCAGAAAGTAGAGTTCAATTAATCTTGTCTAACTTGAACCACTGAAAAGGAGTCTTTTCTGAGGTAGGCATCAAGCCACACAGCCCATGGAGAGAGGCAAAGTCCCCCAGCCCATGCTGAAAGGGGTAACTAAAGCAGGAGGGAGGAAATGCCTCTCCAAGCAAGTTTCAGGTGACCACCCTAGACAGGATGGTGAATCATCCTCTCCAGGAGCATCTGATGCCATTTGAAGTGCAGCAAAGTGTCCTGCTCAACCTCCAGATGCCACTCCAGGTGTCACGGGTCACCCACATGTCCTGTGTCACACCTGAGAGCCACTTCCAGATCTCAATAGACCCATGTACCTCAGCTGGAGCTAGAAACATGGAGGTGCCTGTGACCAAAGCAAACACCCATCTCTTGCAAACACAAAGATGATAAAAATTAGTTACACCAAATGACCTAAATGTGTCTAAAGTTCAGTGAAATAATTCACCCAATTCACTCTGTACACGTGTCAAAGCCTGATCCCTAAAAAGTGCCACCAGAGCCTTCCCTGGGAGCTGGCTGGCACATTGCAACAGGGGCAGCTCTGAGCACTGCAGAGACCTGCAGGGAAATGGCTGCATAACACTGAAAACAGTAATTTTGGTTTGGACAGAATTGGCTTCATTAAAGATAAAATACTATGGTTCAGAATTGGGATTATCACAGATTTTATGTTGTGGATTTTTTTCAAAATGGGGAGTTACTTCAATGAAATCCTCTAAAAAAAGGAAAACAGGCATTTTGTATCTGAAATGTTTTATGTACTGTACACATGAAAAATTTAGTGAAGCTAAGGAACTCATAATATTTTGCTCTATCTTTTACCCCTTCCTTCCCTCCTTCCCTCCTTCCCTCCTTCCCTCCTTCCCTCCCTGTCTTTTCTAGATCTATTGGTCTTAAATAATTAATGGTCACAAACTCACACAGGCATAATGACAAAATATGTGTTTAAATTTTATATTTATTACTCACTGTGCTGTCTCACCACACAGATGGTCATACAAGGGGTATAGATATGTTACTTTCTAACCAAATTATCCCTCTCTCTTCTGCACTTGAAACTCATTTAAGAGGACAGGCACATGCAAGTCTGTGTTGGCTGGAAGACAAAAAAAAAATATTCTTGCGATTAACTTGGGATGACAATAGAACTTTAGACCAAGGACACAATTTGAAAAATTGTAAACATTTGGAGACCAGGGGCCCAGTGTTTCAGCTTCCAGGATCAAGGACATGATTCAAATACCTGGGTTGGAAACCACAAGCTTGTTCATACCACCTCATTTCAAAAGGAACTGTCAGATCATTTTGATGCAAATAGCTCAAGTGCCTCAGGCCCCAGAGCTTGGTTTTTCTTGGCAGCAGAGCAAAGCAAACCACTGAGGTTGGTTTTCACAGCCCTCCCTGAGCCACGGCCTCTGCTCTACTCCCTCATGGAGCTCCTCACAGGCAACCACCTCTTTGCAAAGAAATTTTCACACCACAGCCCCTCTTTCCTCCTGAGTCCATGGGCCGCAGAGGATTGTTAAAGCTCATCACCAATAATGTAGTACATTTTGTCCAGCAGGTCAGGGAATGGCTTTATCTTAGGAACAGAGGCCACAGTTTTGTCCATCTCTATTTCTTCCTGTCAGTTTGATTCAAAGCTGAGTGTCTGTAAGTGCTCACTACAGTGCAGATCATTTCCAGCATAGATAGAAAACTACCCTGGTACACAACACTCCTCATTTCTTCCAGGCACTCTTCGATTTCATCAACCACCCATGTTGGTTTCTTCCACCAAGATCAAGTGATAAGGAAAGTGTAAGAGCTCAGCTGAATATCCCCCAAGTAGATCCTCAGAACAATTGGAGGTACACCAGAATATCCTGGCTGCTGCTCCAGAAGGCCATGTGTCTCCTATTAGGGCTCTCTAATATCTGCTTGCCCATGCAGATATCTTAGAGGCTTAAGAGCATCTCTGGTGGAACCAGCCACATTTATGTGAGCATCTGAATCAAGCCCTGAAACATCTACTGGTCTTAAAAGCAGCCCTGAGTCCAGCAGACTGAGATCTGCCCTCACTCTCTCCTGCCTAAAATAGGTCAATGAATCATTTCCTAAAATTTCATATTTCTTCACCTGGTCCCTGAAGTTGCAGCCCTCCATCAAGATCAGGGTGTTGAGTTCCAAATCAAACTCAAAACTCTCCATTAGTGAGATTTTTTTTTTTTTTTTCTCTCCTTTGGTAAAATGGATGCACTGACTGAGAGAGAGTCACCTAGTGGAAAAAGAGCACAACAGATGAAGAACTGGTCTTCTTGATACCACCTCATGTTTTTACAGTCCTTCTTCCATGCACTGTATATCATCAAAAACACTCCAGCTTCAGATGAAATACCTTACACTCACTTTTCCTCTAAATCTGCTTCATCCCATCATGTACTTACATTTTCACTTACATTGTGTCCTACCACACCTGCCCTCCATCCCAAGCCTTTAAATGAAGTTTTCCTGCAGCCTTTTATGCCTGTCACTCGTTTTGGTTTTTGGTTTGGTTTTTTTTGCTTGTTCGTTTTTCAAAAGATGATAAAAAGCAGAGTCAGTCCACATGTTCTCTGCAGATGTCAAACAACAAATTAAATTCCTGCTCTGGATATGCTGCATTTATTTGACCCCTACATGAAGGATGCAAGGCCAGGTATTCCCTTCCAGGAGAGCCTGGCTGTGGAGCAGGCTCCTTCAGCCACAGGCACCTTCAGCCTTACTCTGTGCCTGCCTAGGAAATAATGCTGAAAAACATTTGCTCATTCAAAAACCCCCCAAACTTAGCGTCTGTCTGTGTTTAAACAGTGTGTTAAAAGTTTTTTAAAAATCTCAATTTGAGCAAGGAAGGCAACGCAGAAAAACTGATGGCTCCATTGCCACTGACAGCTGCAGTTTCTTTGCAACAGGTACAACTAAAGTGAAAGGGAGTGTTTCTAATTACCACACAGAAGATGTGTCTTGAAAATGCACAGTGTCCCTTTTTGTACATAAATAACTGGGACAAAGTTAAAACCTTTTACTTGGTCAAAGTACGATTTGATTATAAATACAAGGGAATATTTCTCCTAAGGCAGGTTAAATAATCATCCCCTTGTCAGGCTTTTTCATCTTTTTTAATGTTCACCTTTTAAAAACACTTCTTACAGAATCTTCCCACCAGATCACTGCATAACTTACCAAAACCCTTATCTTTCCTTGCACAGAAAGGTGTCACAGCAGACATGTGACACCTGCACCTCTCCCCCTTTTTCCTACAGTGACAGCCCATGCATTCCTGCCACATCCTGCCCATGGGACATGCTTAACCTGTGTCACTGCCATTCCCATGCAAAGTTACTCCTGGCTGTCTGTAGGAGATCACCCACTGCAGAAAACCTTCCTGAAGATTTGGGCTTGCAAACTTCTGCTCAGAGTGCATCTGTGAAGAATAATTCTGTGATTTCCACACGGGAAGGAGCTACCGGCTCCACAGAAAAATCAAAGAGGGACGGCTTTCACATAGAACTGGTTATGAAAAATCATACCTGGGCAGATGAAAAAGATTCATGGGGCAACTAAGAAGATCCTGTGATGTAACCAACTTAATTCCTTAATGTATATATAGAGTTTTTCTTGGAATTGTCTGTTTAAATGGACCTTCACAAAGGAGTTTTTTAAAAGTCTGTGTCTTTCTTGTAGTTCCACTGCTGAGTCTAAGAACTCCTGCTTCTCCTGCCTCGTTCTAGCAGGGACCTGGTAACGTGATTGCTTTGAATATGAACATGCAGCTCCTTCAGTTTGTCAGTGGCAAATCTCTTACGTTTTCTAGGTTTATTTTCATGATTACTGTAGGTCTAGTTCAGTCAACTTAAAACAGTCAAATTACCGAGTGGTCCTATCTTCTGCATCAGCCTTGTGCCTAGAACACAGAGAAATGTGGTTAATTTTCATATCTTTGCATACCAGACAAAACATAACATTTCCCCTCCTTTAAGCCAAACTAGTACTGCCCTTCACATCAGTGTTCCATTGCTGTTGTCCTCAGTGATTCCTTCCCTCTTAATCTTTGCTCCTGAGAAAAACGAGACTGGATATCTCCTAAAGAAGGGGGAAGACAGAAGAATTGTCACTTGTCTTCAAAAGACAGAGACTGCATCCAGTTGTCAGAAACTTAACAGTTTCTTTACAAGGCAGCACTATTTCTGTGTGTTTTGTCTGCCTTTTTTTTCTAACTGTGGACTCAAAGTATATTATCATGAAGCCATTGTTCCTCTCTATGATCTAAATTAAGCAACAGAAAATGGCTCTAAATATACCAGGATTAATATCTTTGAGTGGGTTTTTTATTTTAATTTTAGCTACTGGAATTTGGGCTTCTTGGAGAAGCAAAAAGGATCAACAGAATAGAAATGCAATTGAAATGGCCATAGTTGGAGGCAGGAATATAAACATTTTCATTGGATTGTTTACTGCAACAGGTAAGTTTTCTTGAAAGACATTTAACAATTTTTCTTAAAACACATAATGGGGGACCTTTCTTTCAAAGCATGTGAACTCCTTTAATGTCAGGACAGATTTTACCTAAGTGTGACTTTAAAGGAGTATGGTTTCATGAATCATTTTGGGATGGATTCTTCCAAACCTCTTCACACTGAACAGAACCTAATGTTTATGTAGATTCTTTTAAATTAAAAGAGATTAATTTAAGAGTTTAGTTAAGAGTTAAAGAGTTTAATTTAAGACTGACTGAAGACTATAACACCTTTCATTAAGGAGGTCTGTGGTCTCAACCTTGATCCAGTTTCTGTTATCCAGCATAACAGAAGAATTTTACTACTGGAACAATCCAGTTTCATGTGGAATAAATTGCTGCTCATGGTAAGCACTGGGCTTTCTCTTGAAGAGAAATGTTTGTCCACCAACTGCTGCCCCTCACTTCGCTTTTACCTCCTTGCTCCCTGGCATCGTTTAAAACTTGCTTCCCTGAGTTCTTTTTTTGTGAAGGTTTTCCCAGGTGGTATTTTCCTGGATGATATGCTTAAGCTCATGATGCAAGTTTGCATTTTGACTGCAATGTCTGCTTGCATTTTTTTCCCTTATGTTTATTTTCTTAGACTGTGCAAGTGATCTCCTGGTTTATCAGTCACAGCAGAATAACAAAGGCAATTCTCTTTGCTGTAGCAAAAGTTTTCCACCAATAAAAATGAAATTTAAAAATGTTATATTCAAGTTACCTCTAAATCATTGAGCTTTTCTGTGCACATATAGATATTAATTCTTGAACCTGGAAGATTATTTAGGGGAAAATTCTAATACTGTTACCTGTATTCAGCAGCTCATCTCACAACGGGAGAAAACTTTGCAAATGAAATAAAATTCTGATTAAATATCTGTATGAGAAAAAGATCTAAGAGTGTACGTACAAGGTCTAAGAGTGTATGTAGCACAATTCTTACCTTTCCATCTTCCATGTTTGCAGCCACCTGGGTTGGAGGAGCATACATCAATGGCACAGCTGAAATTGTCTATCTGCCTTCAAAAGGACTGTTGTGGGTCCAGGCACCTCTGGGATTTGCCTTGTCTTTTTTTTTTTTTTTTTTTTTAAGTGTATTAAGATACATAACAGAATAGAGAGTACATTTTAAAGGTAAATTTTTTTTTCTTCAGTCTCCTACAGATTCAAAATAAGCATTTCTAATGTCAGTCTCTTAACTGAAACATAAGAAAATGGGGCAACTTGGAGGTAGTGTGGAGTTTTGCCTTCTTGGAGAAATTTATAGGACAAAAATCTTGTCTGAGAACTTCAGAAGCATGCAGCTATGTGCACGTTGCTTTTTTTATCATGGTCTATCATTCACAGAATATTGACAGCATTTATATAGTTTTAATTCTTTCTTTGAACTTTCTGTGTGATGAAATAACACTACCTTGATTTTTCCACTGAAGTGTGTTGTTCTGAGTAGTCTCATCTCAGGATGATTTTGTAGGGCATCCATCTTATTCTGCTTTACAGCTGCTACTATTTTCTTGAAGCTAAGCTAAATTGCAGTGTCCTATACCTAAGTTGCCATTTCTAACCCCAAGAATTATTTGACTAGAGCTGACGTCCAGCTGTCTTGACAAAATCAAAGTTTCTTCCAGTCCACACTGAGTTACACCATAAATATCCAGGGACATGGGACGATTAAAGCAGGCAGACCTGTGCAGACCTTTGCACAGGAATTTCTAAAAGAACAATAACCTTTACCTCAAGTCAGAGGAAAGAGTCCCACTGACATGAATATGAATCAAGCTTGGAAATATACTGCCAGCATTTCTTAGGTGAGTAACTCTTACTAATGAACCTGAGGAGTACAGGTCTGATCCTGCAATCTTCACTCAGGTCAGTGGTGCCTGGACAAGCAGTCCTGTTGGCTTCAGGGTTAGGCATAGTGAATATTCTTTGGTTTTAATGAGATGGCTGTAACTCTGAAGCCTAGTATGCAGATGAAGGTGTGTGGGACTCGGCTCGATGTGCAGATTAAAATTATGTATTTCTGGGAAGAGACAATAAAACCACTAAGATGCAAATGTAACCAGAAGCAGAATGTATATGGACACGTTGCATCACAGGGTCCACAACATTTTTCTTTTTTAGCCAAATCATAGAATCATAGAATAGCTCAGGCTGAAAAAGACCTTCAAGATTATCAAGTCCAACCCCATCCTAACCCTGTAACCTTATTTCCTTAGTACCCTGTTTCTACAATATTTCTACCCTATTTCTAAATACAAAACTCCAATGCCCCACTCTGCCCACTGACATTTTCTTCAGGCAGCATTTCAGAAAACTTTGCTTTGGGTTGGTATGTCACTGGAGATGGAGAGGAGACTATGTGGGTGCCCTCTTAGATAAATTCCTGTTACAGTCACACAAGTACTGTATGTTATTTGGGGTGCCCTAGGGTCCTACCTGGCCTCCAGTAGCCACTCTGTATGTATGTAGCCACTCGAAGATGTATGTCTGCTAAAAAGTGGCAGGTCATATCTGTCAGCTGTAAATAGATGCCCTTTATAACCTGGCTCTTTGCAGGTGGATGAAGCCCCCACATTTAGGCAAGTGAAATGAGGCTCTGGTGTCTGGTTGGCTGCACCATTCTCTAGGGTCCATTATGTATGAATTCCACACTCACTACACAGGTCTAATACACAAATACCGTAGTATTTTTTAATTTTTTTTTATTTTGTCCCCTGAAATATAATACATGCAAACCTCTGCCAACATGCAATCACTTCTGATAGGTGGTGTCTTCTTTGTAAATCCAATGAGAGCCAAGAATTATGTGACAGTGATGGATCCTCTGCAAGAAACTTATGGAAATGTGATGGGAAGCTTACTCTTCATTCCACCACTTCTAGGAGAGGTGTTCTGGTTTGCAGCTATCCTGGCATCCCTGGGTAAATACTTACTTTATTGCTGTATCTCTTACATCATGTGGCACAGCTGCCAGAGTGTAATACGAATTTGGGAGTTCTGTTGGACTATGCTGTGGAAAGCTCTGCTTTATTGTTGCCTTCTGTGAGAAGAACATAAGCATTTCATACTTCTGGAAAACATGTTTTTATTTTGAAAACAAATGCCAGTAGCATATACTAATGACACTACAGTAGACAGGTTTGGCAACAGGAGTTAGTACCTTCCTTTGGGGCTTTGAGCAACCTGGTCTAGTAGAAGGTGACCCTGCTCATGCCAGGGTGGTTGGAACTAGATGATCTTTAAGGTCTCTTCCAACATAAATCATTCTATGTTTCCTCTTGCTTGTGGGAGAGTAGATGTAAAAAGACAATTTGCCTTGAAAAGGCCATGGAGTGAGGAAGAACAAGAACATGGAGTCTCCTGAGTCCTCACTCTGCCCACTTTCTGTAGACCACGTGCTTCTCATACTGTGTAGTGTATGAGAAAGGAGAAACATCAAGGGAGAAACATATCCTTATTTATTCTGCATTCAGCATGTATAAAATCTGCCTTAAAACACTTGACAACTTTGTCTGCAGGAGCAACCATGAGGGTCATCTTGGATATCGGAGGCTCTTTGGCTATCATCATCTCAACTTGTACTGTCGTACTCTACACTCTCCTGGGAGGTCTCTACTCTGTTGCATACACAGATGTCATCCAGCTGGTTTTCACTACTGTCAGCCTGGCAAGTCCTTGCATTTATTTGTCACCAATTTCCTAACTAAGGAGAAAAAAAATCCTCTCTTCTTAACTGCAAAAAATACTGGCCCTTACTCTACAGTTCCTCTTCAGAACAGGTGTCCTGAAATGTCTTGTAATCCTTATGCATCTCAGTCAGTATTCACACAGACTATTGTCTATAAGTAAGTAAGTAATAAATACTGTCCAGAACAACCTTGGCTGGAAAGGTGAGATCTGTTCATCAGACTTGTGTTCTTGATGATGCCATGGACTAGAAACACGGACATTTATAGTCAGGAGGGGGGAGAAAGATTCCTAGTCTGGCTTTAATTTTATGTAACTTTATGTTCTACATCTACATGAATTTCAATATCTGAACAGATTATCCAAGAACAAGGACCCTGGGGAAATGGTTAACTATTTCTGTTTCTGTCCAGTGGCTCTGTATCCCCTTTGCCCTGATGAACTCTGCAACAGAAAGTATCTATTTCACTGCAACTCATCAATCTTACCAAGATCCTTGGATTGGGAAGATAGAAGAACAGTATCTTGGAAGGTGGTTGGATGACTTTTTCTACCTGGTATGGAGTATTTCATGGACAAGTGGTTGGGAGAATGGATTGTGTGAACTTTCTGTATGGAAAACTTGTGGGTTCTTCCAGACAGAAGCATCATTGGCAGGGACAGGTTGATGTGTAAGAATTTCAGCCACCCTGCAGCACACTGACTGGACTAGGGAGGTCCAGAGCTCAGCTCTGGGAAGGGAAAAAGTAGAAGGAACACTCCACCCTGCACTTACATTAAGGAATGTACCCCTTGAGTAAGACCATCCAGGCAACTAGTCCCACTCTTGGCACTAAATTATG
This sequence comes from Florisuga fusca, assembly GCA_038090715.1. NCBI lineage: Eukaryota > Metazoa > Chordata > Aves > Apodiformes > Trochilidae > Florisuga > Florisuga fusca. Next base: position 9,183,721 of record JAAWXA010000007.1, on the reverse strand, counting down.
CATTTTCTACTTTTTGAGAGGTTGATCTTGAAGCCTCAATTAAACATAATTATGTAAAATCCCCTCTGTTTGAAAAAAAAAATATTGAAATGACCCAACTGCAGGTTATCAGCAAGCATTGTGACTTTGGCTCCACTGCACAACTCAGCTTCAAGCTACCAATAGAGCCAAAGCTACAGGGGGTTGTGATGCTTTCCCTGGGCTGGTAATAGGGACACAAAGAAGCTTGAGAATTTTTGGTGGGAACTTAATCTTCAGATTTCATCTGATTAAGTTTGTCTGCTAAGAAAGTGATAATGGTGATTTTATTTTTAATTTTGGACTACATTTCAGCCAAGTTTGGGTATATTTTTACAAATTTTTCCTTCCTGAAAAATTTCTCTTCCTTTTCTCTCCCCTGTGCCTCTTTTACTGTGCTAAGTGATGTATTTTAACCTGGTTTGGTTTGGTTTCTCAGTCCACCCAAACATTAACCTATTTCGATCAAAATTTCACATCCATTCCAATGACAACAATGAAAATGGACACCCCCAACCATGACAAATTATCATCCTCAACAGTTAAAACTCAGCAAAGTTTATGCATTTGGTGTGAGGGGTTTATAACAGTGAAGTTCATCCACTCAGCCTGGTGTGTCCTGCTGGTAACATCCGAATGTTCCAGGTGCTTGGCAGCATCCCATGGCAAACTTATTTCCAAAGAGTTCTCTCTGCTGCCTCATCGGGACAGGCAAGGATCATCTCCTACCTCTCTGGACTTGGGTGCTTTATGATGGCCATTCCCTCTGTGCTCATTGGTGCAGTTGCAGCATCAACAGGTAAAACTGAATTGTTTGGTTCTGCATAATGAATGTGTTTTTGTCAAAGGTGATTAAAATGGGTCCCAAAGTAGTCCTGGTAAAGACTTCAGATACTTAGTCCAGTACACCTAAAAGCCCTCAATGAGAAACCTGGTCAACAAGCTAGAAGCCTGTACCAAAAATGTAAAACCCTCAGAGGTTCAGTGTATGACTACCTAGAGACATTTAAGCAGCCCAAGACCTGTTTAAGGCTATTTCATTATACTCAAACCACTTTTTATAGACCTTGTGGAAATGAAAGATGAAGACAGATCCTGTAAAATGCTGCATGATCTTATTTTCCAGTAAATCTTACACCTGTTTCTGTCTATGTCTTCTGCATGTAAGCCCCAGTAATATTACTACAGGTTAATAGCACTGAGGAGAAAATATGCTTGAAAGGAATCAAGTGCAGTCCTGGAAATGCGCAGCTCCAGCCCAGGAGATCAGTCCTGTCTGTGGTTGTTTATAGGATGTGTAAAAGAGCATCCAGATCCCCAAACATCATCTGTCACTAGGGCTACCAGAGCAAAACTCCTTCCCCATGAGTGAGGTATAGAAGGTTGACCCTGAAGTGCCTTATTCCTGGAAACACACAAAGCACAGCTATATCTCTAGATGCTACTGGGTAAAGTATTTGATACAGTGGGATCTGCAGCATGCTAAGGGAAATCACAAGAGATCATAGAGAATCAAAAAACCTAAACCCTAAAATACAGTGTGGGTCTCAGTCCTCAGCCTTGCTGTGACTGCTCCCTGTGGAATGGCAGCTCCAAAGACAGCAGAAATGTCAGTGAAGGATGTGCTGTGAGTTTTCTTTGTTCTGTTTTAGACTGGAACCAGACAAGCTATGGGCTTCCAAGTCCACAAGAGAGAGGGCAATCAGCAATGATACTGCCACTTGTTCTACACCATCTCTGCCCAGCACACATCTCCATTGCTGGTTTGGGAGCCATCGCTGCTGCTGCAATGTCTTCTGCAGATTCAGCTCTTCTCTCTGCCAGCTCCATGTTTGCTCACAATATCTACAGGAAAATCCTGAGGAAAGAGGTACTTGCTTACAGCATTCAGTAGTTCTGATATCAGGATAGATGCTTTTGTTTCAAGACCATCTCAAATGCAGTCTACGTGGCCTGCAATTGGAGGTGTCTGTCCTTCAGTTTCCAAATTGAGTTCTGGAGCCAGAGCTTCAAACTAAGGTCAAGGGTGTTCAGACCCTTGGTAGGGATACAAATACCCACACTGGTGAGCTTTCCTCTTTCTGAAATGAGTGTAATGAAATTTGGACTAGGCTCTTAATGGAAATAGCATAAAATCATCACCCTCAACATTACAGAGGACAGCTTCATCTCCACGGGTGCCTTGGAAGGCCACTGGTGGCAACCATTGCCTGAAAGCAATAAGGGCTTGGTGGGAACTAGTCCAGGGCAGGGCAATGCTGGTTGCCTCACCAGTAAATTCTGTGTCTGTAATGTTACAATCTCTGTTTTACAGGCTGCAGAGAAGGAGGTTTTATGGGCCATGAGGATGTCCATGCTGGTGATTGGGGCAGGGGCTGCCAGTCTGGCTTTTTACTCCAGCTCAGTCTATGACCTCTGGTTCCTCAGTGGGGACCTGGTGTACACCCTGCTCTTCCCCCAGCTCTGCTGTGCCCTCTTTGCTCCCAGCACCAACACTTATGGCTCGGCTGCTGGCTTCTTGGTTGGGCTGCTCCTGAGGCTGCTGGCTGGGGAGCCTGCCCTGAGCATCCCCCCCATCATCTGCTACTCAGCCTGCTCCCTGCTGAACGGGACCCACAGTCAGCTCTTCCCCTTTAAAACATTCACCATGCTGCTCACTCTGGGGACAATCATTGCTGTTTCGAACCTGGCTCAGGTTTTGTTTCAGAGAAACCTCCTTCCCCACAGGCGGGATGTTTGCAATATCACAAGGGGAACCAGCACTGTCATCTCCCTGCACCAGATGGAGAAACCGGTGGGATCACCAATGGTTTCTCTAGCAGAAAATAATGATTAAATGTGGGACCTCGTTTGAAAGCTTATGGTGCATTCAGCAATTAGAGTATGGCACAAATAGCATCCATCTTCCCCTTGCTCTTTCCAGCAATTAATTATTTAAGGTCCTTGAAGACTAATAAAAAGGCATTCTGTTCATCCAAGGAGAATGTGTGATCTCAAAGTCTGCAGTGATGAAAGGCACATGGTGATGGGACATGACCTTGTGGTGGGGACAGCAGTGTTTGCTTTGGGGTGCCCCTGGTCTCCCACCTGAAGGCAAGGCTGCAAATCACACTCCAATATCTATGGCATTCTTAAATCACATACTGTTCTCACCACAATGGAGGCAAAATAATGTTTAACAGACTGGGCATACTTGATGAGGGAAAAAAAGGTGAGCAAACCTGTTCCCATTGCAACAGCCAGAGTTTTAGCATAATCTTCCCTGGGAGCACATCAAACCCATAAAAACATGGATTACTGAATGCAGTGCAACAGTCACAGCAGACCAGCAGTAATGTCAGTCCTGCACCATTCCTTGTGTGCTTTACAAAGCATTCCTTGATACCACAAAAACTTTTACATATGCCTCTCCCCAGCCACAGTCTCAGGACATGCAGCCAGTCTGAGGCCGAGTGGCTGAGGAGAGGACATCCCCTCTCAGATGAGCCAGAAGGGCAGAAAGCAGATGAGCAAGATGAAGCAACAGTTCTTAATTACTGGAAAGAAAGTTTTACATAGCCATTGTTTACAAAAACTTAGCCATCTGCAAAAATGGAGATGCCAGAGAGACTCTTGAACAAGCCTTCTCCAAAACACCAGGTTAAATCACTTCTGTGAAGGTGTTACCCAAGCACAGTGATGAGATGGTGTGGGATGCATACCTGAACTGGTCTGTGGTAACTCAGAATATTGTGATGGCAGAAAGATGCTGGACACCAATCCTAACCCAGCTGTCTGCAGGGACATGAAATCCTGAGTGCAAGATCTCAAAAGATTCAAGCCACCAGGTCTGTACAGAAAAGCCCCTGATGCCTTGTTTGCATAAATTCTCAATGGGTCAGAAGAAAAACAACCCAGCTAAGTAGTGAGTTTGGTCTCCAGGCTGAAGTCTGATGGACCAAGACCATCCCTCTGTCAGATGAGTCATGAACATGGGAGCTGAATAGATAAAGGGATCCTGCATGGATCATGTTGGATGGATGTTCTCTACAGCTAGGGATCACTCACAAGCCACCCACAACAGCCAGCAGGAGGCATGCTCTGGGCAACCCCTTACCACAAAACCTCTACAAAGCAGTTGTGGGAGCTGTTGTGCCAAGAAACATCCACCACTGATGGAGGGAAGACATTTGCTGACATATCCAAACACTAAACACTGGGCTATACTTAACTTCCCATGCATAGCACTCCTGTTGATATGGTTTATTAAACCAAGACCAGAGATTCTAACCTGTATCTCTAGACACTGTCATGAAATATTAATCATAACCTGTGTCTAGGAAATAGAACAAAAGAATAGTCTTAAAATTAAAAGCATTCCATTTAACTATGGCCCTAGGTGCTAATCCACTGGAGTCTTTCACACCCTGGAGATTTGAGTGGGAGGATGTGAGATTGTGCTTCTCTGAGGGAGACACCAAAGCTCTCATTGCTGTGGAGCCAAAAGAACTGGGCTCCTGCTGCTAGAGCAGTGTTGCTGTGTGCTGATTCAAGCACAGTCCTCTGCAAGATTTAGGGGTCACCTGCTTTGGGAACCCGTGTAGTGCAGAGCAGACCAAAGCTGGCACAGTGCATTTGCACGTGAGCACAGACCTACTGCATGGCCCAGATGAGAGAGGAACTTCAATGTCCTCATGTCAAGGTGATCAGCCCATTACAGCCCATCCCACCCTGTCTCTCTGAGAGGGAGATACCTTTCCTCAGTGGGTGTTGTGCCCAGCTACTCCTCCTGTTCCCCTGCGGAGTCCCAAAGTTTGCTATTAAAACCTGTCCATGCTCACACACTCATCCTGCTGGCAGGAGATTCACAGCTTCTTGAGGCAGTGTCAGAAACACTGCTCTGGGACAGGACCTTGCTGAAAAGCATCAACATCACAGTCACATCACAACCACCCAGCGTCACCACAGAAAACTCCCAGTGACTTCAAATAAGCAACTCTCACACTGAAAGGGGCATCTGGCACACTCAGCAGAGACATTTTGCAAAGCCTCTCTGAGTTTCATATGACGAAAACACACTCTGCTTTGCGGGGAGAGATGAAAATGGCAAAGACACAATTACTGTAACTCTCCCAAATGTTTAGTATTTTCCATCCTTATATGACTCCCTCCTCAGAACATCCCCCAGCAAGCTTAAAAAGAAAACATTCATCAAGGCCAGGCAAAATTTTGAAAGGAATTAGCTGCAAGTAAAATAAATATAAAAGCAATTCTAGCCTATACTTAATGACAAAATGCCCAGTTGTTCCAGCCCAGCACACCCAAAGCCCTTGAGGTGTTGCCAGCACAGGGGATAATGACCCAGCTCCCATGAAATCATTCCTCTCACAGCCTATTGCCTCTAGTTCAGTATTCCTTTTCTTTCTTTTCTTCTCTTTATAAAAAATTCACTTGGGCACCAGAGGGTCCTAATTTACCCTCCACTTGTGGGTTTACCTACTTTACCCCCTAGGTTTGTCCACGCCAATGACTCTGCACAGTTGCAGTTTTCATTAACTTTCCCCAGCCAAGACAGCTGTGCTACCTGTTTCTGGCATTTTTTAGGTTACTAACACCCTATCCATCAGTATTAGGATTTCCTGCATATATCCTCAGTGGGGTTACAGCTTAAAGTGAAGAAATACATTTTGAGGACTGTCAGGGAGATACCTCCACATGAGCCATGAGCTGCATGGGGCCAGGATGATCCTCTTATCCCCAGGAATGCCATGCTCTCTGGCTTCACCCCATACACCACACACTAATCTTCCCTTGCAGTTCTCAGACTTTACTACAGCCTCTGCTGGAGAACACATCATCGCAGCTAGCAGAGCTTTTTGCTCTTCTGATGTCTTTTCCTACTCTAGATCACCACTGACTGTTGTGCTCCTATACCAAAGGAAGGCTTCAAATGTACTAATCCCCCACAACAGAATGTTTGTAAACCCCCCAAAAGAAGCCAGCTCACTTTGCTGATCCTTAAAACCTTGAGGCAATCCATCATCCCTGGGGATGGGAATGCTGCTAGCAAAGCAGGGCTTTCTCTGCCATCCAGGGAGGGGCCAGGATCACGTTTCTGATTGGAAATTGTTCTGTCTGGAGGGAAAATAATGTGACCTGGAGTAACCAGGTCATTATCAGGTTCCCATTATCAGACAAAAAGCCAGAACACCCAAATTATGTATAGTTGCATGAGGTGAGAACCTCTGTTCATAGCAGGAGGGCAGTTTTCTTGATCAATTTAATTCATTATTCTAAAGATTCTAAAATGGATAAAAAGCTTCCAGAATTAAAAGTGTAGCTGGATTAGGTTTTGGTCAGCTGTCTCAAAGGAGTTTAAGAACCTCTTGGACACTGCTTGTGCTGGGTTACTCCATGGGGCAGGGAGGGGACACAGGGAACTCAATGTCCACATGACTGAATGCTTCTGCATGATGGAGCAGTCCTGGGATCAGGTGATGTTGTAGAATAAATGCAACCAGACTGTACAGGTTGTCAAAGGGTGCAAAACCTGCTAGAGCAGCAGTGGGAGACAGCTGTGGGTGGATGAGCCAAATATACATAGTTCAGTCTCAATCCTTTAGGGTGATCTGGAGTGAACTGTCACCAGAATAGCACCTGATTTTGGTTTCAAATAAACAGTTTGTTCACTCAAAAAAATATCCAGAGAATGTATTAACATTCACCCAAAGCAGACTTAAATCAGCAAATGCCAGCATCTGGGCAGCACACTACTGTCACCTGGGCTGGCAGGAGGTGCTGAGATGCTCTGAGGCTTCCATTGTCTTGCTTTTCTTTGACATTTTTAGACTGCATTTCCTGCGGAGCCTCTGAGTGGGTATCAGAAAACAATTTGATTAAGAAACAAGAACAATGCAAAATCAATGCCATGTGCATTAGGTGGATTTACAGCTGGCTAACTGACAGGTCTTGAAATGTAATTACAAGTAGAAAATTATCATCCAGCATCTGAATCTGTAGGGAGGTGGCTTCTTGGCATCACGCTGTGGAGCTGCACTCAGCAGCGACTGGGCAGGCAGTGAGGAGCAGGCAGTGCACATGGTGTGCTCAGAGGGTCAGGCAAGGAAGAGGAGCTTCAGCAGGGGCTCAAGGACAACCCAGTGCAATGTCTATAGACAGATCAGGCAAATCACAATCTAAAAGTGACTACTGACTGTGCTCTCCTGAAAGGAAGCGCTGAGGATGCTATGCCCTGCAACACTGAAGTTTACATGAGATATGTCATAACCCAGAGCATGTTCCTGATACTTTGACAATGTCTCACAGGCAGGACTTATTCAAGATCCCATGTCTGGAGTTTAAAACTAGACAAATTTAAACTACAATCATGTCTCAGCTTTTTAAATGTAAGCTCCATTAAATGTAAGAACAATCTGCTAAAGACTGGATCACTGAAGATCTGCTAAGGTGGATCACTGAAAGTGCTACAATAACACCAAAAGCTTTTCTGAAAGTTATTCTCTGTTTTAAGGAGTAATTTATTCAGGGGAGTCTTAGAGTATGTGATGACCAGCCCAGAGTTCAGACTGGCAAAGCCCATCAATGTTGTATGTTCCTTACTTCTCCCAACCCTACTGGGAACGAGCAACCAGGTACATTCAGGGAACCACTTCCACTTTTAGCTTAATGCTGAAAAATGCTCCTGCTTGGTACCCTTCTGTTCCAACAATGGAGAAGAAGTCAAGACCACACTGTGACTTGGATTTCTCAATCTAACATGGGTCCTACATTAGCAGACTTTCTAAATCCTGAAGCACAGCTTATCTGTGCAAAGACAAGGGAAAAGACTGTGGTTATTAAAGAAGAAAGCAGAATTCCAAAATGACGCATATTTACAGCTCTGGAATTCTTGCTGTGACACTTCCATTGTATTGCAGCAAGGGCATGCCAGTGTTTTCTTTAATACAAACATAGGATTTGTTTTCTCTAAGAGTTCAGCTATGTCCTTAATTCAGGAATAACAGACCTTGACATGATTACAAGATTGGAGAGATATTTTACACTACAAGACTAAAGCAAACTGGAAAACTTCCAACTTAAACACATTTTTTACAGTTTTGGTGAGCTGTGCAGTGTTTCATTGCACATCACAAAACAGACCTCTGGCCAGGGCTTGGACCACAGCATGATGATTACAGTCCAAGGACTGATACAGAACAGAACTGAAACAATTCCTAGCAGAGACTACTTCCCCTGAACATCCCTTAATCATACCAAGTTTTCAGGCCTAGCTAGGATAATGAATTGCAAAAATGATCTATCTAGTTGGTGATTATCATGATGAAATTAGTAAGAAACAGGCAGGGAGGCCTGCCAGTTTGAAAGTGTTTGTTGGTGCAGGCTAGGAAACATGAAGGAAGAGTGGAAAAGCCACAGGAAAGAAGAGAAACACAGGATCCAGACCAGAAGGCACAACACATGATTGGCATATGGTGCTCAAAAGGAGAATATTCTCTCCTATGGGAAATATCACCTCCTGGAGGATACTTGAAGTGACAATAAGATACTGAACAATGGCCAGATGCTCAGTAACTGATAACAGACACCTTTAAGTAACCTGCCTTTAATATCAGAAAAAGGACTGTGTTGCAGAAATTCACCCCCTTGTGCCATGTCATCACTGATCTGTGACACAGGAGTGGAAAGTTTGTGGGTGGTACGGGGGAATTTTCAGGATATGCTTGGTCATGCAGTATCTTATCAGCTAGATATCACACACAGTTGACCTTGATTATTAGAAACTATGCATCTGTCATAATTTTATTGGGTAGTGAAACAGAGATAAGAAAAAGGAACCCATTTAGGTCCTGCAAGGACTTTTTTATTTTAAATTCTCACTACTCAGTCACTAGCTTTAAGTGTAAGAATCACTTTATGGACAGTGAGCTATACAATGGATATGAAAGAGAGACATTTTGTTTGCAGAATTGAGTTATTCTATGATGCATGGTTTCTCATTGGTTGGATGAGGCTGGTTAGAGACAAACTTTCATACCACTGCTCTGGGCAGAAGGAAAGGAGTATGGGAAGTAATTGGATCTGTAGTGCAAATGTAACCAGGCTGTGTTAGCTTTCCCTCTCCGACATGTTCAGACAACTGAGAATAACACACTACTCTGAAAATGAAGTCTTTACTGTCTAGGAGCACTGGTAAACACCTGAACAGCAAAGCATAAGGAAAAGATGACCTTTAGCTGTACTGCAGTCACCATGCAAATGTTCTGTCCTGATACAATTCAAGAAGATTAATGCTATTTTAGCATAAATTCATGCTATCTTGTGTGCAAACAAAGCAACAGCAAAATTTAAAACTGGCAAGTTACATATAAAACCTGGAATTTCTTAGCTGTGTTTTCACTGTGGAGTCCAACATCATCACATGCTGGCCCTGTTGCTATAAAACACCAAATTCTAGGTCCCAGGCATTTTTTGTAAAGCAAGCACCATGCCTGACAGCCTTTATCCAAAGAGGGAGAGGATGCTTGCCTTCAAGAGGTGAAGAAGGTACTGAAACTCAGGCAGGCTCCAAATTCCTGAGGGCAGATTCAATATGGGAGAAGCCCTGTTGTGCTCTGCTGAAGATGACCACCACCCTGCCCAGCTCTCCTGTCCCTCCCATGACTTGCAGGGCAACGCAACCCCCTGGTGCCAATCCTGATTTGAACAGCAAGAAAGAAGAATGGGGTTTCTTAGGAAGCTGGAAGAAACAGGACCAGAAGGAGAGGTAGGAGACAGGCTGTGTTCACCACTCCATCAGCTGTGCTCTTGTGGAAGACAGAAGGCAATAAGACACCTCTTGGTCTGTGAATTTTTATCTGGGCTGTATCATCCTAAATACCCCTCTGGTGGGAATGTTAAGCTGGGATTTTGCCAGTGGTTTAACCTGGAGGGTCTCCTATTCTTCAAGTTTTGAGAACATGCTTAAAGTTCAAGACAAGATAAGTTTCCTTTTCCTTAAACACTGCAGCCCTGGCATGTCCTGTGAGATCTGCCTTATCAGGCAGTGTTGAATCCACCCTTTTTCACAAGAGATGTTTAGTGACAAATGTCCACGAACTTCCCATTCCGACACCCAAAGTGTAGAGAGGTTTTCATTACTTACTCTCTAGCACCACCTAAGCGCGGCCCCAAGTAAACCAGATTCCCTTTGACCCAGAGATTCCCTTTGGGAGCATTCCTTTCCCTGAGACCTGGAAGTGTCTCCTCAGTGTCCTCAGAAGTGTCCTCACCTGGGGATGCAGGCTGCCAGGTGCCAGGCAAATGTGACCTCCCCAAGTGGCCGATGGACTTCGGGCTCTGGCAAGACACCCGCACCCTGTCTTGGGTCACCACACACCTGGTGCCTCTGCTGAGGTTACTGGGAGGTCTTCTGCTGTCAGTGATGGGTGCTGCATAACCTCCACCACAAGCCACCCACCCACACTGCCCTCCTGCAAACCAGAGACAAAAGAATAAATGACGTTTCCATCTCTGATGTGTTCAGAGCAGTTCCCAAGTCTTCCACACACAGAGGCTGAGGTGGGGTGTGGAACCAAAGCTCTAATTGACGTTGTGATGTCTGTGGTGCCCCAGGAGGAAGCCACCCGTGGTACATGGTCTGTGCTGTGACTACCCTGAGTTACCCACACTTGCTCCTGCAGTAGACATCATAACTACACCCCCATTGCTCATTCATGGGCATTATTTGAAAGACAACACAGCTAAAATGCTTCAGCAGTCATTGGGCAGAGTCTGGATGGGCTTGACTCAGTTTGCTTTGGTGCTGCAGATTTCCAGCAGCCCTGTGGGCACCGTGTCCAGACGTGGGAGTGTGGCTGTCTGTGGTCAGGAGCATCAAGCCTGGATCTCCAGGCTCAGCCCTTGCGCAAAGCCAGAACCAGACTACATCAGTGGTAGAGAAAGAGGGTTCTGGTCTCAGCAGCTGAGTGACACCAAGTGAAGGCACAGCTGTGCTGACAGGGCAGGTCAAAACAAATTATTCTCACCAAATTTACACCAAATGAAATGGAGAAGCGCTTGGGTGATCCACATAAAAAGAGTTGTTGAGACTAAAGTGTAGATATTTAAAAGGTCTGTTTCAACTAGACTGGCTTAATCATGCTTAATTATTGCTTTGCTTAATTATTACTCATGTTTAATTCTATTTAAGTTCTCACCCAATCTGTACATATCACTGCTCCTGCATCTTAGGAGAGCGACTGAATTTGAGATGGGAGACAAGTTTGAGCACCTGGAGCATCCCAAGATTTGGGATGACAAAAGTTTGGCCTATTCTGGAGATGGAGAGGATGGAACTGAAACTCATAGAGGGGAAAATGGAAGACATAGGAGTCCCTTTAGTATTTGCTCCCTTTTGAGCAAATCTGTTTGAGATTATTTTAATTCTGCACACAGTGGACAGATGAGGCATTTGCTTTCCTAAATTCTGCAAATGAAAACAATCACCTCACTACTGACCAACAATAAAAAATACCCTGGTATTTCAAAGGAAAATGAACAGAAGATTCTTACATGTGATTAAAACTCCACTTATAATTTCTTTGCACGGTGTAACACAACCTCAGCCCTCTTCTAGACAACAGACCATAACTTCAGACACAGATGTGAGGTGAAGGGTTGGTATATGAGTGACTGACCATCTGGTGTCCTGGAACATAAATATTTTTATTTAATCAGAAATGCATTACTACTTTGCTACTATTTTTGCTGGGATGCATAGTCTAAGGGCAATCAAAAAAGACCTCAGGGCCTTGGGACTGTTGGTGAGGGAATCTGGAGCACAGGTGATTTTTTCTTCTAGTGGTGGACAGCAACAATGGAAGAAACAGAAGGTCACAGTGTATTAATATGTGGCTCCATGGCTGATGTCACCACCACAATTTTGGGCTCCTCAGTAGTGGGTGGTCTGCATGGCTCATTGCAGGGCAGACTGGACTAGATGACCTTTAAAGGTCCCTTCCAATCCAAGCCATTCTTTCATTATATTACTTTGTCTCTTCTTCTAAAATTAAATCCTGCTTTGTTTTGTGGGGTTAACATTTCAGGGTAAAACATACTCAGTTATTCTCTTCCATCTCACCTCCCAGAAGTGTCCCCATTTGGGCCTGGTCTCCCATCTCCTGGGTGAAAGGATGTAGCCCTGAGCTGATGAACACAAGGCAGGAGGAGAAAGTCAGGCAGGAGAAGTCCAAAATCTCATGGACTTTTGGACTCTAGCCTGGGAAAAGAATTCTGCATATACTCAGTAAATAGGATTCCAATGCTTCAGCAGCTTTAGATGAACCAAAATACGTTTCTGGTAATAGATTTACCAGCAGGGTGATGCCTGAAATTCTTTAAGGTTTTTGATTTATAGAGCTGGACAGTAAAATCTGAGACTCAAGCCTTGGAGTAACAGGTATAGAGCCTCCTGGGAGAGCCAGCCTGCCTGTGTCACTAGACACAGGAGCTCCAAAGTCCTTAGAGACACACACTGCACCATGCTAGAAATCCCAAGCCAGCAGCTGCCATAAAAGTGAGGCATGAAGGTTGCCATTGCCTTCTTTTGGTCTCTGGGAAAATCTTGATGGCAGAGTCCTACCAGAAATCTTCTCTAGCCAACTCCTACACGAGTTACTTCTGATTTTGCAGGATTTGGATATGTTATAATGATGATCACACCTGCCCTGACTGAGCTGCTTCTCTGGGTCAAGCAAATTTCTGGGCACTGCCATTGGTGCAAACATTGCAGCTTGTGTTAATAATGAATGCCCCAATGCCTCAGGCATCATCTGCAGGCAGATGCATTGAGTATGATGAACTGGACAAAGAAGGAGGGAGGAAGGCAGAGAGAGAGGGAAAAATGCTACTGAAGAATTCAATGAATTACAGTGGTCATCTGGTTTGTCATACCACAAGACAAAACTAAAACTAGTGTCCCTGTGCTGGCTGTGCCCTGTGCTTTTGCCACACCATCTGGAAGGGATAAAGGCAGCCTCAAGGTCTCAAGAAAGAAAGAATATTTTTCTCTATTTTTCCATAAACGTGGTAAAAAAAAAGTAACTTTGTGCTTTGGTATCCTGTTTAAAGAAACTGGGACAGAAGGGGTTGGAGGATGTAACATCTTGCAAGAGTTTTAACGCTACATAGCTAAAGCCTGTTTAATTACAGACACTGGACATTGTCTTGTGGGCAAATACAATCATGCAGTTATCCCACAGGAAGGTGTGCCTTGAGTACCTCCCATTTGATAAAAGCTGTTTGCAAATTTCTCCCTTATGCTAAACATTTATGCATCCTCAGATATGCATTTCTTTTAAGGTTGAGTTTTGCATCATTTCACTTTTCCCTCAATTTTCCTAATCCCCAAAACCAGGAGGAGGCTCAGGCAACCTAGATAGCTTTGAAAGTGAAGGAATGCTGACAGACCAGGATTACCCATGGTATGTCCTCTCACAGCTATTGACTGATTTAGACTAAGCAAAGGGGTTTTTGTACCATACCTCTGCCAAAAAAATGAAAGGGCAAAAACAAACCACTGACAAACAAAGTATAGATTTGGCCAGGTCCTGCTTCAGCTGCTGAAAAATATTTTTTTTCTATCTTATTTTTTATTTCATCTTTTTTTTTCTCTTTTTCATCTTACTGGGACTTCACTCCACTTCTAGAAGACTACAATAAGCATAGAATCATAGAATTGGCTGGGTTGGAAGGGACCTCAGAGATCATCAAGTCCAACCCTTGATCCACTACCACTGCAGTTACCAGCCCATGGCACTGAGTGCCACATCCAGTCTCTTTTTGAAAACCTCCAGGGACAGAGAATCCACTACTTCCCTGGGCAGCCCATTCCAATGCCTGATCACCCTCTCGCTGAAGAAGTTCTTCCTAATATCCAACCTAAACTTCCCCTGGCATAACTTGGGACCGTGTCCTCTTGTCTTGCTGAGAGGTGCCTGGGAAAAGAGACCAACCCCCACCTGGCTCCAACCTCCTTTCAGGGAGTTGTAGAGAGTGATGAGGTCTCCCCTGAGCCTCCTCTTCTCCAGGCTGAACAGCCCCAGCTCCCTCGCCTCTCTTCATAGGATCTGTGCTCGAGTCCCTTCACCAGCCTGGTTGCCCTCCTTTGGACCTGCTCCAGCACCTCAATCTCCTTCCTGAACTGAGGGGCCCAGAACTGGACACAGTACTCGAGGTGTGGCCTCACCAGGGCTGAGTACAGGGGAAGAATCACCTCCTTGGACCTGCTGGCCACGCTGTTCCTGATACAGGCCAGGATGCCATTGGCCTTCTTGGCTACCTGGGCACACTGCTGGCTCATGTTCAGCTTCTTGTTGTTCCAAACTCCCAGGTCCCTTTCTCCCTGGCTGCTCTCCAGCCACTCTGTGCCCAGCCTGGAGCTCCCCATGGGGTTGTTGTGGCCAAAGTGCAGGACCCGGCACTTGGCCGTGTTGAACCTCATCCCATTGTAATCAGCCCAGCTCTCTCTCTCTCTCTAATATAAGCCTGGACCACTGACTTCACATCAAAGAATAAGGTTCAGCAGCATGTTACCTATTTCTTTTTTGTACCTGGAGTACATTTATTTTGCCAGTTCAGAAGCCTGCAGCTCTTCCCTGCTCCCTGCCAGCTGTTTGCCAGCTCACTGCATCAACCAAAAGCCTCTGCAGCCTTCTGACCCTGCAGATGCAATCCCCTGCAGTCCCTTTTAACATTTCTTCACTCTCACATGGTTTCTGACAGGATGAAATTATCTCTGAAGTGCTATTGTTTGGAAGCTCTGTGAATTTTTAACTCCAGGGTATTTTTCTTTTCTTCAGCAAAAGAGAAAGCCAAGCATTTTGTCGAGTCCAAAGAGACATCAAAGGAAAAGAGAAAGGAAAAAAAAAAATCAAATCCTCTGTATAAAGCATTTTAGAGTACTTATGCAGCATAATAGCAAAAGGAGATTTCTGGCTCCTATCTGGATGTTGTTGCAATGGCTAATGTGGTTTTGTTTCATTATTAATGACACCAGAAAGAGAAATCAGGCTTTCCAGACAAACTTGAGAGACTCTCAGATGGCAAAGAGAAGGAAGGGAAAAAGAACACCTTAAAGTAATGGAAATAAGCAAATGGAAGGGGAGGGGAAACTTGATGTACTGAGCATGTAGCAATAGAAAATAAAATATCCGCAGGTGTCTATGGCAGTGTAGGGATGGTGAACTGTATCTTTTGTAAAGCTTATAAATCATTACAAGAGCCTGATATTTTAAGAGCACTTCGTAATTAAACAAGGAAATCTGACTTCTTACAGCCTGTACTGTATTGCTTGATACATTCCTGTTTCTTAGAACTGCTGTTTGACAGAGAAAAATAAAACCAGAAGAGCAGCATCAACGGATGAAACATCTGTAACCCAGGGTGTTGTATCATTAGCTACATCTCAATGTGGTCGGACAGCTTGTACTGTATTGATTGATAAATTCATGTTCCTTAGAACTGTTGCTGGGGGAACCCAACTGGGCCAAGTATCAAGGTTTAATTTGATTAGATGGGCTGCTAATCAATAGTACAGCTATCATTGGTATTCACTGAAGTCAAGTAATTTGCTCTGCAGACATGTGCTGATGGGGCTGCCCCCAGGGTCCCCATCACCATCCCGGGTGGTGCAGCTCACCATGGCCATGCTCCTCTGCAGGAGGCCAGCAGGGACTCTGCCCCTGAAACCTCACCTGCCCAAAGTATTCCTGCTTGAGAGAAGCCTCCTCTCTTGCAGAGGGGATGTTTGCAGCACAGCAGGAAAAAGCATTGCTTGGAATGGGCTCACAGGGAAAGAGGAACCAGCCTGCTTTCAGATAGATAGGGTTTGTAAAAATCTGATTAAATGCTTTCTTAATACTGGGCATTTTTTCAAATGTGTCACTGTGTTTCTTGAGGTGCAGTTTATATTATAAAAAACCCTCAACCTCTAGACATTTTACAATTTTCCCTACAAAAATAAGGAATCTAAAAGCTCTTAGCTGTTAATTATTGGTGCTGAAAACAAACACTTGCCTCTTACCCAAGGACTGAACACTTTACCTGTGCCACAAAGGCAAAACTGCCAATATTCCAGATGTGGATTGCAATTTCATGACTAACATCTGTCTTTCCAACAGGGTGGATTAAATCAATGCAACCAGTATGATGCGTTTTAAATTGCTCAAAATTTGATCCATTTTATACGAGCATATGCCCCACATGTTTTGCTGCCAAAATAGATCACTGGAACAAGAGCTCAAAACTGATTGAACAAATGTTTGAAGAAATTAAAAGGGAAAATTACCATGAAACCTTTTATGCTTGGAGGAATAAAAATGCCATGAAGCAATGGGGTCAGTAGGAAGTTCTGCCAGTGGGGATCTCATTTTCATCATGGCCACCCCAGCACGATGCTGGCCTGATGAGGCAGAGGGGATCTGGTGAAGCACAGGAGCAGCTCAGACAGATAGGGTGGAAGGGAGGCATTTTGGAGGTTGCCTTTGCAGATGAAGTGCAACCGTGCTTTCAGGAACCCCCAGCACCACAGGAGGCTGCAGAACCTACGGGAGATCAAGTATTCAGGCAGGATGTCTTCAGTGACATCTCTCCCCCTGTCCCTGCATCTTGACTGAGGAAGCTTCAAGAGAAGCACCAGAGGTCAGGAAGCTGGAGATTTTATTGCACCCTGAACAAGAGATGGACCCTGGAGTCCGAGCTTGTGCTGGGTATGGTGGGATGGGAACCGGGTTCACTTCCCAGCGCGGTTATTTGAGGTGGGGGCCTCAGGAGCCGCTGGTGCGCAGTCACCCCCATCTCACCCGCAGCACCACCAGACCCCTCGGGACAATAAAGTAATTTTAACAACGCGAAGGGAAATTTCCCTTGCGGGTGAGTGCTTCCTTAGCGATCACCCCAAAACCCAAGCATCCTGGGCCGCCTGTCCCCCTGCTCGGGCCGGGGTCCTGCAGGACCGGGCTCGCCCCCCGGCGGAAGCGGCTCAGGCGGGCAGGGCTGCCCGGCCCCCCCGGTGGCCCNTGTATAAGAGACAGACCCGGCACTTGGCCGTGTTGAACCTCATCCCATTGGAATCAGCCCAACTCTCTCTCTCTCTCTAATATAAGCCTGGACCACTGACTTCACATCAAAGAATAAGGTTCAGCAGCATGTTACCTATTTCTTTTTTGTACCTGGAGTACATTTATTTTGCCAGTTCAGAAGCCTGCAGCTCTTCCCAGCCTGGACTTAACGAGGAGAGCTGCCGAGGAGGGACTCGGGAACGCATCCTTCCTCTTCGAAGGCTCTGGGAAGGCCCAGATCGCTCCTGGTGCTCGGGAGGAGCGGGAGAGGCGCCATCCCGGGGCTGCAGCCCGGCACCAGCCCCAGCAGCCGCCCTTCCCCTCTGCCGTGACAGCAACGGAAAAAAACAGAGTAATCAGCCCAAAGGGGACACGCTGGGAAAGGCGTCGGGGAAGAGGGCAGGGGGGCTTCAACCCAGCATCCCACGGGGGGCGAGTGGGGACAGGGCAGCAGGCAGGGAGCCGGGGGTCCTCACTGAGTGGGAGCTGGGGTGGGCTATGGCAAAGGGCTTGGTGTGGACAGGTCAGGGCCATCTCCTTCGTCATCAAGATGGGTGTAAACAGGACATCAAAGGATGGAGGAACCTTACTGGGAGTTCAAGACCCCCCATTTTAGACCTGTCCCCCCATTTTAGAGCTGCTACGTGGAGGGCTCTCACTTCCAGCTCTTTCCCTCCCACTCCCCAGCACGCTGCAGGCCCGGGGGGTTGCTATGGCCAGGTCAGGTACACAGAGCCACATTCCCAGCTTTGACTCTCGGCCAGGAGAAATACTTTGGAGTGCAGCAGTGTGCCAGGGCCAGCAAACTCACCGGTACCCTCTTCTCCTGGGTGCATGCTGGGCGTGAAGTGTCTGGTTTGGCAACCAGCAGAGTGCAGGGGCCTTGTGAAGGGCGCTGTGGGTGGGTGTGATGTTTGCTTTCAAGGCTAATGGCAGCTCTGTTTGGATTAGATCCATTCAGGTGATCTAGGAGGACTCTGTATTGAAAATATTTTCAAATGGTTATTGCATTGCCTTTTTTGGCTTCGTTTGCTGGGAGGGACAGAACAATTTTGATGGAAGGATTATATTGTTTGGATTTTTGTTTTTGCATTTACCTTGCAATCACAAATTCAAAAAGCCGTGCCTTTATCAAAACATAAAAGGGTCACCAGGGTGAGACACTCAGCCCCTATCTAGTCAGAAGCTGAGCAAAAGGCCTTTAAATACACATATGGAACAGAAAACAATCAGAACAATTTGCAGCGATTACCAGAGGTTCCCGTCTGTTCTGTTTCTCTGGCTGCACAAACCCCTTTTTCACAGCTCTGGGCAGTCTCTCCTGCACACAGGGTGAACAGGAGATCACAGCTTAGTGGAGGATGTGCTGGGCTACCCAGAAAGCATGGTGTGCCTCCAACGGGACCCGGCAGCAGAAGCATAGCAAGATGCCCATGCAAAGGGAATTCCAGGACTGTTATCCTGGAAAACATCTAGATCCGGTCTTGTCAGGTCGTATAGGTGAGGACCTGGGAATAAACTGGCTTCCCCAGCTTTCCTTCCCTATCTTGAACTGCAAAGTTTCTGATGTCTGCTACAGATCCCTAACAAAATGAATCTGGCTTGTAATTAATTTACCCGTCTCTCTCCATTTGTGGTTGCTCTGAGGCTTTGCTGACCATGGGGGTTTCTTATTTTTTAAACAGTATATTTAAAAAATAATTTATTTTCACTGGAGATTTTTTTCCCCTTCATCTTTTTTGACCATTATTTTCCCTCAAGACACTGCAGAACCTCCAGGACCATCCCCAGGGTTCCTGCTTTGCACTATTTCAACATAGCTGAGGGTCTCACCCTCCCTCCCCACTGGGTTACAAACATTTGCAACACAGAATTATTTTTTGAGTTCTGTTCTTGTAGTCAGACTGTTCCCACAGTATGGGAGGAAAGTGAGTGAGCTGCTCCAAGCCAAACCAGGAAAAGGCATTCAGCAGTGAGGCTTACTCTGTGCTTTATCTGCTTTTTGTCTGATTTGATTTTTGTGGGAGATAACAGGATTTCAGTCTCTAGCCAAGTGTCTCAAATAGGCCACAAAGTATTAAAAAAACCAAGTATGCCAACTGACACTTGGATGTTTGGTGTTGATCCAAATTTTCCTGCAGAAATATCCCCACACAAGCAGAAATTATTGCAGTTACACATTAAACTAACTGGTCAGTTCAGTTTCACAGTGTTATGAATAGTTCTGCAATCACATAAGTAGGAACTAGGTGAGAATTAAATACTCTTTCATGTGCATTTTTGCCTGGAAATAATCAGGAATGTGAGGTTCCTGACTTTGCATGAAACTGGGTACCTTTGATTACGTGTGAGTTGTCTGCACTGGCATATAACTGGCTGCCTTTTCCAAAGCTGATGTCTCAAACATTGATTACACATCCTGAAAACATGATGAAGTCTTTGCCAGGTCCTTACATATTAAGCCTGCTACAGTTCTTGCTTTTGAGGGATGGTATTTAATTAATAGGCTATCTTGTCCATGGTGATTAAAATTTCCATTTAAATGCAGGGTTTTGACGAAAAGCCAGTACTGATGAACACAAAAGCATTGCTTCAGTTTTTCAGAAAATGTTATGCTCCCTTACTCAAAAGACTTTTCCAAACCCTCTCGTCTTGGGTATTGAAACACTGAAACACATGTGATTACTTGTCCTGTATGGTGGAAATGTTTCTCCTGACTATCACTCATTTAAAAA
Source organism: Florisuga fusca (assembly GCA_038090715.1). NCBI lineage: Eukaryota > Metazoa > Chordata > Aves > Apodiformes > Trochilidae > Florisuga > Florisuga fusca. Next base: position 9,163,872 of record JAAWXA010000007.1, on the reverse strand, counting down.
TATATACTTAGGGTTTAATTTAAGTATGCATGTTCCTTTTATGGTCAGTAGAAAGAAAAAGAAATGGCAGAGCATAATCCATTGTCTCTTAAAACAGACCACTGAGATAGACAGGATGAATCATGACCCAGAGGTCTCATCTGGTCCTGGGCAGATGCTGCAGCATCACCTCCACAGTCATCACCCTCCTTTATCTTTCAGCTCCCGGAGGAGTTTCATTAGTTATACCCCAACCCAACATCAATGCAACAGTGGCACAAACCATCTTGCTCTCTGTTGAATACTCTGGCGGGGGCATCGCCACCATCGAGTGGAAGCATGTGTCGAGCTGGGGCACCACCAAAATTGTTGAGTGGAAAAGTGGGAATTACATCAACATATCCACAGTGTACAAGGACAGAGTGACTACTTTTGAAAACGGCTCTATACAGCTTCGGAACGTGGGCATGAGAGATGCTGGCTACTATTTTATCACTGTGACAGAGGAGTATGGAACAAACACCTATGGTACCATCATAGTCAATGTTTATGGTATGAACTGGATGGGAGGTATTGGATTTACCCTCTGTTTAAACATTAATCTGCTCACAGTTTTATAGTATTTTCTTTCTCTCCTCCCTGCAGAGATTATCTATGAAGATCTACATTTTGTAGCAGTTCTCTTTGCATTTCTGGCTGCACTATCTGCCATTTTGATCTGCTTCATGTGGCTGTGTAATAAATCTCTTAATCTAGTCCAGAAGAAGGTGACACACCAACTAACAGGTATCTCTCTAAGAATGCAGTCAAGGTATAGAGTTTTGAAGTCTGAGTTTTGAGCTTAAAATTCACTGGTGATTTGAGGCATAAAGGTGCTAAGCAGAGACACTAAGAAACAAGACTGGAAGGGATCATTTCAGCTGTCCTGCACAATTCTTTACTAGCTGAGGCAACTGAGTGATAGGGGCTTAGTTGAAGAATGATCCACAAGGATCATGTGTAAGGACATTTACCTTACATATTTTACATAAGAAATCACAAATTGTTTCCCAACTTTGCTAACTGCAAAACAGGAGAAAAGGCCAGAGACACAATAACCCCCATCAGAGGGCTTGAGACAAGTCAAGAGCATCAGCAACACTCACAAGTTCTGTACCAGAAGAGTATCTCCTGAGGGAAAATATTCAGATATTCAAAATATTCAGGCCCTTGAGAGTGGCTCACTTCATGGAGGACTGCACCTCCTTATCTACTTAAACCTCCCTTTCACCTGTCCTCATGCTTGATCTTGTTGTGGATTTCAGTGAACACTGCCTAATACCAAAAGCAGACTCCTAAAACGTGCCTGTGACAACAGACACGAAAAGCAGATCAAGGGCTGCACTGAAGGAAACACTCGCATATCCAAGAAGATACTTCCAAGCCACAGGCAGGGACACAGAGCCTAGGCAGCAAGATAAGGTGCCATGCTACAGGCCTGGGCTCAAGCTCTGGGCACATCCTTGGAACAGAAGGTTTCTTTTGCCACTTCAAAACATGGTAGGCATTCACCTCCCTTCTTTGTGAATGCAGATCCATCAGTGCTTTCTTGCCATGTAGGGAAAAGGTCTGTGTGTCTTCTCATATAAAGGCTGCTTAAACTGTGACATTACAACAAGCAGCCTGAGCATCACATTGTACCAGACCAACACAGGTACTCAGGAATCCTAAGCCTCATGGCTCAGTCTTTGTGTCAACACTCCATAACCTGATACAAGAAGAGATGAATTTGACTCGAGCTTTCTCTTCCTTTCTGCTCACCTGGAGCTCTAAGGGCTGCTGCTGTTTTCACCATGTATGTACCACTCATAAGTGTCTGTAGATACCAAAATTTTCCTATCATGCCAGAACAGACAGGTTTTTGTTTGGATAAAGCCTCTCCTTCCTCCAGTTAAAGCCAATCTTCCTACAGAGCCAGAGTTCCATGCAGTCTGACTCAAATACACTTGTTTGGAAGACTTCAGGAAAACCACAGTTCTGGAGACTTGCTCTGTCATCTCCTAGAACCTGATCCAAAGCAGGGACCTAACTTTTTCTCTTTAAAAAGTCACAGAGAGGTATGAGGACTGGCACTACAGACTTCAGTTTTCAGTGCCATTAGTCCCACATTGGAAGAAACCAGTAGCCCTTTGAAGATTGTGAGGGACTTTATGCATTTAAGTGTTTTGAAAAGATGTATTTAAAACCTAATCGCAGATGAGTAAGCTTGAGCTAATAGAAGTTCAAAATGTCTCAGCCCTTGACACAGTGCTGTTAATTTTGGAACACTGTCCTTCTAATCCATTTGCCAATCAATAATAATATCCTTTTGTTTGCAGCAAGTACAACTGAAGAGATTGAATTGGAAACCATTGAGTGTTAGCCAAGGACTGTCTCGTACACAAAAATAACAATTCTACCTCAGGAGAAAGTATTGGCAAGGGAAGCAAGAAGAAGCCTGAAAGGTAAAATGTCTGACTACTGTAGGAACATCCTGACTTGCAAATCTTGGTACACATGAAAGCAGCAATGTCTGACGGAGCTGTTTTGACCTGTTAAGATTTTGGCTTTGCTAGCCAAGGTCCAAGTGAAAAAGAATACACTTTCATGCTGAGCACAATACATTTTTGTGACAATTAATAAAATCTACAGCCTCTACCACTCTTAAAAAACCAAACAAAACCCAAAGCTCTAAGATCAACCCATAAAGGAAATTAGCATGGTCTTGAAGGACATCTGCATTTTGGCTACAGAAAGTCTCCTGTCACAGACAGAGCACCCATTAGCATCCTTAAACATAATAAATTTAATGTATTATTACAGTATTACATTTAAAAATTATTGCAAGGATTCAATCCAGTTTATTGTACTTATGTTACTACTTCATAGGCATAAGGAATTTCCTGGAGCTCTGAAGACAAACTGTAATTCTTCACAATACAATGACTTTCAAAAAGCGCCGAGCTGGTCAAAGTTCCCCCATTTACATTTCCAGTTGTTTACACCACCCCAGGATACTAACACATAATTTATGACATTCCTGGGAAAGGTTGTTAAACAAGGAACTACACACAGGCACTGAAGAGGACGCTGTCTGTAATGAGTAGAGGGGTCAGATAAAGTACTGACAGCATCATACCAGTGGGGTAGAAAAAACCTAAGTTTCATGGTGGAAGATGTCAAGTCCCTTGAGCTTAGCACAGTTATCTGGGGAAAAAAATTATTAAAACAGCCTTACTTTGAAATTTAGTATTTACAAATACAGTTCTGAAATTGTTCTTGTTGAGAAGCCACGTTTGCCTTCCTATGTTGTAAGAAAACCTGAAGTAACTGGTGTTTTCTGGAATCTGCATATCACACTTCACCTGTGGATCTCTGGGGTCGAGTAACATTTGCTCTTGTGTGTGAGAAAGCTTTAAACTGACCAGGCTTCAACTTGCCTTGTTTTGCTTTTGTAAAGAGAACTTTGCAGTGTGAAATAAACTTTTAATATGTAAGACACCATGGAGTAGTCTGTGCCTGCAGATTACCACATTGCTTCTTGAGCTGAACTGCTGCTATTGCACATTTGTTTGCACGAGGATTTTACAGGACAGGCTGACAAGAGCTTCCCCTCTGGTCGGGGATTTTGATGCTCGGGTGCAGAAGTACAACAGGTTAGATTCAGAAAAACAAGAATTTCTCACCAAGTGCATAATAATGCAAACAGGCTTTCCAAAGTACCCTGTACACAGTGCTTCTAAAAAGTCATCCCCTGCTTGAACTGGCCATTTGTAGTGCAAAGGGCCTCTCACTCAATAAATTCAGCTCATTGCTCCGTCCTTTGCATCTAGAAGAGGTCAAAAACAGGTGAGAAATTCAAAATAAAAAATAGACCCAGCTACAGCACAGCCTGGCAAAGTATGTTTGTTATAATTCTTCATTTTAAATATATATTACCAATCTTCCATGTGATTAAGTGAATTAAGCTTTGGCACAGAAGTTGAGTGTCTCTGTTTTAATCACCGAGCTTGAAATATTTTTGTAAAGTATCTGTATGGAATATGGAAAGTGTCATTAATTTTTTTTCTGTTTATCTGTTCCACATTGTTTTTTCAAATCCTTAAATACACACAGTTGTGCATTAGGCTGAGCTGAACATATAGCAGGTGTTTTGCCACTTAGAAAGGAGAAAAAGCACAGGTTACACATGACACATTACCTGCTAACATTGACCTGAATACTGTAATTGTCAAAGGAAAAGTCAGGGGGTGCATACAGCCATGAGTGACCATTGGAATGCATTGCTCTGACTGTTGGTACCACACTTTTAAACTGCAATAGTTGAAAGCTGGAGTGAAACTAGGAAATGACCATTTAAAGATAATCAATTTAAGAGGCACTACAGCAGCAGCTGGAAGTTTCCAACTAGCACAGTTGTTCTACCTCTCTCAGCTTGGCTAAGATACAGCAACTTCAGGCACCCATCCTTGGCTACTGACACTGGTGCCAACCTCACTTTGAGCAGTAATATCCAATGGGGATTCAAATAATACTCAGTAGGACATATAGCAGGCAGCCTGTGTGTTGTGTTCCATGTAAACAATGCCTCACCCATAAGTTTTACCCTGAATTTAACATGCTTGCTTTACATGGGTAGAATCACTTATAAAATATTCACATTCTGTGAAATGGATGTTTATCAATGTGCATTAGTTAGGTCAGTAACATTTGATATACAAAACATAAGGCTGAGCTGCCTGTAGCACTTTCTTGGTACACTGGAGCTGCCTAAAGTATGTCTTACACAAAATACAAGTTTTGAAATAGCTACTCTTAGTCTAGTTGTAAACCCCAGCAGCAAATTTAATATTTAGAGTATTCCAAGGGATCAAAGGAATTAAGGCATTTCACATTGAAACTTTAATTAATGTCCAAGTTCACAAGGTTGCTTTGACAATCAGTTATAGGGGATCTTAATCATCCACTAATGTCTTCACGTCCAAAGATGCACTACCAAGAACACTGAGACTGTCCCTCTGCTAGAAGCAGTTTGCTTTCCATTAAAATTAGGAATCCCTGTGTATTCAACACTGAAAGACACTTTCCCGGCTTAGTTAAAAAGAAAAAAACAAAACCAAACTAAGCCTGAAGGTCTTGACCTATGTATTCACTGCTACTGTGGAGTGCTTTGCAGGTCAGCTACACAGGAGAAGTCCTCTGGCATCCACTGTTTGTTTCCAGAGGAAAACAAATACTGTTACTATGAGACCCTAATAGCTCCACACTGAGCCTATGACTTGGTATCAAAGTAATTCTTTTATCAAATTACTTTGAAGAAAAGGCAACCACCACACACAGACCTGTAAATTTAGTTTAAGAACAGTGATGTTCTTATCTTCTAATTATTAGTATGAGAAGATCTGTCTTGTTACCAAGAATCAAAACAGCCTCATATACTCAGATGCATGAACAGAAGCATCAGGCTGCTGGCTGAACTGTGCACCAAGGAACAAAACCCCTCTGCCTGTCACTGAAAGTGTCTGCCAGCCAAGCACCAGGGGACGTGGCAGCATGGGTTGCTTAAGGTACACCCATCTTTCAAGACCAAGAAACTACTTTTCAGTAGTGAATTTTTTCATTTTCATAAGTCTTGGGCAACTCTTCAGAACCTGAAAGGAACCCTTCTCATAGTTCAGCTGCACAGAAGCAAATACTTCAAGGAACTGAAATAACAGGTGTTCTACATGGGCAAACACCAACGTTAAGTTCAATAGCTGCTGTGGATACACACTGGGCAGCAGCTTAACAAAAGCTTAGTATGTATTTTCTACCACTATTTATTGCTCAAGAATACAGCAAAATAACAACTGCCACCATAGAATTGTGATGTTCAATGCAAATATGTAATATGTGCAATAAGTTCTCATATATACACACAGACCTCATAGCATATAATATGGACTTGGGTCTGAACCAGTTCATCCATACAGGTTCCATGAAGATCTTCATCAATTAATTGGGGGAAAAAAGAAAAGAAAAAAAAGCTTTGTGCAATGCCTTACTAAAAGCTTTGAGAAGGCTACCAACAACAACAACAACAAAGAATGGTTTTTTTAAAAGAACTCAAAAGAGCTGATCAACAAAACACAACAGCACATGGTCAAATCCTAGGTCTACTGCATGAGTAAAATAAAAATAAAGTAAAAAATGAGATAAAATGCTTTTATCTAGACATGAATTTACACAAGTCACCCATAAACTCAAATGGTCAGAATTTTGTAAGTAGGGTGAGACCCTTTCCTCTACATGCTTGCAAAAAACAGGTGAACACAGCAAAGTATCTGACACCACATAGGCTCATCCACAGTGATCAGAGAGAGGTCTGCCACAAGCTGTGACTTCACAATATTAACCCAAATCACTAAGCAAATGCATCTCTCGAAAAGAAATGTCACCCAGAAGCCACATTGATGTACAAACTCTAACACAAGAATATCACACAGCAAAGTCTCTTTCTGGATTCTGTTTTCTTTAGCCTTAACTCTTGACAAGGAAGATCTGCTTCTCCTTTATTGTCCCATTTACCAAGTGAGTCCATTAGCTCCCACAAGAATAGCCACTGAAAAGGCTTTACAATAGCACTATTCAATTCTTGCAATTTTCATTGTAAAGATCTAGAGAAAAAGTAGAAGGAAGGGAAAAGGAATGACTGAGCAGACACCTCCTATGTAGCAGAGGACTATTGAATTGAATTCAATTTTATAAAAGAAAAATACATTAATTACTCAGTTATGTTACTCTAGGTAGAGCAATCTAAAAAGCTACAGCTGAAAGGAACTTTCTTGAAAAGTTGTATTTTATGTCAATGAAAAAAGTTTTATTACAAACACCACAATTAATATATCTGTACAGGAAATAAATTTGGTTTTGTTTTCTTGTATTGCCCCATAGGTTCCACTTCCCTTTGCTGCAGGAGCAGTGATCACTCACAGCAGTGATGGCTCAGAGCACCCATGAGGAGGCTGCCAGTTCATCAGCATGGAGTTAGGGCAGCCATGAGGAGTTCCATTTTATACACAAAGTTACGCCCTTCCATTTTATTCCACTGCACTTCCTTGAAAGGCCCTCGAAGATGATTCCACTTGTTGTCCTGCAGAACATCACCTTTGGGGAGATCCTTGCATTGGCTCCGTGGAAACTGAACCATAACTTTGCTGCCACTTTCTGGACCATTCCGTACTGTAATGAACAGAGAAGTTCATGAGCATTTTTACACTCTAGGAGTTCCTAATAATCCTTCTAAATCCTACTAAATATCCTTCCTCACATACATTACACCCATTCAATTCCAAACATACTGAAAGTGAACAAGGGAAATTATCTTTTCAGAAAAAGAGTTTTTATCTTTGAATTTTCTCTCTCATCTCCCACTTCTTTCATGATTGTGTTGCTTCAGCACTGCATGTTCTTGGTTAAAGCAAACCACAGAAGCATCTGACAAAAATCCCCAGATGTACATCTTTCTTTTTTCCTAATGATGCCAGGGAAGACAAAGGTTTTCCCTTATTTTTGGATTTATTCCCCACGATTATGTTGAAAAATGTGATCAGAAGATATTGTTTCTACTGGATTTATCTCAAATGCGCAAGAATGAAGTCACTGAGGATAGTTCTTCTCTTACAGAATTCTGCAAGATTGGTGGAGGGCTGGTGGTACTCTATTGGCTCAGGTGGATTTTTGTGTTTTGGCATTGGGGGTAGTGGTGGTGTGTGCTTGTTTGTTTGTTAAATAAGCAGTTAAGGAGGTAACACTTTGCTTTTGCCTCACCTACCAAGTTTGTCTTCTACAAAGACATGAGCACCAGGCTGACTGAACATAATTGCTCCTTCAAAAATCAATACTGACCATTTCCCATTGCCTTCTTTATGTTTGGTAACTACTTCTGACACTGGTTTTTTGCCTTATCTTCCCAGAAATCACAATGAAGCTGACCAGACTGTAGCTACCTAGATTCTCCCTCTTGATTACAGGATGCAACATCTGCATTCTTACAGTCCTCAGGACCCTTCCTGATCACCATGACCTACCAAAGGTAACTGAGTCACCTTACAGGACTCATGCATCCCACCTGGTCCCATGGTGTATGTCTAGTTTGTTCAAACATTCTCCAACGTGATCCACCACTACTCAGGGTAAGTCTTCCTTGCTCCAGTACCCTCAGGGAAATGGGATTCCTTAACCCCAGCCTGAAGACCCGAGTAGGTACTGAGTGCCTTGGTCTTCTCCATGTCCTTTGCCACCAGGTCCTCCCCATTTAGCAGCAGACCCATGTTTTCCCTGGTCTTCCTCTTGCTGCTGATATACCTGTTCAAGCTCTCCTTATCATCCTTTATGTACATCCCTCACCAGATTGAACTTCAGATGGGCTTTAGCTCTCCTACCCCCACCAATGCATGCCTGGGCAGTCTCTCTATCTTCCTGACAGGTCAGCTGCTCCTGCTTATAATCTCTGGCAGCTTCCTTTTTATGTCATGAGCTTAGTCATGAGTTCCCTGTTTACCCATACAGATCTTCTGTCACCTTTAAACAAATTTCTGCACACACAAATGAGGATTCTAGAGCCTGAAAGAGGTGATTCTTGAAACAAATAAACAACCAGCTCTCTTGGAGCCCATCTTCAATACAAGAAGATTCATGAAGAGACCAAACTCTTTTCTCCTTTAGTTCAGAGGTGCTGCTGGCTGCCTTGTTCCCTTCTCTCAGGATCTTGCTAAGTTTCTGTAATCTTATTTTTTCTATGCTAACTCTAGGAAATATTTTCAAGCCTGTGTAAATTAAATCAGGTCTATATTAAGTGGTTTAGTGGGCAAAGTATTTATTCTATTTAAAGTGTCAATTCCATACAAAAAAGAGACCATTTCTAGAATATTTTGCTGTAAATTGACATTATTATATAAAAGTCCAGAGACTACCTCAGAAAAAGACTTACAAAGCCTGTAGAATTTTATTAAGAATTTTAAGATTTTTCCATATATTTGCAACAGGAAACACTACCTGAAATGGCATAGTCTCCATTTGGTGATGCTACAGTTATTGCTGATGCATTGCCAATGCTCTCCACTGGCCCCAGGCCAACATGATTACTGAAACTCAGCACGTGCCATCCCATAACTTTTGCAAGCTGCTGAACTGCATGTACTTGGTGCTGTGACATCTGAAAGATAACAAGAGGTTCATCCTCTCTTCAACATTTACACACCACAGATAGAACTGCATACTGGTTTTACCAAGATTTTCCTTCTGCTCTATATTAGTTGCTTATAAAAGTAACTTTTTCTTATAAGTTCTCTAGTTTCAGAGGAACTATATTTTTAACATATATGCTATACAAGTGGTATTACAGTGTTGAGTTATTGGCATTAAGATTAGTTCCTTTGCAGAGAAGACCACTGTATTAAGCACACTATACTGTGAAATAAAATGCATAAGCCCATATACCTATGAAAAATTAATCTAATTGTTGCTTTCAATTTACAAGAACACTTAAGTTTCAAGAACTAATTCAAGAGATACAAACAAGATTTTGAAATTATCGTTTTTTAAATGAGACCTCTGCTGTGAAATACATAAAATCTGTGAGAGTATTATCACAGCAAGCTCAGAAAAAGAAGTTGAGGTTTTCAAAATGCATTATCTCCATTAATGCTCAAGTGTACACATTGAGCTTTAACAGCTTTAAAGTTTAAATGCTAATCTTTTTCTGTATCAAGACCTCATACTTGCAACAAGGAATAATCTTGAACTGTTCAGCAGTTCTCTGTGAACAATATCCTCAGCACATTCTGTCTCAACTTGTTTCTGTGTCACCATCAGCCACTGTTATTAAAGACCTGTGCTCTGACTATTTATAATGCATAGAAGGGAAACTGTCACTTCTGAATAAAACCAGCAGCTTGCTCTAGACAATTAAGAAAATACAATTCACTTCAAATATCACCTGATTTAGTAACAGCTGAGGCAAAGTGAACATTAACAAAGAAATGTTGAAATGAGAGTAAATGTGAGCTCTGTAACATCTCCAGGTTAGATGGGACTTGGTTGTAGTTAATTTCATATACTGAATACTTTACTGTCTGCTATGACTGACTTGTTCTGAAGCTAAACTCTTAGTGCTCCCATAATGAGCAGCATAAATGTATTTCAAATGGGAGTGAAAAATTATTACTACTGACCTCAATAAAAACTGTTCTTGTATTTTACTAACAGTTCCTAAAGTCCCTACATTAAAAGTTCAGTGATTCACCTTCCTTCCTCTTCTATCTTTATTTGAAGTTTTCTAACATTTTCTACATAGATAAAGGTGAGATTCTGTTTCCCAAACACTACAAGAAAGGGAAAAGTAACATATATGAGTTTACCTGAGACAAAAGGAAATCCTGCAGTTCTTGCTCTTGATGAGACAATGTAATAACTCTTCCATCTCTATGCACAACTCTGATCTGTTCAACTCCAATGTTCAGCTGTAGTTGAATGGATCTTTGAAGACAAGATGTGTCTTTATTCACAATGTACCACAACACTTAAGAAAAAAGGAAACTATGAACACAGTCCCTCCCACCCACTGAGAACTCCAAGATGAGGACAGTGCAAAGCCTACAGAATCTGACAGCAATTCCAAACATTTTAGTTTCATCATCACTCACAACAGATTCCTCTATACTGCAGGGGACACATTCTGTGGCATGTTCCCAGATCTGGTACAGTGCTTATTCAAGCCATGACTTGGGCAGCATGTGTCCTCTGGAACTGAGTCTGTAAATTGCACCAGTGACCACAGCCTGCTCTGCAGACACAGCCAGAGAAGACATTCAAAACAGAAAAAACAACTTTCATCCACTGTCAAAGCACTGGTTAATTCACTGCCAGTCAGCATGCAGACATTCACTTGTGGAACACAAAATCTCTTCTTTCAATGACAATGTGCATAACTAATGGCATGAAATACATGAGTTCCACATTTACAGCCCAGCTATGACTGAGCACCGAGTGGCTCTCTAAAACCAGACTGGGAGTTTAGAATCCAGCACATACTAAGACACTTTATATTCATCTCTCTCTATGCAAAGTAAATTCCCTCTTAAAGGGCCACTTTCACCTTCAATTCCTTCTCCTAAAGGAAGCCATGCTAGGTAACTGCTTACAAAGTGTCTTCATTAAAGTGTAAAGTGAGTGAAGAAATATCTCAAGGTAGCTAGTACCCCCCATAAATCAGAAAAACAAACACTTGCACACAAAAAACAGGCTCCTACTTGTCTGACAATATAAACCTGTAAAACACAACTTGAATGCACTCTGCAATTGTTGCATGTTTCCAGAACTAGAAAGATACACAATGTTTTCATACTTGCAGATCTGTTCGTATCCTTGAGAAGTTATTAGAACTTTAACACTGGATTCATAAACATCATTTATATTGGACCAGTGGGCCTGAATCTGAGGATCCTCAATCCGACTGGCCAGACTGTCAATGGTTCGAGCAGTCCTAGAATATAAAGACAGATTCCATGCACAACATTCTAGAGAGTTTGTGCTGTTATCTTGTTTAAAGGAAATGGCAGGTTATTGATCTGGGTTGTTGGTTGGGGTTTTTTTTGGTTGGTTTGATTTTGACATACAGAAAGGGCAAGTTTAACAGAATCATGTGGATCTAAGTTGTATTTCAGTGCCATTCTGGTGCCAAAGAAACACACTTGTTTACTGTGTGCATTTCACATGCATTGTGCAGCAGTACTGAAATGGTATTACTCAGTATCAGCTACAGCACAGCAAAAATACTAAAAAAAGAATTATGCACTTAAGAAAAATAGGGACAGTTGTCAGCAGCCAACATCATACCTGTCACAGAGATCTCAAATATTTTTAAATATTTTTTTCCTAGATAAGTGTTGTTTGCTTGTATTTCACCATACATTATTATTTCTTAGCACATAAATTAAAGACTATATTACCAGTGAAGGAAGAAGTAGCTACTTCTAATAACATTTAGAAAAGATCCAATTGTATTCCACATGATTGCACATCTTATTTGAACTCAAACAAGAACAGCTTGCGACGTACCTGCGTCTCAAAAAGATATGTTTTGCCTGCTTTATTATCTTTTCCAGAAGTCCTTCATTTGACTGTAAAGAGCTGATCTCATTTTTATCAAAAGCCTGGGGTCCTGCAAGTCTCATTCTCTTATGGCCAAAAGGTGCACTAGCTGGATGTGGCATCACTGTTGAGCTCAGGGTTTGCTTGTGACACTGCAACAAGCAACAGAAGTCATAAAAGAAAGTGACCAAATGACGTACGTGCAAGAAAGAGTATGTGTTCTGCAATATGCTGCTCTACATAATTTTTTAAAGTGTAAATACTTTCAAAAACAGCATCTTTTTTACTCTACAAACTTGAGAGCACCTAAAGTCAGCTTTACACTCATTCTTTGCTTCCCCTGCTTATGCAGGCCTTTCAAACCTTATAGAAAGCAATTTCTGAAGAAAGGTTGTAGGTAACAAACATTTGTTAATATGGCAGCAGCTCCTGCTAATCAGTCTGCTTTGTATATATCTCTGGAGACAAAGAGAACTGTCAAACCAAAAGAAACATTTTGGAGACAAATGTTGAGGTACAAAAAGATTTAGCACACTATTCAAAGCCAAGAAAGGAAACTCACTACAGAGCTGGACAGTGAGCCAAAGCTTCATGAAACCTAGTCCAGAGTGTAAAACACTGTGCTATTCCCCATGGCTGCATGACCTGCAGAGCCATGCTGCTAGAGCATGAACACCCTCTAGAACATGCTTGCTTAGCTGCTTAGACATGTAAAATTGTGCTCCTTTCCTGAACAGATGCAACCTCACCCTTCTCCCAAATGTCCTTCTGATAGATTATACGGAAGTCTGAAACACTGAAGCAGAGAAGTAGACCTCAAAAGATGCAAAGTTATTATGGTAATTAATTGTTCCTTCCTTATGGGAGTATGGTCTGGACAGACACTAACTTAAAGTACTTGACAAGCACTCATTAGACATAAAGGAAAAAGGAGGACTTATGAGCTGTACTGAAAAAACCCTTGCGTGGCTTTTCTGAAGTGTGCAGCCAGGCCCGAGGTTAAGAACTACGGGCACTGTTTAGTAAACAGCTCCCAGTTATCCATCCCTACATCCCAGAAGGAAAGGCGAGTTGCCTCACGCAAATGGACAGAAAGTGAGTGGCCTCTAGTGGCACTCCCTCGTTACAACACTCCCGCACACTAGAGACGTCTAAAGAAAAACCCCGGAACTTACCCGGGTGCTTGACCCTAAGTGCATTCATTACCTCTCTGATAAGCTGATGCAAATTGTGTTCCAGAACATAGAGATGATCCTCTGCATTCTGCTTTTCAGAAGCAGACTTTTGTGATTTTTTGTCGTTAGAAGAGTGACACAGAGAAATAGACAGCTGCAAACCTGGTAACCAAGAAGGTTAACAAAACAAAAGATTAGGACACTGACCATTTTTTTAAGCAGGATACTGAGAACTGCTTTTTCTTCATGTTACGTAGTCAGCAGATTTACAATCAGTATTCACCATATCACAGAGAAATCAAGGTACAGTGCTGGAGAGCACAGCACCAAAGGTATTTAAGACTTGCCAACTGATAGATTATTAGGTACATTTCACACCATTTTCTAGGACTCAGTCCCACACAAAAAGAAGAGTCCCCAGGACTCCATTCATTCTCAAGAGAAGGAAGGATTTACCATCACGTAAATTTTAAGCAAACCAGAAACACACTCTTCACAATATATAAACACATACACAGCTCTGCACTCCTTGTAAGAACAAAGGATTCATCAGCCAACACTGAGCCATCTTCACACTGGTTATCCTCACTGAAGAGCCTAAGACCCCATTCTTCTGAAGACCCCACGACCTCCAGTCTTAAATTTCACCCACATGCAATCCAGAAGCACTGAATTCTGCACAGCTCCAAAGTGCAATGTACACATGGCGTTACAGGTGACAGCTTTAACTGCTACTGAAAAAAAACAACCCAAAACACTACCACAAAGAAAAAACACCCCAAATCCACACATTCAAATGTTAGTAAATTCAAAACTAAAGTGCACCTAGTTGAATTTTTCTATGACTAGCAAGCAAGAATCGAATTCTGGGAACTTTTGTTTTCCAAAACCTTTGAAAAACAAATTACTATTTTTTAAACTCAAAAGTTTCTGTTCATATTTAAATAAGTAACTGTAGATGAAGAAGTCTTAAAAAGTTTCCTACCTGGGAAAGGCTGGGAGATGATCTGATTTTTCACAACAATGTGAGGAATTTGTGATTTTATTTGAACAGCTTCTCGTGACAGCTGGGCAAAAATTTCTTTACACAAAAGAACATTCTGTGCAGTCTCTAACTTTGTCTGCCAGTGAGGAGAACCTGAAAAATATAAAACAATGTTTGCAGAAGGAAAGAGTCAAGAGAAGCTAAAAAGGTAGCTTCAGATACCAGATACTGTGCAGTAGCTATGAATAGTTTTGCAATTTACTTCCAACATACTCCTACCTTTATTAAACACCCCCTACAAACCACCAAATGATGCTAAATTGATGTACTTGCTTTCACAGGATTTAGAGGCCCAAATTTCTTGGAAGACTCTGGTCTGAGCAAGTGCACTACTCTATAAGGTAACCTGAATACCATATGAAACTTAATACAACATCCTGTCTATACTCAAGACAGCACAAGCTTCTTAAAATAAAAAAATAAAATTCTGCCAGTTCTTCATGATCCTAAAGAGCTACTAATGACTTTCTGATCTCAAAGATTTATTCCTTCAGGAACTGTCACATATCAAATGAATCAAGCAACTATTTGCCAGGTTGCTATTGCAGGACATTTTCAGATTTTGAGAAAACATATGAGCCACAGAAACGAATTATATATTTGGGGCAAAGTTAAGACTTAACAGACATTTAGTCCAGCTGAGCCACAACACTTTGGGTTTGCTTTTGGTTATGAGCTCAAGCTCTTAATGACTAACAAAAGGTGCTCCAGAATACCTAAAATATAATCCTAGTAATTTTGTATCAGAAATTGAGTAAACACATGTAAAATTGTAGGAGCACAGTTTAAAATCATCATCTTTCCAAAGCCCAACACACCCTTCTGCAGAAAATTTCAGTTTCAATAAGCATATTCTTGTTCACTTGTCTTTCAAGCCAGAATTTCCACACAGACATCAGATGCAAACTCATTTCTAGAGAATGTGCACAGAGAACAACACACAACTGGCTATACCTGGTTTTGACTTTGGCATGGGTCTTTTAAAAAGATTTACTGTCCCCAGGTCACCTATGTCTGGAGCTTGCTTCTGAATAGAAACCTAGGCAAGAGAGAACATTATTTAATTCTTTAATATTTGTTCTTTGTTGCAAGCTTACAAATAACAAAAAATCCCCCCCAAGCTATTAAAAGTTTCTCTGGCAGACCTTTATATAGGCTGATCCTTCTAAATCACTTGGGATTTGGACATCCAAAGGACAGTAATCTTCAGGTATCTTTTTATCCAAGTCAATGTCAGTGTTCTTTATCACCTCAAATGTGCCATGATGAAGAAAAAGGGAGCCTAAGAAAGGAAGGACAGAAACACACATAGAAGAAGGCATCTGCAGATCATGAAGCTTCTATCTCCATTTTGGAAGAATATGTATTTCTAAGTGCCCAAACATCCATAGTTGCACTTGACTCAATTTTGTTAATTAATTCTTTAAAAAAACAGGTACATTAGGAAGCTCATTTCAGCACATCAGCACCTCAGTCCTCCAGCATATTTTACAGGAAATTAACAAGTGGTATTCAACAGTTACAGGAGGAAACCAACAGTGTTTCAAAATGGTGTCAGCACAACCAGGGAAGGAAACAAAAGGTTATTTGTTTAAAAGGAGACCAAAAAAATTAACTGCCAGAAGATTTGCAAGCAAACAGATTAAGGTGCAACACCCCAGCTGATGTAAAGAAACTCTGATGATGTTCAGCTTGCAGTCTGAAAACTGACAACCTTCAGTCTGTGAAAACCATACAGAGAGTCAGTCAGGTGGGACTGACAGAGGCAGATGTCCACATCTGTCCTAGTTAAAATAAATAATCTAAAAAGATATATATCCTGGGTTACATCTATAGCTTCTTTGTGAACACAAGATTAATTACCCTCAGTTTGACAAAGACTACAACTAAAGCCCAACATATCCAGTTCAGATTCCAACTGTGAGCTACCTCTTAAGTTTGGTGAGATTCTGTATTCACTCTTTCACTCCAGAACTGGCTCTAGAACACTGGGCTGGTGACCCTCTCTCACTGTAATCCATGAAACAATCCACATTCTCAGCAGCATTTCTCATGAGCATGGGAATGATAGGTATTAAAAATCCACTCAGAGAAAAGTGCAAGATGCTTCTCCATCTTTTACAGACCAAATGTGAATAAAAGATTTACTAGGTCTACCTGTCAACTGGTCAACTTCACTGTCAATGAAGAATTGGTTTTGTAAAGGAATCTTTGCTATACTCCTACACTGCCAAATTTTAAAATCACCTTCTAGGTAGAGGAAGGTGGGATATTTTCCCTGGTAATAAAACAAGTTTCCTTCTTCTATCTCATAATTATAATAATATTTTATTATCTGGTATTACTTGTTATTATATAGATTCCATCATTTTTACAGTGACAAAAAAAAAAAAGCAATTGTAAAATATAAAGACCTGTTATTGAGAACACCAAAATACCCCCCTGTTTACCTGCACTTCTGTAGCTCAGATCACCAAGAATTTTGTCTCCCACTTTTCTCAGCTTCCAATGTTGTCTCAGTCTCAGCAGCTCAGAGTTGAAATCTCTTTGTCGTTTATTTTCCTGGTTTTCTGCCACTGATTTGGATAATCTTTCTGCACCTTTCAACAGGATTTGAGCTGCTCCAGCCAATGACTTCTTTTTTGAAATAAGCTGCAGGAACTGAGGATTCTAGTAACAAATACAGAGAAAAGCTTCTTGTATCTTAATGTTTCAAAATTACTATTAGTGGAAATAATTAACAGTGACTGATAACTTAGTTTTGCTGGATGTTCCCAAAATTATTTAAAGTAACTTTCATGATAGTATCATATCACATAGCCACAAGCAGCATTTTGACTTGGAACTTGTCCTGGTTTGGGCCAGGATAAAGGTGATTTTCTGGTTTGTACTTTTGCTTTCAGCTAAGTTTCTTGTAAGTAGCTGCACTTGCTGAAATTAACAGCAAGTTTCTCAGACAGTGTCTGCTTCTAGGACTGATAACACTGGATGTTTATAGTTACTGCCAGGCACTGGTATGCAGAGCCAAGGACACTGCTCATCTCTGAGGAACATTTTATCCTGCAGAAGGAGTAAAGAGGTCCCAGCTGAACCCCTCCTTTGGGGAGGAATGGACAGATAGATGCCAGAACTGACCAAACAGAGTATTCCATCCCATACACATCATACTCAGTATAAATTTGAGGGATCACGAGAGTCAAACACCTTCCTGACCCTTCTTCCTGTTCTTCCTGCTCTTCCTTTGCCTGTTCCCTGTTTTGCTTCAGCATCCTGGGAGGATTCCATCCATTCCTCTGCCTGTGGTCCTGATCCGTGCCAGCCTGAATCTGTGTGTTCCTGCCTCCAGCTCCCAGCTGCTGCTGACCCCAGGGGTCCAGCCTGGACTTTCCCAGGGCTGCCCTGCAGCCTCAGTGGTGACGTGAGAGTTATTGGGGGGAAGAGGGGAAGAACGTGGGATCAATTTTCCTGCATATTTGTATATATTTAGTAATTTTTCCTATTTATCATTACTGTTTCATTAAAGTTGTGTAGTTTAGTTTCCAACCCATAAGTCTCTCTCCCTTATTCTCCTTTCCTTATCAGGGAGGAGAGGGGGATTAATAGAAAACATCTGTTATTTGGTTTAATTGCCAGGCCAGTGTCAAACCCTGACAGAGCTCCAGCTGAGGCCTTTGAAATCAGCCTCAGTCCCCACTCTCTGCCTTCCCTTGGCTCACAAAGCACTGTACCAGCACACTGCAAGGAACATTTGATTAAATTTTGCATGTACCACACATGAAAAATCCCAGTGAGATACAATCTTTGGTATCAAGCCATAAAAACCATACAATTAGGTACAACGTACCTGTTTTGGAGGAAGGGGATCCTGCACGACTGGATCCAGAGTCATGAACTTCTTATCCTTGACAATACTAAGGACATCGTACAAAACACACATCTCAGTTAAGGCACTTCTCAAGTTGTTCCTCACTGAATCCCAGGGCCAGAGGGACGGCTGAAACTTTACCAGCCCTAAAAATAAAACAAAAGAAGGGAAAACAAAGGGTTATAAAAAGATACAGTGTAAGGTTCACTCTTAAATCACAAAGAAATCATAACGGCGTGACATGTGAAACATCACATATTGGGATCACCGTAATTCGCCGGAACTCGGTCGCGAACATTCCGACCCGGTCCAGGGCGAACCCTGGCGAACGGCAAGCCAGGCCCAGGCGCCCGCGGGGCTGCGGGCCGGGCACCCCCACAGCTCGGCAGCCCTCGCTCAGCCCCATCCCGGAGAGAGAGNGGAGAGGGGCGGGGCTACCCTGCCGGGCGCGCGGGAAGGGGCGGGGCCGCTCCCTGAGGAGCCCGGGAGGGGGGCGGGATGCGGGGCGGGATGCGGGAACTGCCCTGTTCTGTCCGGGACTGCTCTGTTCTGTCCGGAGCCGGCGGCAGCTCACGGTCGCCTTCCTTCCGTCTGTGACAATCCCCTGCTCTGAGCTGCAGCGATTGGCTTTACAGGGCTACTCTGCACCAGAATCTGGTTTAATTTCCCGTTCCAAACAAATTATCTTCTGTTTCTCTATCGCCAGCTACGACCACAGGATGCACAACCAAACAGAATAAATAAATAAATAAATAAATAAATAAATAATAATTAAAAAAAAATTACACAAGAACACTGCAACGAAATCACCGTTTTAATTCAGTCGTAACAGTTTCAAGTGTGGATAGCCTCTGGATTCCTCTCTTTACAAAATGAACTCAGCAGTTTGCCGCTCGATTTATTCCTGACCGTGATTAATGCGGATTATTCGAAGCGTTACAAAAATCATCATCCGTACTTCGGGAAGAAAGGGTGAAGCCGCCGTGCCGTGCCGCCCCGCAGCTCCTGCCTCAGTCTCTGCCGATGAGGTGGGTCTCCGCGGGTCTGTCGATGCGGAAGAGCAGCTCGGCGGGCAGGAGGTACCCCCGGTACTGCACGGTGTCGGGGCTGGTGTCCTGGTGGTAGTGCCCGCCCTCCCCGTGGTGGCTGAAGCAGTGCGTGTGCTCCAGGCGCAGATCGAAGCCCTGACACCGGAGAGAAACCGGTGAACGTGTGAACGCGTGCTCATGGCGACTGCGGATACAAGTCCTGGGATAGTCTGTCTCTACACATCTCAGAGCCTGCTCCGACCATCACATAGTGAAAGATTCTTGTGAAACTTAGACAGGAGGAGCTGGGTAAGGCTTCACCACAGGACATCAAAGAGAAAAGAATTTAGAAATCTTGACAGGCCCTATTTTTGATGTTAATCTACAGGTTTCCTGTTTTTCCTTTCTTTTTGCTTTCTTTCCATTGGGATTAAATAAAGCAGCCACACCAAGGAACCCCTACTGGAAACCAGAACCCCTTTGCAATGCCACAGACACATGTGATAAAGGGACAACCTCTCCTCCAAGACTGAGAGACAGCTTAGAAGAAAATGGGAAGAACAGCAAAAAAATAACAACTTGCATACCGTGAGATAATCCCCACCAGTTTTATGTATCACTGAATCACAGAACGGTTTGGGTTCAAAGGGACCTTTTAGCACCTAGCAAGAGTCTTTGCAAACTTTAGTTTGCATCAGCAGTTATGAGACATCCTTCACACGTTTCATCATTAGCAGAGAGAGTTCTTGTGAAAGTGAGCTACATAAACACACAGATGAGCAGGCTTCAGTGATCTTGAAATTTCTCCTGGTGTGGCCAGCAGTGGATGAAAAGTATAGTGTTGGGTTTGGGACACAAACATTTGCAGCTGGAACTGAACCATCAGGTTCAATCCACTACGAACAGCCACTAAGTTTCATAACAGATTGACCTACCCTCAGTTCAAACCAGTGACAGAAAGAGGAAGCTTCTACTTGACTACACCAGCTCTGGAAGAGTTTAACAACACTCCTTTTCATAAACAGAAAATCACATTCAAGACAAAATTGATTACAAGTCTCATATTACACTTGGAAAGGAGAAAGAGACTTACTGGATCTCTGGAAACTATTACTGGCTGACAAATCAGTGGAGCCTTCATTTCAAAGAATTTCAACCAGTTATTCACATCCTCATTGGTGTTCAGAGGACAGGCAGAAAATTCTTGAGGCTACAGCAAAAGTGCAAGCTTTTTAAGTTAAAGGAACACAGTTGTATCAAGATACTTTTTCTCTAGCAGCTTTCCTTCACTTTTCCCCTCCCCACTATTCTGTTCACATTTCTTTTTGCCTAAAACAAGCTTATCAGTGTTTCTACCAGAAAGAGAAGTTACCAGAATGTTGCATCTTTGCATAGGTAGTGGGAGTACAGAGAAGTGAGGATTGTCCTCCTGGTACATTTTAGAAGCTCAGTTACTTTAAAAAAAAAAAAAATAAAAAAAAAATCTACTGCTTCTGATAAATATCATCTTGGTTCATCTATTTAATCTCAGTTCATTTTACAACAGTTCAAAGTTCTTCACCTGCCTACAGATTTCAAAATAAAAGATTAAGGCCATGTAATCCAGAATCACTAGTTTTGTAAGGTCAGTTTTGTAAGATTAGCTCCTTACTTCAATACACTGCTTAGCCTAATAGTGTATGCATACACTGAAAAAAACCAACCATAAAACAAAGTGAAGGCACTAAGATGTTACACTCTGATTTATATTTCTGTTTTCAGTAGGGTGAAGAAAGTTACATGAATTGAGAACTTACCATTATGTGAATCTTTGCTTTCCCCTTCTGAATAATAAACGTACCACCCATCCCAACTGGCTTTTCTCCATAGTGTTTCTCTAAAATTTGTCTCAGACAAGATACAAAGTTAAGTTCCCCAGTTCTTCCATTGGCTTTCACTTCAATAACCTGGAGAATAAAGTTAATATGTCACTGTATCCCACTGCAACAGCTGCAAAGCTGCTCTGAAGTTCTCCCAAGCTTATAAACCAAGAATAATTTTGGAAAATGTGAGTCTCACAAATTCACAGGCATCCTTATGTTTGGGTATTTCTTTCATGGACTTACTACTTTACTTTTATTACATAAAACTGATAGGAAAACACCAAAACACAAGTTCCCCTTCAGCTACAAAGCTCTACAATCAAAGTCACCTTTGACCCAAGTACATACCTTACCAGGTTGGCCCTCACTGGCATAAAGGTTGCCCAACAGCCCAAACTCACAGTCAGTGTATTTACTGCTGTACTTCTCAAGCAGGCACCCTTTATCTGCAGGATTTATCTGAGCAAAGTAGCTCCCATTTACAGCAGGCTTTTTTTCACTCTTAGTTTGAACAATAGGGATAAACTGAGAAAAAGAACATGGAAGAATAAGTCAAGGAAGTAAAAAAGAATGTGTAAGAGTCAGTCAGATGAACAGAACTCACATAAATGCAATTTAAGCTTTGTGCCACGATCCCAAGAAATGATCCCCTCTGTCACACAGCTGTCTCTCTCAAGCTGGTCTGTACTGGTAAGAAAAATGCACTACTACTGTAATATAAATTAAAACTCTGGATAGCTTTCTCTGGAGAATTACTTTTAATGTAATGTGATGAAGAATGCTAGTGTTTAAAAAACAAAGAAAAATAAAATAAATTTTAAAAGTCTAACCATTGAGATCTGAGGCCTGCATGCAAGTGTTGGAATTCTGTGTAACACTTTCTCAGTGTACAGGAACAACCACTATTATAGTGACCCAAATTTAATACTGAGATGAACTATCTCATCTTCCTCACCTGCCATAATGAATCAAAAGGAGATGGCAAGACCAGAGGCTTATGTTTGAAAAGACTCTGACCAACCAAAGCCTCCAGAGGCAGCAGCTGTCATCTCCTGCCTCTCTTGCAGTTGATCATTTTGTATTTGGCATCTTTAAAATTTACAATGGAAAAACAAAGCCATCCAAGAGGGCAAAAGATAGGGAGTACTTCAAAGCCATTTACCAGTAACTTTTACAAGCATTTTCTAAAACTTGTCATTAAGACCTCTGGTCAGGTCTTTGTCAATCAGTTTCAAGAAATCATGTTTCTTGCATGCTTCAAAGCAATCACGTGCTTCTTGGAGGGTTACAAGTTAAAAATTAATCTGTATTATCTAAATAGTATGCACCTTTTGGATGGCCCTAGTCTGAATTCCTTCTAATGTTTTTTAGGTGCTTTAGGCATGAAAGGTGTTTATTAAATGTTTTGTTGTAAATGGGAAATACCCAGCATAACACTGCTCTACTATTATGACTACACTGACAACCCATCACACTTATGACTGACCTCAGCATTTCCTCCAACAATCCTAGATGAAGCAGCTCCAGCTCCAAGAATGAAAGCACCAGGTAGCTCTATGTCTTTTGCAACTGCATTTAGATCATAAATCTACAAAAGAGAAATAATTGTTTGATTTTTGCTCTGATTTGGAATTGCCATTCTCTTCACTGTAACCTGCATTTAATGTTCAACATCCTCAGTAGTATTTTGGATAATGAAGTTGAACACAATTTCCCAACATTTGATAGTAACAAATTTTGTAATGTCCATTTGTATACTGAAAGGCAGAGTGCCTGTATGTTCTGCTGGATTTTTATTCTTACTGAAAGTTGTATTTGTTTAAAGTAAGAAACAAAAGGGAGTATCATAGAGACAGAAGGGGTGAGGTGTCAGAAAGGAGGCAAGATATTCTTGGAAAAGCACATTAATGCAAATCCCATGTTGGCCTGAAAACACATATATAGCAGCTTTTACAAGGAAGCATGGCTGTGACTTGAAATCACAGGCATGATAGAAGCTGTACATAAACATGCAGCCAAGCCCCTTGTTTAGTAGCTCCTTCCATGGCTCCTGTCATGGATGGTGTGTTTCCAACACTACCCTGTATTTGAGAGCAGGAGATGAACCATCAACCATCATATGTTATTTTTGCTACAATGTGCAAGATTTCCTGACACAGTCTATTTAAACACATCAGAATCCATCTCATAAAACACTGAAAAGTCTCTTTTACAAGTGGAATCACAGTATCTGTTAGTCCTTAGTTTCACTTATATTTCAATAAGATATTACTTTTATTTTAACAAATCTACTAAACCCCACAGCTAGATGAAAAACTCACTTTTTCTGTTTTTGCAACAGGCAGAAGGTAAGGAACACCTCCCACATCTGCTATTCTAGGCTTCCCACATATTCCTGGAAGAACAGAGCCAGTTAGTTTGGTAAAACATCTTTTCCTAATAATCCTAAGTGAGCATGCAGTCTAGAGCACCAAACAACTGGTTCCTTAAACTCGTAAAACTGTTTGAGAACACTGATTTCCCTAGCATGCACAGATGAAGTGTTGCCCTATTAAGAAGTCCAGGGACTGTTACCCCTAAAATGTTTCACAGCAGGATTTAATGCTAGGCAGCTTGTTGTAAATTGAACATTCTCTAAGCACAAAAGAATAAGTGAATGGGCAACAGCTGCCTTTTGGCAGTTCTCCAGTAGGATGCCCTGACCATACAGGGGATACCCCCACTAGGACTCCAGGTTCAGCAAAGCTGGATCCCCAGGTCTCAGGACAATTAATCCCACTTATTTGGACATTAATTTTAAGAACAGATGAATCACCTTCTGGAGGTGGTTTTGTCACTATAGGGATGACAGAGGGAACTCAGAGGAGTAGAACAGATGACATGTCTTCCAAACAGGTAATGTCAAAGAAGATTAATCCCACTCAGAATAAGACAGTTTCACTTCACCAACATACATGAATGGCAGGAACATAAAAATTAATGGAAGCACAGCTCCTTAGGTTCAGACAGTGACTGGCATGGATCTAAAAAAATTCTCCATCTAGAAGATAACAATCTAATTTAAAATCTTTTCAGTACACTAGAAAAATCTTATGAAATAAGTAAGTATTGCAATCATAGGTTCTGAAAAGAAATTACATGTGCTTGGTAATTACTTGTTCTTGTTCATACATCAACCAGGAAGCAAATCCAGGAAAGAAATGTAGCTTTCTTCTCAAGCATATGCTTTACCCAAAAAAACAATTTTAAGCACTCCTAACATCTTTAGAAGATCAAAACCAAGTAGGATCAGGCAGAAAGAAATGGAGAAGTCTTAGTGAAGGACAGGAATGCTAGATTACCTTTAGCAGGAAATTTGAAGGGCTCCTGAGTCAAATCAGGACAGTCTACAACAGAAACTTGAGCATCAGCAAAGTTTTCTTTAAGCCCTTTCTGCAAAACTGTAATAAAGAATAATGGTAAAGTTATTGACAATGAAAAATTGTATGACAATTTACTAACAATAATAAATATAACTATTTAGGCTTTATTTAAGCAAAATAGATTAAAGGACTCATGTTTATCCTAAATAACTCCATTGATTTAAATATTATTGCCAGTAGGCACTTAGTTTCCGAGTTAGATCTTCCGAGAAGACTAAAAGCTGGTTCAGATAATTGCTAGTTACCACACTGATTAATTTTAAGAATTTTTAAAACTTTCAGTTGAAATATAGTAACCATTAGCACTAGCAGCAGCATAATGGGAAGTAACACAGGTAAACTTGAGCCACATTCAGCAGTGGTTTTGCTTCCAAAGAGCAGACAATTATGATCACTGTCAAATATAATGCTAGAGAAAAGGACAACCTAAGTTCTAGCTGAAGTGGGAAGTAGTTCTTGAAATAAATAAACTAAACTGTTTACAATAGCTTGATTAAAATCTCAAACTGCCTCTGCTCTCTGGAAACTTCTGACAGGATATTGCCTGTCATGTTTACATTAATGTGGAGATTTTCTGGCAAGTGGCACTGTCAGTTCAAAACAGATAATGAATGGTGTGGATGATAATGAACATCTCTCAAGTCTAAGATTTTGGGTTTGCTTCGTATCAATGTTTTTAAGCTCAGACCCAGGAAAGTCACTCAGACAACAGGGAAGATTCTGACTTAGACAAGTGCACAGTTTGAAAACAACTTTTAACCTTAACTGAGTGGGACTGCCTGCACATGCACCACTTCAAATACTGTGTGAAATGGCACAAGTTCTTTCATGCCTGAAGGTCTGCCTTGAGATTTGTTTCAAACTAAGGAACAGAAGATCCAGTCTGTAATCTTAAATCAGGCAGTTCCTTATTCACTCAGATGACTCTCTTGTGCCTTTGTTTCCTCCAATCAGGATTTCAGATGCATCTGACTTCCTGGGAGCAGCTTTAGCAAGCTGTTGACCAGAAGGGTCAGTAGAAGGCACTTGGCAAGTTTCTAACTACATCTCAGGACCTTCTCGTAAATGGAAAAGGACAGTGAAAGAGCATTCCTCAATTTATACTCAAGAGCTCAACAACAACAACAATAAAAAACCAAAAGAATTTGCTTCTTGACTCATTTTTCTGCTACTGTTTCAACCTGTTCCAATGCAGGTACACCACGTTCTCTGCACAGCCCACAAGTCTATAGCAGGGCTGGCTTTTGGCACAGCCTGACAGCTACTGGGTGAGAAAAGCTCTGGGAATCAACCAGGGTACTGCTGGGACCACACTTCTCAAAGCATGGAAATGTCAAACTGACAGATTTGGAGACTGGCAGACTGAACTTGAGACTTCTCTAAAAGAAAAAAACCTTTAGATCCCTTCCAATCTTAGTTATTCTCTTATTCTCAGCACATTTTCTGAAGGCTTTGGAAAGAAACAAACTAAATGAAATGGTTCCTGCAGCCTGGTCCTAAGGCTCCAAAAGAGACAACTGGGCTGAAGCAAGAGGACCTGCCATGCTATGCTGCAGCTTGTTAGCTGTGTTTCAGAGTAATCCTGACAAAAAAAGAAATGTTGAAGGACATAGGAGGACAGATGATCCTGGATATAAATAAGTTTAGTCTGTACCTGTCAAACTTTCACGACCCCTGCACAAATCTGCAAGTGCAGCAGACAGTTTTAAAGGGATGGAGAGTCTGATGGTGTATTTTAATATCATTGGGGTTTGGGTGAAGAGTCATCGTTTGCCCTAAGGACATTACAGCATGTAGAAAAATAGCACTTTTCTTTACATCTTAGTGTGCTAAGAGTAGGAACATTCTGCATGTACCTGCTTTACAAAGGTTTTGATAAGAGCTTCAAGGTAAGTTTGAAAAGTACATTATGAGTTTGTAAAAAGTTACACACTGCATGACTTACCCCCAGCAAGCTCCTCCAGACATGGAACATGGAAAGCAAACCTTTCAACTTTGGCCATTTCCTGATTTCTTCAGGTAAGAGATTACAATATACCACACTGTAGGAGCAACTGATGTCATAACAAGGGTAATAGTTTAACAGTTAGAACAGACTGTTTTCAATATATTACTTATTTTTTCCATTTCATTCAAGAATATATAGACAACAGTAGAATTGTAGTTCTGCCATAAAAGGAAGGACTAAGAGCTTCAAGATTGTTATTTTTCTTACGTGCTTTGGAAGAAAACATGTTTTTCAGCCCTATAGTTGGCTCAGAGCATTACAAATGCTAGTCCACAAGCTTGCAGCTCAGTATAGGCAAAACACATCCCATACTGAATCCAGATAAAGGGACAGGTCAGGAGATTATGACTCCAGGCTTACAAAGGACAGAGAAATTTGGTAATGAAAGAAAGCTGGGCTTTTCTGAGCATATTAACGGCCTCCTCAGGTCTTTCTTACTTAATATTTACTTTTCCAACACTGGCTATGGTGGACTTTCAACCTCAGCTGTGACAATCTCCAGTTGATTCTGGGTGTGTGTTTCTGATTTTGGAGGTGAACTGGCCAGCAGCAGCTCCTGCAGTATCAGGCTCTGTACCCATACAAAGTCAGTAACAAAAAAGTTTTGTTTGAACATAAGTTTAAGAACCCCTTTACAAATGAACTTTATTTCAGTCAGCCTTGCAACAGCAAAGTCAGCTACTAGGGCAAACCACTAACTCAGGGCAGAAACAGCTGATTATACACTACCTATAAATCAGCCACAGCAATCACTAACTCCTTAGGCACATGATTGCTGAACACAGCAGAAAAAGAAAATGGATCCCAGTTACCCAGGTCTCAGGCCTTGGGATTACACTCCCAGACCTGACAAGAGTTTTTGTTAGTAAGGCCTATGATGTGAGCTAGCTGTCTAGCTATAATTCTAGCTACTATTTTGAAAATACTCTAGTTTTTATGATTGTCAGAATTTGTAGCTCTCCTTATACCACAGGCCCTTTGAGACTGAATAAAGGAAAAAAACCACAGTAGAATGAAGAAATAAAGAGTAGGGAGATCATAGCAGTCACTTAGCTGAAGTATTTGAGCTCAGAGTTCAAATTACTGCTGTAGCAAGCAGTACAGAAAGGATGAAAGACAGATGTATTAGTATATGCCAATTGTCATCTTAGTGGGTCTTATCTGTCTCCACAGGTGACTCCCTGCCCCTTTGGCTGTGGAGGAGAAAGTAACAGCCTGGATTTGGTGCCTCTGGTAGAAGCCTCCTGTCAGATGGAGTGAATCAGACTCCAAGATTTTACGTGGGGACCAAACACAAGAAAAGGAGTAATTAGTCAGATAAGGGAAGTGAGAAGCTGGCACTGTCAGTATTATTTTAAATTATCCTCATTCCCTCAAGAACCTTTTGCCATGGCCGGAAGGAGGATGTGCCAGTGCTTGACACCAGCTCAAAAAGTTCTGAAACAGACTGACAAGACAGCCTAGAGCTGCTGTTGTGCAAAAAGGCAGAGTGTAAGATTTGGACATACTTCAGATAAGTAGGCACAGATTTAACACCTACACCTGCTGTTTAAAGGACAGTAGTAAGCACCTCAAAATCTAGAAATGAGAGAAAGACTATATAGGAAAAGCTCAATATGCCATAATAAAACTGATCTGATTGCTAGACAGTAGTGCTTGCCAGGAAGGGCACAGAAGTAGATCCCTGATTTACCAACTCAAGATCATTCACAGGGGAGTTTGTGTGGTGGGGGGACAGAGAACCTGAAAAGATCCATCAAGATCCATCATAGAGGGGTAGACTGACATTGAATTACTACTGAAGACTTTCAAACAAAGAACACAAATGCTAAAGGGACAATAAGATTGTTAAATCTGGGATGGTGCAACAAGAACGGAGAGAACAGGCATATAAACTGACTTGAGAAGTCTGTCTTTTGAAGCAGGAGGAAAAGATCAGAGAGAGTAGTCAAGGGACACAAGAATGCCGATCAAATGGGAACCATAATATTAATAAGGTGGGGGGGGTTGTCAAGTACCAAAACCTCAACCACAACTAGTTTGGGGGGTAGAAGGCAGAAAGAAGAGGTCACAGGCAGGCAGGAGGGTAGGGGAGAAAGAAATATGCTGGGAAGACTGAAGATGGCAGTGAGTGAGAGAAATTTAGCGGTGACCAAGGCAAGCAAAACATCTACAGCTTCTTTCCCAGAGGTTGGATTCCTCTGCTTGAGCGGCTGGGATCTGGGGAAGGGGCTGCCCACGGCAGGGCAAAGTCGGGTGAGCAAGACGAGACTGGGGTTCTCAGCAGAGCATCCAGGCAGTTAGAGGCAGCAAAGACACATGAAAGCTGACGCTGCGCTTGGCAGGGCTGCTGGAGGAAAGAAGGGATCTCCTGAGGCAGGAGCCGCCAGCTCCGGCGGGACCGGGCGGCAGAGGCGGCAGCAGCCGGAACCCATCCGGTGCCACAAGCAGCTCCTCGGAGCCTCACACCGAGCGGGAGGTGCTGGAACTGCGCCCCCGGACCCTCCGGGAGAGGCGGGGAGCGGCTGAAGGGGGAAACAGCCGGGAGCTGCAGGGAGCTGCCCCAAACTGCTCAAGCCTGTAAAAGCCCTGGCGGACAAGCCCAAGCCCAAGCCCAAGCCCCTGCCNGGGGGGGGGGGGGAAGAGAGAAGGTCGGAGAGCCGTGTGCCCGCCGCCATTCAACCTGAGGTAAAGGCGAAGTACTCGAGGGCTCTTGGAAGAGAGGCTCTGTAACCGGTGTGAAATAAACACCGGGTTCCATGGGGGTTGTTTTAATTCCCTAAGGGGTCTGCGCGGTGTGGGAGCAGAATGGAGCTGCAGTGCAGGGAGCGGTGCTGAGCTGCTGAGCCGCCTTCCCTCTGCCTCCCCGGCACGTCAGGCCCTCCCGTCCGCGGGGCCCCCCCTCCGCCTCTCGGGCCCTGACTGGACCGGTGTGTCCGCAGCTGGTCCGAGGCAGAGGTGCAGGTTGGTATCAAATATCCCCTTCCCTCACAGAGAAGGGCGTATCCGGGCCCAGCACTGCTATTTGAGGTGCATTGGGAAGAGTTTAAGCTCTGGTTTTCTAAGCCTGCGTTTAATGCGGTATTGGAATGAAGTAATTTTGAAAAGTAAAACAGGGTAGGCTCTGCCCTGAATGGCTAGATGAGGTAAAAGATCATTTTAATGTACACTGCTTAAAGTTCAGTCTCTGATGTAAGGCTGCAGCACATCTGTGGTCTTTGTGTTCCCTTTTCTCTGAGGATAATTCAGAGGTTTCTGTAGCTGTGTGGGTGAGAGGGGCGGTAAGACTTCATATTGTGAGCACTCGTGGCTGTGCATGTTCTGCAGCGTTTGTTCTGGCCTGCTGTTCTTTACTGCTAGTCTATAGCCATCTACTGTATTTTCAGAGATCAATTTGCTATCATATGGCTTTGTCTTCTATGCTTTTTGGAAGTGTGCTTCCTGAATCTGCAGTAATTTGTATTCTGAAACGTGAGGATGTTACCCAGACAGTAACAGGTTATCTGAGGACATTAAATGAGTTCTGGTATAGTGTATTCAGATGCTAAATTGTATGTAATACAGTTAAAGCATTAATGGGCATGATAATGGGTTTGTGGAACTGTAAAAAGCACAGTAAAACCACAAAGTTACAAATGTACAGGGATAGCAAATGAGCTAACAAGCAGGAAAAATAATTCAAGGCGTTTACATAGGAAGAACAGATTCCTCTGTTGTGTGTTTCAGTCCCTCTTGTATAGACTTGAGCAGCTGAAGTGGTAGATTGAGATGTTTCGCAGAGTCAACCAAAAATTAACATTTTGTGGGGCTTGTCTTCGTGTGGATTGATGAGTGGACAAAGGTTTGGTAGATTGCTAGAGCAACAAGCTTTAGATATCATGTAGGTAGCAAAAAAGCCCAGAGGGAAGGTGTCATTCCTTCTGATGGTGGCACTGCCTTGCATTAGTTTGTGAAGTTTGTAAGCCACAGTGAAGTGATCATTTACAAACACCAGAAACTGTTTGCTTACATGTGTGTGTGATTATTTAGGGGGAGAGGAAAGGAAATGGTTAAAACATTTAGAATTCATCTCTACAAGTTTCTGAAAAATTTGATGTAATTCTGAAGTTAGTCTTTCTTTGAGCAGGAGTTAGAGCTAAAGAACTGTAAAAACATTGTGAATATCCTGAGTGGCACAACTTGACTGTGACTCTGAGGGTTAATACATTTGCTTGTGGTTCTCAGGAAAATACACATTGAAGTTTTCTCAGGTTCTTCCTTCTGAGTTTACCCTCTTAGGTGGAGTGGTTTGTTACCTGATTAATGTAGAATTTTCTTGAATTCTCATTGATTTTTAGGGTAAGCTGAAACATGAGTGATACAGATGAATCCCAAGATTCTGATGACGCTGAGACCCAAGAGCTGATCAGGAGCCAGCAGGAAAAACTAGATAAGGTTCATGCACAAATGGAGAGTTTGTGTTCAAGGCAGAAGAGTGCTGCTCCTGAGGAGTCTTCAGATGAGCTTAACACCACACATCAATCAGCAGCTGCTCCAGCTGAGAGTGTACTGGACACCAGTGATTCAGAAATGTGAGTTTTTATCTCTAATTTAGAATTTTTCCTGTGAAGAACATGTCATATGTTACAAAAATATATATTCATTTGAAAGTAAATATTTTTTTCCTTCTTCAGTGATCTCACTGCTGCTGGTGGCAGTGAATACCATCCTGAGTGCTCCATTGCACCTTCAGAGCAGGAAAGATTTCAGTCTTCAAGGCAACAAGCTGAATCTGCTTCAGGAGGGCCTGACAATGAAAGCTCTTCAGATTCTTCCTTGTCCCCTCAAAATGCAGTGAAATCATCTGAAACGTCTGGGAAGCAGAAGTCAAAACTGAATTTGAAAGCCATTTTTGCCTATCACTTCAGGGGAAAGAAGTTCAAGGCTGCTGCACACCGAAAATACAAGAAAAGCTCAGGCAAGAGGAAGAAGAAAAAATATGAGAGCACAGGGATGCCTATAGGGAGGCCACCACTGACAGCCTCTCCTCAAGAGCAGAAGAGAAGGCTTCAAGACAGAGGTTTTCAGTTCCCTTTTGTTGAAAAGCATTACGGGAAGAAACATCTTCCCTTAAACATGGTTCTTGGCTATGAGGTGAGACCTCTGTTTTGTGCAATAAATAGATTTATATAGCCTAAAAAGAGTGACTTTAAATTGGTTGTGTTGTGCTTCTACTTGATGTGCTACAATTGAACAATGAAACAGTTTTTAGTTCTGTTGAACAGGACACTTGATATTGTCTAATACGTTTAAGACAAGCAGAGCTAAAACACAAGTGTCAGTGTAATACTAAAAGTTTGTTGATAGTATAAATGCTTTATAGTGGTATTTTTAAGATCTCACCTGATATGTTTTTCTTTAGAAAGCAGCTGCAAAGGGATATTTCCAGTACATTGAAGTTCTTAAATATGAAGAACACCTTAAAAAAGCTTTGAAAGCCCTTCAGGCTAGTGAAGACTTGGAAAGAGAATGTCTGGCAGTACGAAAACACAAATACTTAGATGATGAAGGCCCCATTTCCCCTATCCAGGAGACAAAGTAAGTTCATCTTTATCTTTTCAGGTGCTTTTTTGTTCTTAACAAATATAAATGTGTGTATACAGGTAGGTGTGTGACATCCACCCCACCAAAACCAGTCAGCTCTTGGTTGCCCTCAGCCTGTTTGCACTGCTTTAGTGGCAAATCCAAAGCACAGCCACACAATCTGCTGCTCTTACAGGAGGGAGCAACCAGAGCTTGTAGTAGCATGGAGTTTTGTGACAGAGTTGTCAGTATATGGAGTTCAATTTCTGTGCTGTCCTTTTAGCCTATATCAACATTGGAATATCTGAAAGCATTCTTTAATTTGTGAACAGAACACTTGGCCACTTGGGGTTTTTTGCTTGTAAATGTGACTCAGAATATTTTTAAGTCTCTTTCAAGTGGTAATCTGTGTTGCCTGGCTCAAGGTATCAGTAAATCAGCAAGAATATTTGATGCTGTAAATCTACTCAGCATCTTAAAATTAGACAGCCTAAAAGATAGTGTAAAGGTTCAGAGCTGTTTTTCAGCTGTTTTTATCTTCAATAATTAATCACTTCCTTGGCTAGTTTATATGAGTTGAAGCATTAATGTTGAGCCTGTAAAATGAGTAACAAGTACTAGTACTAGAAGGCTATAGGTTTTGGAACCAGTTCTCCTGGTGCTATTTGTTGAAACCATAGCAGTAAAAATGGCTTCGTTTCATTCTGGGGGAGTTCTTCCTCTCTTGAGGGAAAAACTTGTGGATGACTGGATGCCTTGTGTTCCATGGCTCTATGGAGATAATTCCCAGTTGTAATACCAGACAGACAAGTGTGTATTCCTGATAGCTAAGGCCTTTCCTCTTACATTCTTGGTTGTATTCTGTTTAGGTTTTAACTTTCTGACTTCCTAGGCTATTTGTCACCGTGATCTTAAATGTCACTCCTATTTATATCTAGTGCTGAATCTTTGTTCTGCTGTTAAGTATTGCTTTCATCTTGTTAGTGTTGTTAGGATGTAATTCTGCTGTCAGAAACATGATTTGAGAACAACCTCTTGTAGCATTTTATTACACCTACAAGCTTATAGAACTTCTATACACATAAAGAGAAACAAGGGGTTGTGATAGGAAAATAATAGCTCGTGCATTTTAGGCTACTTTAAAAGTACAGAGTGCTTTAAAGATGCCTTAAAACACTTCATCTGACTGTTCTATATTTCAGTGATGATGATAGTGTGAACTCTGATAATGAAGATAACTTTGATGCCAGAGTAGTGGTGAGTAATTGTTCCTAAACTCAAACTCTAATCTTTCTCTTCCAAGGTTAAATAATTAGTAGATAATGTTTTGAGTATTTAATTCTTGATCTTTGATCCAGAATTAACTGTAGGACACCTGTGAATCCTGATCTGTAACACAGGTGGCTGTGGATCTTGTCTTCCAAATAATGCTGGAATGTATAGGAATTCTGGTGTTCTGAAGAGTTCCTAAAGTTTGCAAAGCTACTGCCAAAATCTTAACCTCTTAAGTATCTCAGAACTAGTCTTGTGAATCCTTGTATCTTTTTTTTTCTTAGGAGAACAGCTCTTTCATTTTAAGCAGCAAAATTCCCAGTAAGAAAAAATCAAAGCCAGGAATAAAACGTGCAAAAGCAACTGAAGTGATTGAAATAGAGGAGGAGGAAGACTGTGCTGCTGCTAACTGAAACTCTGCAAAGTTCACTGTAGCAAACAGAAAACTACCAAGGTGACAGTGGTCACTCTCCAGATGCCTATCCATGGCCCACCTGGTTTAAAACATGAGTCTGGAGTCAATGTTGAGCTGTCAGCCAAACAACCTAGCCAGACTTGGCCTAGGGTGAGTGTATTTGGTTTGTGTTGTACATGGTTACAAAACAAGCATGTGTCATTTTTGCTCTAGCTTTTGAGTGTCTGCTGTGCCATCCTGTGTAAAGTGTTAATGTCCTTGATTCAGTGGCTGGTGGTCTGGCTGAAATGCCTCAGTTCTGCAACTTGATGTCTGTTAACTAACAGATCACAATTTGTATGATCAAAAATAGGAAAACAAGTTCCAATATTGTAAGGTGACAGCAGCATAGTACACAAAAGTGTATGTATTTGCACACACACGTGTTCATGTTACCAAGAGAAATTCAGGTGCCTTTCTCTTTCTTAGCTGGCTGTTTCATGAGTGGTACTTGAGGGATTGTTTCTCTGTGTCTTACAGAAATGCACATTATGCATTAAAGTATTTGGAGAGCTCAGCTGAAGACAGATTGAAGCTTAATGCAAATCTTTGTGCCAGCAGTAAAAATACAAAAGTGGTCAGCCAGTTTTGACCAGAAACTTTGCAGCATATGGTTAATGCATTCAAATGATGATAAAATCAGTTGGTATGATTGGGGTTGTCTGTTCCACACACCATAACTTTGGATAAAATGCTCTACTCCTGAATCAAGTACAAGGTTTATCTTAAACCTGTAGCAGTGTAGTGAATCTGAGATGAAAAAATTTTCCCCCTCTTGCCTTCCTCTGTTCACAATGGGGTCTGATGTGAATGTGACTAGGCAGAAGATATATGCTCTTTATTATTACAGAATTTAACTATCCCAGTTGCAAATACTTTTCTCAAATGTGTTTCAGAGAGCTGGAAACATTACTAGAGAATGTTTAGAAATAGTCTGAATGCAGCTGACTCCTAGATTACAAGGCTGTCATGGTAGCAGTAGAAATAAAATTGTTTGAGAAATTTACCCGTGAATCAGCAAGATGCAGATGAAATAAGTGTGATCTGCCTCACTAAAATAGCCCCCCAGATTAAATCTGTCAGCAACAATCACCTGTTAGACAGGTAAAAGCAGCTGTGCTGAACAGGGATGGTGTTGCAAAAAGACATAATACCTACTGGGTTAATTTTCTCCAAAAGCAATTGACAGTCTGAGGAGAATCACAATAGGTGGTCAGTGTAATGAGAGCAGGTGAAGTTGCATTAATTATATGCTTGAATTAAGGTCCCAAATCTTTGGAAAGATGTTTAAGGTTTTCCCAGTTTCAACTGGCTAGCTCTGAGGAGTACCACTGCAGAAGTCACTCTTCAGTAACTGAAGATCACATCTAACATTGGTCCAGACCAGTTGGTCATAACCAGCTCGATGGTTTCAAAGACTCATCCTGGATCTAGGAGTGGGGCTTTGCTTGGAAAGGCAAAGAGGTGGGATGTGGTGTCCTGCTCATTCTATAGTTCATGTGATGAATTTTTCTGTTCAACTGCTGAGTGACTCAGAAATGAACTAAATTTCAATTCTGATTAGAACTGGATAAATAAATACACATTAAAATCAAACTTACTGAAGATTTTAAATTGATAGCAGAAACCTAGCTTTCAGCTTTAGGACTTTTGAGGGTTTTGACCATTTCTGGTAGGTTTTACTCATTTGCTTTTTTCTTCTAGTTTGGTTTTGGAAGATGAAATGCTCAGTTTTCTTGATGTACAAGGTAAGCTTTTGTTCGGTTTTCAGTTCTCTTCAGAGAGTTTTTTTGCTTTACTTGACAAAGTGTTTTGAAAAAAAAACAGTATTCCATAGTTCAAGAGAATATATTAATGTCTGGCAGCTGTGCGACTTCTGCCTGATGCTTTCAAGGTATTTCAGTGCAAAATCTCTTACCAATTTGGCCAAAACTGGAGTCTGTAGCTTCTGCTTGAATGAAAACTAGAACTTTTGAGTTCTTGAATA
This sequence comes from Florisuga fusca, assembly GCA_038090715.1. Lineage (NCBI taxonomy): Eukaryota > Metazoa > Chordata > Aves > Apodiformes > Trochilidae > Florisuga > Florisuga fusca. The sequence goes on along the minus strand of JAAWXA010000007.1, from coordinate 9,128,063 downwards.
CCTCTGTATTACATGCAGGTTTTGATAGAAGTTATAAATAGAAATACTTTGTCTTTAGTGCTGCAGGGCAGCTTAATCTATCTGACTTGGTTTGGACCTTACCTGCTGCGGATGCTGGAGAACTCCTGTACTCTTCAGTCTCTTGGTGGTACCCCCCCTGCATTTGCAGTACCCTGGGGTATAATCTACAGTTGTGATCACTTCCCTCTGGGAAACTTTCATCTTAATGCATGTCTCGTGCAAGAAAGAAGGACAGCAGAGAAACTGGTGTTCTTAGGTGTATCCATTGCTAAAGCTGTGAAACTTCTTACTACGGGATGTTTCCAAGTTTGTGTAGCTTCAGGAGAGTCCTGGAAATGGCATGGAAGATGCCATGTAGGATTACTGGACAGGGAAGTGTCTTCATCGTGGGAAGCCCTAAGTTTAAAGCTGGGCAAGTAACTTCCCAGAACATAGTTGGGAGGACAGGAACAGAGCACCTTACTTGGCCATTGCTGCAGCAGGGGTCCTTCACTAGGTAGCATGCTGGTTTGACTCAGCATAAATGGAAGTCCTTGCCACAGTTACCATAGTTCAAACTACATCTGTCTCTAAAAATAGAAAGCATAGTACTGGAAGGTGGTAGTTATTAATGGGAAGTATATAGTAGGCTGAGCAATAGCTTCAAATGGTGTTTCAGAAATAATGGGGAAAAAGAAACATGATGCATTCAGCCTGTTCCAGCACGTGTTCAGTTTTTGTCTGTTGCTGTAGACAAAAAACCTGGAACCTAGTGCTTAGAAAAAACCCTTCTTTTGCAACCCACAGCTGATGAACATATTAGTTGTGTTACTTATATGAAGGGACAATATCACATGTACTCAAAACAGTTCATTCAAATACTAACAAGTCTAGGGCATGACTTTCATGCTCCATACTTGCAGAAGTGTAGTTCAGCTGCATCTTTTTCTTTCCAGACTGCAGATGAACACACCAGCTCTCAGCTCTGCAGCAGTGAGCAGTTCTAGACTTCTTGATTTGTTGGCTTCCTACTGTACAAATCTGTTAGATCTGTGCATTTTAGTGAACAAGGTAAGCTCTGTGTCTGTTCTGTGCTTTAGCACAAGAGTATTGATTCCTTAAAAGAAAAAGCAGTGCTACAGTTATTTCAGCAGCTGGCATCGTTGGTTTTCATGCAGATGTGCTGGTTAAACTTGGTATTGCTGCTGAAACAATTGGATTAAGTTTTTTACTAGGAAGCTTGTCAAATACAATACTGAAGAACTGTTAAACTGTTACAGGATAAAAAAATCCTGAAATCTGCGACTTTATCCTAAAATATTTCTTCTTAAAGGGTCATTCCTTTGGTGTCTGGAACACAGTGAAAAGCCTCTGCTTCAGGGTAAGTATTGAGGAAATAGTTGGTTTTTTCCTAGGTAGAGGTAATTGAATGAGGATATAAAAGTCTTGGCTTTTTGCTTGCCTTTTTACAGTGAAGCAATATTTTATTTTGAAACACAAATCCAGTTGGCAATTAGTGACAAGTTTCTTGTAAATTTACCTGACTGGGCTTCCAAACCAGAAGCTGTTCTGCAGGCAGTGTGCAGAGTTCATTGTTATGCCTCGTTATTCAGCAGATAGACACAGCTCACTGTGTGTCTGAATTGAATAATGTGGCTAGAAGAGCAGCAGGTTGTGCTTTCCTCACTGTACAGTTAATTACAGTGGTGACAATGAGACCTGTAACAGGTTTACTTAGTGGGACAGTTATGCAAACATAGTTCAAAATGAAGCTGATGTAAAATCCTAAGGATTAGTTTGTTTGAATTTTTTTGAATTCTACATCCTGACTACTAAAGAAATCAGTGTCAGCAGCTAGAGGAAAAATACATGCAGTGGATTATTAGAGCACATGTGTAAATTGTCTTTAAAATGTTCTCATATGTGTTTTATTTACATCACAGTACCAGCTGACTGTTGGTTAACTCCTTTGTTTGTACCCTCAGTGCCATAGTCCTGCAGTTTCTCAAACTGCAAATAAATCTTGTTGATAATTGTATGGTAGAGGGGCCCATGGCTCAGATTTGAAATAAAATGCTTAGTTTTGGGGCATTTTAGCATTAAGATGGGGTAACTGGACTACAGTCTGCCTTCTTCATAATCAGTCTTAAGTCTTATTTACTAAAATCCTGAAGACACTTATTCAGAAGTCTACATGGTCCACTCAATTAGCATCTTGGTAAGTTAGTGTGACAGACTGGTTTGTTTTTAACACTTGCCTCTTGCAGGTGAGCTGGTTATATTGTTGTTGGTTTTTTTTAATGGAGAATTGCAGTATTGCTTTAGAAAACAGAATAGCTTGTCTTCCCCAGACTTTAGAATGCTCTTAGAAAATTGTTGTGATGATTGGCAAAATGTTCAACTGCTCTGAAGAGAGTGAGTGAGAATAGCCTTTCTGAACAAACCCATTACATGAGAGTCCTTTTTGTGTCACTTTTATCTGGGCATCCATTTTGAGTACTGAATGTTTTGTGTCAGTGAGAAAAATGTGATTTTCTTTTAGAAATAAACAGATTTATTACATTTGAACAAATAAAGAGCTGTCAGATTAAGTAGGAAAATATGTACAGTAGCTTTGTGTGTGATTCCAGGGAGGAAGGCTGTCAGAATGCTTGGGGTGGATAGAAATGAGTATTAAGTACTGCTCTAGGTTTTGATGGTTTGTATGCACATACATCTTGGTTTGTAAAATTACAATGATCTTGCTTTTTCAGGCAGTACATGATTAGAGGAAATGGGAGAAGAAATGCAGAAAGCCATTTCAGAAAGATGTAAAGCCCTTCCCAGGTTAGTACAAGATCAGAGGTTCTGCATATTCTTTAATGGTTGGAGGGCTCTGGTTTTCAGTGGCTGTAAGTCTGTATCAGATCAAACTTACTGATTTGTGAAGCGTTTCAGGGCCTTACCAACACTACGTTACTACATTTTAATGTAGTATTAGTTGTCTGTTAAGCTTAATTTGGATTTGTCCACAAAGCATGACTGCATGTTTCTCAGTCTAGAAGGAGGTCATCAGCTTAACTGCTTAAACTGGATGTTTTACTTGTAGAAGTAAGGTAACACTTGGCAGGGAAGTTACAGGGAGGATTCTGTTTGAGTGGACTTTTGTATTTAATTCCCTTTGTTGTTTGCCTTTTGGGTAATGTTAACTTTTAACCCTGAATCTGTCACTAATACGAAGGAGTTAATTCATTTTTCCCTGTTACTAGTGTATCATTTACCTTCCTCTTTTCCTACAAGAAATGAAACAAGTTTAAAAGACATTTGTTAGGATGTTTGAGATACCTTTCCAATCTGCTTGATTTGGATCTTTTTTTATCTTTTGTGTTAATTTATAGTACCAGGAGTGTTGAGGTCTATCCCGATAGGATCTCCTCTGTAGGTTCGTGTCGTTGGAAACGCCTCACAGAATAAACTTGTGGTTTTACTTTACCCATTGAACTACCTGTTAGCTCTGTGGGATAAAACTGCAAGACAAAATTCTACAAATGTATCACTCTAGGAACTGTAATAATACATTATGTTCTCCTTTAGGTACTGACTCATACTTATGATACAAATGACAAAGTGATTCAAATGGAAAAGCTTGGTAAGAAGTAAGAGATGGTTGTGTTCTGGGACTTTCAAGTGTAATTAAAGTGTTGAATTATATGGGATGAAATAACTCAGCCAGGTTTTTGTGTAGTTCCTGATTTCAAATACTGTTATTATGGTTTGACTTTTCTGGAATGCTTGAAACAATTTATTTCACCTTTGATCATGAAGGAGTGGTGATTCTTGGTTTAGTGATTATAGGTAAGAAGAGGCAGCACTGTGGTGACTGACTTCATAAACATTCATGCTGCATTTTTGTTCTGTGTCAAGTTGATACTTGATATTCTTACCCTGAGCAGCAATATTGGGATTGTATCTTCAGGAGTTTTAGAGTCAATCTCTGAGCAGCTCAGCCAGTATTCCTGGCTTCTGTGTTGTGGAATACAGAGTTCAAAGAAAAGCAAAATTTTCCTGAAGAAGTGTAAAATCCTTCATGGTAGGAATATATAAAAAGTAATAAGAGTTCTAAAGTTACTCTTCCTATTATGTGAGACTCAAGCGTCTCTTTTCCCTCTTAGTTGGCATGGCAGCTTTTGTGAAACAAAGGGTATGTGGGTTTACCAGTAGACACTGTGTGGTGCATACAGAAACCTTGAATGTTGAAATAAAAACAGTTGTGGGTGATGAACTACTGCAGCTGATGCACTGTATGGTATCTGCACCCAGCAGCATTCTTCTGATGGGGTGTTCAAAAACCAGTGCTAGAGGAGTTCAGCAGTTGGCATCGTTGGTTTTCATTCTGTGGTGTCTGTGAAACCTGGTATTTTTGCTGGTACAGGCTTTGTCCTCTTCAGGGAATTGAGTGTACTTGCTGTTTTCATGTCCCAGTGTGAGGTACAGACACTGGCCTCTGGAACTTGGCAAGAGCTTTCAGGCTTTTTGTTTGTTTATTTTTATTTTTTCAGCAAGTGCTTTAAGGTACAGAAGCACCTGAATGAAGCAGTGTTTAAAAGGATTGGCTGTGGAAGATAACCTGTTTGACAGGTAAGCACTGAGTTACCTGTCAGTTCAGAACATTTCATGAAACTTCACAAATTTGTGTGTTGATACGAGTACAACATTGATGCTTCAGTGAGCTGTTCTAGAAGAGTGCAGAAATGGCTGTCCAGGAGCAGAGGTTGCTGGGCAGCAACTGCCCCTGATTCTGGCAGTGTCTGAGCAGGTTGTTAATCTGAGTCATTCTGTGTGTATATGTAAGTATTGAATGGATGTTGCAGCAATTTCTAGTACTAGTTTCTGACTTATATTGCTGTTGCTTGTGGGGAATTTTTCTGGGAGCTTTTAACATATTCAGGCTTGTTGGTATACACAGCTTGGCTTACGTGTTGGCATGATTGGGTCCTTCACAAAGAAAGGATAAATGGAATATTGATTGCAGTCCCTGTTTAAGTTGTTGATAACAGCAGTGAGAGGCAAGTTACCTGGTCATTACCAAGGCTGCTAGGATGTTGCTGTTTCTGGTGAGCTGTGGACATGACCATAAAGCAAGTCCATCAGACTCTTGAACTGCTGCATAATGTGGCATGAAGTCTGCTGGGAATAAAGCTTTAGTGGGGGTCAGACAGAGTGCTCCCTGCTGCTGTTAGGGTGAAGGGGGTTCCTGCTGAGGTGTAGGGATGTGGCTGTATGCTTGGGCACTTAGGTGATTTAAACTACAGAAGAATAAAAGTTCCAGTTAGAACATTTGAAACTTGGACTCCAGGAAGTGCTGTTGAAAGGATGATTGTCATGCACACACAAGTGAGAAGGGGGGACAAAAAGCTGCTCCAGCAGGTCACATCCACCTTCAGTTTGCTGTAACTCTTTACTGACACTGACCAATCTCTTTAACCCCAAGTGTCTGCTGCCACGTCACTGCATGTCAGAGGGGAGAACAGCACTACTTGTGTGCCACCACAGTGAGTTTGAAGGTAAGAGTGCTTGGCAGAATTGCTGCTACTAAAATAAAATGTCAAGGTCACTTCAAAGAGGGCTCGTGTGGCTGGAAACCCAGCGGCTCTTAACGCGGTGACCGCATATTGAAATCCTCTGCAGGATGCCGTGGACACTTGGTGTGTACTATGGTCTATTAATGAGGAGATAAGCCTTACACAGCCTCTTGGACTGAAAAAGAATGTTTATCTACTACCCTTAAGTTTTTTGAGATGCTGATGCAGGGAAGAGGCTGCTCAGATTCATCCTGAAATCAGTAGGCAGCTGCAGCATGTGACTTGGAGAACTGGCTGAGGGTTGTCAGGAGACTCATTTGTAACACTGTCGCTGCTTCCTTTGACCTTATATATTCCTAGAGCTGCTGTGATGTCTTACTAATCCTGGAATAAGTGGAGTGTGGGAATGCTATAGGCACTGAAGAGTTGGAAAAAGAAAATGAGGGCATTGGGTTATGCTGACAGTTCACTAAGTGTTATATACATGTTGCCTGTGTTACTGCTTTTATATCAACACCATGTCCTGAAATGTTCAGTCTAGAGAAGTCATGTTATGCTAAGCATGCAGATTTTAAAGAAAACAAGAGTTCACAAGGCTTTTTTCTTTAGTCAAAGTACTAACAGGTGATTTTTCATCTTCAGGTCCTGGTGGTGTTGCTGTGAATCTGCTGCAAGGAAGCACAGCTCTTAATCACAGGAAGAACCCTATCTGGTCTTAACTGCAATAGAATTAAACTTCCCTTACTGTGTATAGCAGTACTGTAACAGCCTCTATCAGCTGTTTTCCCTCACTTGCTTGTTACTGAACTCAACTGTACTAAAGCTCTGGAGCAGTATTCATTCTGTCCAGAATGTCACCACCTTTAAATAAAATGGATGTCTGAAAGCTGCAGCCTGGCTTTCTCTCCTGTTACACTGTAAGCAGCCAAAGCAGAGGGAGGATTATGGCTGGTGAGCTGGTTTGGCCTGTAGGCCTGGAGTCTCCCCTTGTGAGCTAAAGAACTTGGGTGAGGGATAAGAGACTACACAATACCACACCTCTCAGCTCTGCACTGTAGAAGGTCTCCAATTGCTGTTCCCTGTAGAATGCCAAGTTGGTTTGGGCCTATGGTCTTAAGTGAGAGGGGGGTAACATTGTTTTAGCTTCTGCAGTACATCATCTGCACCTCTCACTTAAGAGCCTACACAGTTAATTGCTCAAAAATAACCAAATTCCTTGCATCTGGTCCCCTTTAAAAGGTAGTGAAGTCATAGTTTATCAGTGATTAGAGTAGCAGGTCTATTTCAATTTATAGCAGAAGTTGTTTTGAATAACAGTACAAGGTCCTTTAAGCTGTACCTACCTCTGGACTGCAGCACCCCACACTTAGTATCTTGAATTCAGCCCCACACTTAGTATCTTGAATTCAGCTTTACAGAAGAAAATGTCTGCATCCTGAGGATTTGAAGTAATCTTAAAAAATTTATTTGGAAGTTTTATACATGTATATTACAACAGTTAGTATCTCCCTTTAAAACATCAATGCACATGCAGAAGGCTCCCAGTGTCAGTCTACTTGATCCCACTACAACCCATGGTCAGGCAGTAGTTAATCTGCTTCTGTAGTGATCACAGTACAGCACAGATTGTACTTACACCTGTGGCTAAAAGCTGAGGCTTCATAATGGCTCCACAATGAATTTAATGATTAGTCCATAGTCTCTTAGATTGTACCAGGACAGTACTGGGTTGGTTAAGGTTTTCTGCCAGTCATGGTGCTTTCCAAGGCTTCTTTGCTCGTAGTTTTTCCAGCATTTTCTGCAAATAAACCATGAGATCACAGTGCAGCTTAAGTGGCTACAGTACAAACTGCAGTGAGGTGGGGGGGTGCTACTCAGGTATAACCTGAGGATCAGTTTCAGATAGTGTGAGTCTCCACCATGAGTCAATTAGTGCTCAAAAAACCCTCAGACTTCAGGGTCTTATTTCTCTTAAATTTTTGCTAATGATGAATTCATAAAACAAGATAACAGGAGTAGCAATTTACCACAAGAATAAAAAAAAAAAAGCAGGTGGTCAGTGCTAAATCCCTCAGCAGCAGTCTTGGCCCATCAGGATTATCAAGCATTTCCTTCCTTGCAGTTGTTTGAGGCTCAGCAAGGGGATGGAATTCACAGCTCCAGTCCTCTTGTTCAGCCCCTCTAGTCTCGAGCAACTGCAGGCAAACCCAGGCAGAATTCTTAAAACTTGTAAGTTCAGGTGTGCTCACCAAGGCAGAATCTTAACCTAGAGCAGCCAATAAAAACAAACCCACCCAAAACTTGCCTTGTAATAGAAATTCAATCGAATTTGGACTACCAGACCCTACCATTACTTTGCCAAGTAGACCTAGGAGGTGGGAGCCTCCCAACAACCATTTCTGCACAGCCACATCACAAGAAAAACAGCCTGAGGCAGACCTGCTTTTTAGAGAAAATTTCATCTCAGTCCTAAGTGTTGATATGGAAATTCTTACAATAGCACCACTGAAACTCCAGACTGGTTTGATGGTCTCTGTTCCAATTTCAGAAACACCACAACAATCTAATTAGAAGCCTGGGGAAATGATGAGAACTAGCCAGGTAGGATGACACTGTGGCAGACTATTACCTTTTGAAACTCTTTAGCCTTTTCTCTGTTTTTATCAGAAGTTTCTTGCCTTGGTTTTTTTTCCTTTCTTACTTCTGAAGGTTGAGTATAAAGTCTGTCAAAACAGTAGTAAAAAAAAAAAATCGTGATGTCAGGAAGAAAGTGACAAATTTATCAAGCTTTATACTGTCTCAGTCACTAGAAATGAAGAATGGAAAACCTAATTATGCTCTCAAGTAATCTGAGATCACTTTAAATTTTCTCTCTGGCTGCACCTAACCAACACCTGTTCAGGAGCTGTACTTGCTGCATGTTACTGGCAGTAAGTGCCCAAGTGCAATGGTTTCATCCCATGCATGACCTGGCCCAGCTGCCTCACCATGAAGTGAGCAGCCTGCTGGCCATGTCCCACTGCCAGCTCTGCAAGGGCATTCCCCACAGGCACCTCTTTGGTGTCTCTCTTTAAATTGTTTTGTTGGGAAACCCAGGAATATCACAAACTGCTCTGACTGACCTGTGGCTTTCACAAGACACACATGAACTACCTTTTCTTTTTTTTAAATCCAAACTTGTTCATGCAATACCTTGAAGCACACTGGTGTGTTTCAGTTTCTCCAGACTTCCTGTCCTCTGGTGAAGACACTTGGACTTCTCCTACTTTCTTCAACTTCGGGCCAACTGCACTCTTTTTCCCTAACAACAACAACAAAATACAAACAAAGCCAGATGTATTAAGTTTAAATCTCTAAGTCAAGCCAACTCAAAAGCATGATAGGTTCTCAAAGATTTTTAAGTGACAAGAAGCCATCAGGATGGACACAATGGAGATTACATCTTGCATAATACTCAGTTCCACATTTTCAGGTGATGCCTGTACTTGAAGCCTGATTTGCTTATCAACATCCAACTTCCAGCTCCCCATTAACAGACATTAGAGATGCATCAGTTTTCTTCTTTAAAATAAGCAACTATTATTTCCAGAGACACCTTATTACTATAAATGTGTGGGCAGATGGAAAAAGCACGAAGACAGTCCATAAGGGCCTTTATAACAACTGAAGAAGTAGCCAGACAGCAGGGAAAAAAAACCTCCCTGCATCCCCAAGAAAACAAAGAATATTCCACTCTACAACAGCAAAAAGGCAACAAATGTGAAATCCATTATTTGGATATAAAACAGCAACTAAAAGCATGCCTAATGCTATGCCTTGTCCCCAGATAAACCTACCAGAGATAACTGAAGATTCCTTTTGCCTGCTTAACTTCTCAGACTTTATTATTTGAAGCTGCCTGGCTTCTGGCTTCTCATTTTTTCTCTCTCTATTTTTTATTTCTTCTACTCTTCTCAGAGACTTCTGGATGAAGTTCTTCTTCCTTTTCAAAAAGGATTCTTGCAAACTTCCTGGTGTAGCTGCAAACTCCAGCAGCATCACTGTGTAAAAAAATAAAAAGTCGCAACACTTCTGGGTCCTGCCCCTGGGAAGGAAGAACCCCAAGGACCAATATAGATTAGGGGTGGACCTGCTGGAAAGCAGTTCAGGGAAGGACCTGGGAGTGCTTATCAATTATCCATGAGCCAGCAGTGTGCCCTTATTGCCAAGAAGGCCAACAGAACCCTGGGTTCCACAAAGAAGAGTATGGACAGTAGGTCAAGGGAAGTCATTCACCCCCTCTGCTCTGTCCTGGTGACACCACAGCTGGAATACTGCATCCAGTTCTGGATTCCCCAGTTTGAGAGAAACAGGGAGCTACTGGAGAGAGTCCAGTGGAGGGGATGAAGATGAGTGGTGGATTGGAGCATCTCTCTTGAGGAAAGGCTGAGAGAACTGGGGTTCTTTAGCCTGAAGAAGACAAGGCTGAAGGGAGACCTTATTAATTAATGTTACAAGTATAAAGAGTGGGTGCAAGGAGGATGGAGCTGGACTCTTTTCAGTGACAGGATGAGGGGCAGTGGGCATAAGCTGGAAAAAAAACTTTACTGGGGGGGTGACAAGGCACTGAACAGGCTGCCCAGGGGAGGTTGTGGAGTCCCCTTCTCTGGAGATATTAAAAAACCACCTGGATGCAGTCCTGTGTCATGTGCTCTAGGGGATCCTGCTTTGGTGGGAGAGTGGGGCTAGATGGTCTCTAGAGGTCCCTAACTCATAATTTTGTGATTTTCACTTTTAGCAATGAATAATATAACCTCTTTTAAGTCATGCATTTCAAAGTATTTCTCCTGAAGTGCCAAGCTTGACTACTTTTTCAAATTGCACTCAAGAGAATGACACTGTAAATGATGAATAATCTTGCAAAACAAGCATCAGTTCAGACCTATGGAATCTAATAACTGTAAGCAGGTCTTGCATGACAAATACTGTATCAAAAGCATCTTAATGCTTCAAAATGTATCAAAGACCTAAGAAGTCCCTAACATGGTTAAGTTCTGTCTTTCAGGTTACTGCTGCACAGCTTGGACAAAAGAATTATTTCAATATTTTACTGATGCTCCACACTCATCAGATTAGAAAAAGATGGCATTCTTTGGCTAGGAAACCAACAGGAAATAAAAAGCAAGTGAAGGTGCATAAACTGACAGACACCACAGTCCTTTTCAAAATAAAGTAAGCTACAACACAAAACCCAGAGCATTGTGGATATTACAAACTTCCATGGAAAATGGCCTGGCATAGGGAGAGGCAAGTCACTACTTTCTTGCCAATGACACATATTGAGCATGGGTCAAATGTTCTGCAAACCAAACCTAAACAGCAAGATGCATTTGCTGAAGTAAAAGAAGCTCTATGTTTTCCAAAGGAGAGATGCATTTTATTAATTATTTTAGTACTATAAAGACCTTCTCTATCTCAGCTTGAGTATATTGAAGTTACTGATAATTACCTGCAGTCTGATGTGATGGAAAATGACTGTCATTGGGATTCAGGGCTTTGGATGAACCATCAGGCCTTACAAACACTGAATTATCTACATCTGGAGCTAGTGGTAAAAACTCTCTCACCTGTTTCAAAAGGAATCAGTGATTGGAAATGCTTTAAATATACCACAATTTTGAGTGAAGTGATAGTACTGTACCACTAGCATAGACCCAATGCAAATACAAGACACACTCTTTCACCTTTATAGCAGATGCAAAAAAACCAAAAATGGATCTTGGTAGTAAGTATTTAAAGTATTAAAAAACTACTTTCTAAAACCATTAACAAATAATCCATCAAAGACCAATCTTTGTCCACCAGATTTCAATTGTTAATACAGGGCTACATAATTTCATGCCAGCAGTGTGGTTTCTTTCCTCCTGTTCTCTCTGGTTCTCTGTACCAGTCACTCACTACTGCTGGGCTTCCTGCCCCCATTTTCAGCTGGAGAAGTACAGCCTCCATATGGCAACAGCTTTATAAAGACCCATCCTCAGGCACTCTCAGGATCTTTTCTAGGTGCCTCCTGCAACTGAAACACTATTTAATCTCATCTGTCCACCTAACAGACACACATTACTTGGTTCTGTTACTGCATCTGCACCCAAACTATTCTCTCACTACAAACCAGTACAATTTATGGCCTTTGATTCCTATAAGCAAACCACAGGCAGCAATGCATGGCAGCATGACAAGCTGATGATATTTCCTCCTTAACCTCGAACTGCTGTGATGTCTGGTGTAGCTGCTCTCTCCACCAGATAAGGGATTTTTCCTTTTTATCCTGTTTAGTTTGTTGCTTTTGTTTTGTCCCACCCCCTCCTCTCATTCAAATCTCCAACCAGTGGGATTAAATTTAGTCTTGCAAACACCAAGCAAGATGGTTGTTTCTCAGCAAAAATTCTTCCCACACTCTATGACAAGGTAGTGACTCTAAGGAACAGCTCAATTTTAAGATCTGTCTGGAAGACATCAAGCCAAGATGAATTACTAAGTTCAGATAACCCTAACTTTGTGTCATTTTTCAGTGGATTAACTGCTACAGTGGGGCTTCTCCTTGTTATGATTAAGACTAAGCTAAAATCAAAATTACATTAGAAAATAAAGACTCACCTCAGGGAAAGCATTAAATTCAGACTGATCTGCACTTGTTGAGTTATTGATTTTATTCTCTTTAATTTTCTCTTGGTTATGTTCAATGTCTGACTCTGCAATACTGACATCATTTGAGCTTATCAGAGTGAGTTCAGGTTCTTCCATAATACCACGCCCTGACTCAGTCTCCTGGAGAATAAATTATTTGAGACAGTGTAAAAAAGACTAGAAAATAAACAAATAAATAAATAAATCACTATTTCCAGCAATACCAACAGCTTGTCAGAAAGAAGAGGATCATTCAACTTGCACAAGAAAGAAAATCTGCCCTCAAGCAATGAGTGAAATAGAGAAAGAGCACTTTGCATGAGGTTTTGATGAATGCAAACCCTGGAATTCAAGTTCAATGCAAGATATTTTATATACCAGTGTTAAAAAATCCAAACCAATAACCCAACACATCCAAACAACAAAAAAGCCAACCTCCCCTCCACCCACCTGAAGTTTACACTACTTAATTCTAGGGCAAACTTTTTTTTTTTTTTTTAAGCCACATCAAGATATTTCTATAAGTTTACCTACGCTTTGATTATTTACCTCCTTCAGGCTTCTAAACGGAGATAGGGGCTGCTCAGCTAAGTGACTGGGTCATGTAATGCAGAACCACATGCTCTACCAACCAATCCTAAGAGTAGGGAGATGCAAGAGCTATAGCTCCTATACAACAATCTATACTATACTATAGCTCCTCACAACAATCATGGGAACACCAGCTCATTTTAGCTACTTACTGCTCATTATTTCAGTGCTTTCATCTGAAATAAGTAGTAGGGCAGTTCAGAAAACATGCAAGTCAAACTAGAATTCTAAAACCTTGGCAAATGGTGATTTCACATATTAAATGTCTAAGGATAACTCAGTGCAACAAGAAAAAAAACAAACAAACAAAAAACCCAAAACAACAACAACAAAAAGCCCCAAAGCACCCACAAATAAACCAAAACCAAACCAACAAATAAATGTGTTTGGGAACTTCATTTTACTTACCCAGACTGGAATATGACATAACCCTCTGGACACAGAATTAGGATGTTTATCATCTTTTTCCAGGAAAGAACCATTCTCTTGTATGACAGCCTGTAAATGGATGTCTGGGTTTGCCAAGTTGGTTTCTCTGGGACACCTCAAAGATTTTTTTACTTCTGGAAAACCTTGATCTGACTCCTTAATATTTGTGTTGCACTGAGAATCCACAGCTTTATTTGCTTCACATAAATGAAGTTTTTCAGGAAACTTCACATACTTGTTATCAAATGGCTCTACACCTAATTTTTCAGAAGACACAGTCTCTTTTAGTAAGTGTTGAGGGAAAGTTTCATCCACTGTAACTGGTGTGGTATTTAGCTGATAAAATGATTTTTGCTCTTCCAGTGAATTCAGACTTTCATGTCGCAAATCTTCCACGGACTGCTGGAGATTAATACACTCCATACTTCTTGCCAGTTCTTCATATTCTCTGACAGGTGAAATAGAGTTCTCATTGCCCCACTTTTTAATTCCAGGGGTTTGTTCAAAAGCCATCTCTAACATGGTGTGAAGCTCCAGTGGCTGATGAGCATTCTGACAGTGATCGCTCAGAGTAGATTCCAATTGCAGTGAGTGAAAAGATTCTTCAGATTCTGTTTCAAAAATTAAGAAGAGTCAAAATTCTAACAGCCAGAACAACAGAATTTCAACTTTATCTGAAGTCCCTCCATAATAAGACTTTGCAGTAATGCATAATAAGACTTGCAAACAGGAAGAAACATTTTGTCTAATAAAAATCTGCTTAAGTTTCATAACAATTTTAGGTATAATAATTATTTTATCATTTATTTCTTCACAGTGCACAAACTCCCCCAAGAAAAAACACTTCTTGTTTCTGATAATATGCTTACAGACAGTTTGTGGTGGTACTGTCTAACTGCACTGAAAAAAAAACAAAACAAAAAAAACCCCCAACCAACAAACGAAAAACCCCACCAATGGATTTTACAATTTTTATTCTCTAAATGGAAGACCTTTGGGCCTCCAGAGTCTCTAAAACAGTAAGAAGACAATCCAAAACACCAAAACTTGAGCAGAAACTCTTTAGAGGGAAACATCCAAATTGGAATAATTGCTGTTCCTGTAAGTTACAATATTGCACCCTAAATTATCTTTCTGTTAGGCTCTACACATACAAACCAAGATATTATTTGAATTCCAGAAGAGGCTGGGAAAAGAGAAAGACTGGGTATGAACATTTTGAGCACTGAGGAGGCATTTCAGCAGTACAGGATATGCCAAACACACACCAGGGTGCTCTATTTTTTAAAAATTTGTACTATTTGACTATGTCTTTAACTATGTATGATAGGCTACAGAGACCACAGCATCATACTATCAATACACTTTTTATATGCACAGGAATATACCAAGTAATTATTTAATGGTTTCCTTTAAAGATATTTTTGCGCTTTTTTTTGACACTTAAAGAATATTGTCTTCTGATAAATAGCTGTTAATGAATGTGGAGTAAAGAATTACACTGCAACATCAACAGAAAATTTTCCAGATGACAGATTTACAACCTACCTTGAAATGACAGAATAGCTTTCACTTGCTTAACCTGTTGCTTTTGTTAATTTCCCCCCTTATAAAGCATAAAAAATAGGTTTGGAATTATAAAAAAAACTCTTAAGAGGTGGGGACATACTACAGTTACAGTTAAAGCACAAAGGGAAAACCTATCTGCTGTGACCATGGATCATCTCAAAATGTAATAAAAAATTAATGAATTCCACAGGAGGCTTATTTTTTTTTCCACCAGCATTTGCCAGCTGAAGAAAAAGGGAAGTGTAATAGACACAGAGCAGTTGCTTGCATCTTTAAATATGAGTAGTGGGTGTTTCCAAAAAGATAACTAACCAGGACCATTTACCTAATAAATACATCTAGTACTTAAAATACTGTGCTGTTTCTGTTACTGTTCAGTTTTCTGTCAGAGCACCTTAAGATACTGAAGCATCTGATTCTAGGTAAGTAAGATTTGGGGAAATAGATCACTACTAGCTGCATATCAAGTTAATTTGATATTAATATTAAAAAATACTTTTCCTGCTACAAGCTGCAGTTAACACTGCTGTACAAACAAAACACTTCATCTGTTAAATAAATTACTTTGTTTTCACCTACAGGTTCATTCCTTTCTCTCTGTTCCCTCACACCTTTTATTTTGTAGACAGATAAAACAATTCCATAATCAGACCAAATACCACAGCATGCAGTACATGACTGTTAGTGTGACTTAGCAGCAGAAAAGGAAAATTCAGTGGTTTCTTGAAGGACACAATGTATAAAAGACAAATGAGTAAGATCAGAGAGATTCTAACATATACCTCAAAAAATTTAAATCAATTTCTGGATATTCCTTAATTTTCTCAAACTTAAAAAATGATACAAATGCATGAACAAATATTTGAAAGATTCAACTGACAGTTTCAGCCAGCGTTGATTATTTCTTGACTATCATCATAATTACTGCACAAGTACTGAGTAACTTTAGCTCTTGTATGGCAGGTCTGTTCTTGTATTAAAGTAGAAACTGCCAAGGAAGCAACTTCACAAAATTTAGGAACTCTGCCCATTAAAGGTGGTGGAGATGACAGTGTGTGAGAGCAGCAGCAGGGTGAAGACATTTCAAAGTAGGACTAATAGAGAGGTGAAGAGTTCCTTCCCAGGTGCAGCACAGTAAACCCCCATCTTAGGAGTTGACATTTACAAACTGGCAATAGGTTGATTTTGAAAGCATTGATCTGGCTACACCATACACACCTGGAGTACCATTTTCTTTAACAGATTGTTCTTCTAAACTGATGTTTGGCCCATTTGTTTCAAGACCAGAAGGCAGACTGCTTCTTTGTATATTCAAACTGGAATTCCCCACTTCTAGAAACTTAGACCTGTCTTGACTTCTTGATGAAAATTTTGAAGGCTAGAGAAAGAAAAATAAATAAATCCCAATTTAACACTGATTTTCTCAGAAACAGGAATGACAAAAAGTTAAAGGTCATATTTGATTTTTGGATCACATCTCTCCTTCAACCAACAAAAATGCTTCCAGCTTTACATACATAAAAAATTGTTGTGCTTCTTCTAAATAGAAGACAATGTAGGGATTATACATTTAAATGCTATACAAATCTTAAGCTAAAGTATTTCCTATATTTAAATCTTACATAAGTCTTAATTCAAAGCAATTCCTCTACCAGTGTTCCAGTAGTACCTTGCTAAATTCTCTGCTGTCTTGAGAACAGGATGATGAAGTATCAGAATCAAGACTGGGTTCCAAAGGCTGAAAGAGCTGGTGATAGAAGTTCAGAAAAGGTCTCTCCACTTCAGGAAAATCAAGTTCAGCTGCTAGAACTAAGAGAGGTCATTTTAAAAACAAACAAAACCACTCTCCTAGACATATCATGCTTCTATATGGAGTAAAAGCATACAGAGTTCAATACTAATACTAGAATTCATACAAATACTAGCTTTAACTATAAATAAAACAAAGAAAAAAAGTGAAAGAAGAAATCCTTACAGCATCCAATTCTTTCAATCTTAACCAATGGAGGTACAAAAAGCAGCAAGAAAAGAGCTCCACTGAAGTTTTTAAATAAAAAGTCCATAAGCTCTTTGTTCAGCACTTTTGAGACTGCATGAGAAGCAGTGTGTGTGTCCCAGTACAAAACAGAGCACACATGATGTTCAGGGAGAAGCTAAAAACTGAGTTTGTTCAATCTTTAGAGAAGTCTTGGGTGGGTGTGTGGGGAGGGCCACAGAAATATCTGCTTTTTTAGAGGCAGAGTAGAGAAGATGCAGTCAGCCTTTTTAAATGTGCTCAGTGAAAGAAAATATAATGGACAGGAGATTGGACATGGGAAATCTTCACTGGATAAAATTTTTAAAAAATAAGAGAGTAAAGGATTAAAGTTGTTAGAAAGTTGCCCTGAGGGTTGGGTTGGAATCTCTGACCTTGGAGATATTTAGAACCTGCCTGGACAGGGCCTTTAGCAAGCTGGTCTAAGTTGGCTCTGCTTTGAGCAGGAAGGAGAATTTGAACCAGATAATTACAAATCCTTCCAAGGTCTAGATTAATCTCTAACTCTGATTCTAGGTTCTCAAACATTCCAGGAAGAAGCAATTCAAATTAAAATACTAGCATTACCTTAATGATAGCTAATAAAGAGGTTTGTATTTTGGATAGCTAATAAGATTTTCTTATTTTCTGTTCTCCAGAAAGCACAGAACTCCCACCAGGCTGGTAATCAGTGTTTCATCAACCATGTGACCCTTCATTAAAGCTGTACATAAACAAGTAATAAAACTGGTGTGGATAACAAACAGCCAAGCCATGGCAGCAGTTGCTGCACAGAACTGTGATCAGACAGATAGCTGACCAGACTATCTTTTTATTCTTTTGCACTAAACTATGCTATGTGGACATGTACATAGAATCCTAGAACTTAACCCAAAGCATAAAGAACATCAAAATAAAGTTCCCACAAGAAGAATCCTTACTGACTTTAAAAGGTAAGCTGAATATAATAAATAATAAAAGTTACACAAAACACAGAATAAACTCCTCATTCTGTGTGATGAGAGCACAGCACAAAAATGCTTTAAAATGTCAAATACCTCGGAAAGGTGTATTATCCTCTGAGTAGGAGTTCAAATCTCTGGCACATTTCCCCAAGATCTGCTGTGTCTGACTTCCTTTATAAGGGTCTCTCTCTTTTTCAGGCAACTGACTTCCAGATGCTTCAGATAAATTCTCTTGCCTTTGCTGCAAGGTAAAAGGCAGCAAGGAATTCCAAGGGTGGCTTGCTGTTTCTCCCAATACTTGCTCATCTGTACTATCAGAAGACAATCCTGAAATAGTAAAATCTAAATGTTCAGTTTTGCATATAACTACTTACATGAAGTCATCTGAAAAGACCTTCCTTAATATCCTGATATATTCTAAAAAGCTCTGAGGTTTTGTTTGTTTCCTGTCAATGCTCCCACAAACCTTACCACCAATTACAGCAAATTCAAGTTGATGTCTAATATTCAGTAGCTGTTAGTACAGCTTAGCACTTTTAAGAGTATATAGACTTTTGAAATTCTGAAACAATAAGAATAGAAAAGAATTAATACTGCTATTTTATACCGGCTAACATATTTTTACTTCCTATTACATAAATCTGTCAATCTTTTAAATGATCTCAAATATCTTTATGACATTGGGCAGTAGTTCCATTTATGTTTAAACAGAAATTGCTTAACACCAACACAGGAAATCTGAGGGCATCAAAGAAACAAAAATCATATTCTTAGTGCACCAACTCCTCTTTGTCATCATGCTTACAGAAGAATTGCACAAAGCCATCAGAAAAGGTCAATATTAAGCACTGAGCCTACAGAGAAGACACAACCAGACCTGAAAAATTTACTCATGGAGTGAGCAACCAAAACAACAACTAAAAAACAAAAGCAAAGCTACAAGCATACGATCCTAGAATTTGCTTTAGCTTTCTTACATCAATAGAACACAATCTGTAACATGATTTATAATCTTTATCACTCAGAATAACACTTAACCCAGATATTCCAAACTGGTTAAACACAGCCTAAGATTTCAGTAGCTCAGAAACTCAAAAAGTGATTTACAAACACTGAATAACTCACATGCACATATGGTTATGAGATCAGCTGGGTGTCAGATTAACACCATATTAAGCCTCACAGTAAATAAATCCACAAGTTACTATGTAATAACTTTCAAACTCACTCCCCACATTCACAAGTCATAATGGCAGTATACAGAGGAGCAATGGCATTCATTATGAAGGAATTTCTTTCAGTTTTAAAAGAAGGCTAATTTAAGATCAAGAGGCTGACTACAAGCAAAAAAGCATAGGAACACATTACTATTGAAAGTCAATATAACATCCAAATCACATTTTCACAGAGAAGAATTACTATGGTGACAATCAGATACAGTTAAGATAATTCTTTTAACAGCAAGACAATTGTACCTCTGTAGCCATCTATGGTATATATTGACTAGAAACTTTTTAATCAGTGTACCATGTAAGGATGAAGGTTTTCTTGTAAATTTTGCCACTCAAAAGCTATCTGTGTTACTGTTGCTTAATGAAACTCCAAGTATACTTTGCCAAAGCTGATGTGTTATAAAATTAAATTATGAAAGTTTAAAAATCATGCAGTCTAGTAACACTCAACTCGAAGACATAAATTATTTGTAAGTTCCCCATGAGCTTATTCCAGAAGAATGTATGTGAAATGTGTTAGTCCCATTCTTCTATAAAATCAAGATAATTGAATTTTCCTTTTACAAGAACACCAACAAAACCCCAAAGCTTACCAGTACTAACAGGGCTTGCATCCAATGTTTCACTAGTCAAAAAACTTCCAGTGGAAATTGTTGAAGATAAGTCACAGGGTATTCCTTCCACGAAAGCCTCTGAACCTGAGTTTGTGGATTCTGCTTTAGAAAGTACTTCCTAGGATGAAGTATCATACTTATTACCATATATTCAAATCTTCATAATTAAAGCTTGAAATCCACGTGTTATTCTGAGCTCAGTTCAAGTGTAGAAGCCTTCAGGTTTGGCACAGTCAGGCAAACACCAGTTCATCACTGCTCAGTACAAACATTCACACCAACACCCAGACATGTCACTCCCCAGCCCCCCACCCTCCCCTCAGCACACACACAGACACACACACTGTGATAAAGCCTCTCAGAACTGAATACAAATCATGACACCTGGAAGATTATTTTATCTTCTGGTGGTCAGATTTGGCTATTTCTCATCACAGACCCACTTCAATAGAATTGTAGATCTCAGAAGAACATAGAAGCAATACAACCAACTCAGGAGTTTTACAAGTTCTTGTAATACTAACACATTTGCATACAGAAGGCTGACTTAAGTTATTTCTGTTAAATTAAACTAAATATATTCTAAAAATATCCTAAAATATTATAATCCTTAATTTTAAGATAAACTCTACAAAGCCATGAAACAAAATGAGTTTTCTTGTACTTCCAAAATCTGAAGAATTACATGTAAATATTTCTTCTCAAACTCTGAATTAAAACTTGCACTAAAAAAATAAAATGCAAGAATCTAAAAAACCCCCTTCCTACATTTTTCATTATACACTACCTTATGTAAGATACACATATAAAACTTGTACATTTAAAGATAATTATATATATGCACATTATACATAGCATTTTTTAAACACTGTTTTTATCTCCTGGGATAACTATGGGATCTTAAGGAAGATACCACTGGTGTTGATTTTGGAAGGCTTGACACTCTCTCACAACATTCTTGTATCCCAGTTTGGACATCACAGCCTGGATGAATGGCTGAGGTGAGCAGTAAAACTGCCTGGATAATGGGGCTCAAAGCACAGAGAATAAATACACACTACCTGGAGGTGAAGAACAAGTGGAATACCACAGGGCTCTATCCTAGGACCTGTTCTCTTTAATATCTTGAGCAATGACTCAGAGAAGACAACACCATGCTTATCAAGTTTTCAGATTAATGCTAAAAGTGGGAGGACCTACAAGAAAGCTGGGACAGGGCTTTTTACATGGGTGTGTAGCAAGAGGACAAGAGGAAATGGTTTAAAACTTGAAAAGGGGAGATTTAGGTTAGATATTAGGAAGAAATTCTTTTCTGTGAGGGTGGTGAGACACTGGCACAGGTTGCCCAAGGAAGTTGTGGCTGCCCCCTCCCTGGAAGTGTTCAAAGCCAGGCTGGATGGGGCCTTGAGCAACCTGGTACAGTGGGAGGTGTATGGGGGCTGGAACTAGATGCATGGAACCCATGTAGGGGAGTTGGAACTAGATGGTCTTTGAAGTCCCTTCCAACCTGAACCATTCTATGATTCTACAATCTGACCTCTAAAGGGCAGTGCTTATGTCTAGAAGGACCTTGTGAGGCTGGCCCTGCAGGAATGTTGCTGAACTCACCAAAAGCAAATGCAAAGTCTAGAAAGAACCTTTTGCATCAGTCCAGACCCCAAGCTGGGGCCAGCCTGGGGACCAGCCCTGTGAAAAGGACCCTCTCTTGGCAGACAGAGAGCTGAGTGTAAGCCCACAATGCACACTGGCACCAACAAGGACAAGATCCTGCCACTGTATGAACAGGAACACAGCCAGGAGATTCACTGCAGTTATTATCTCTTTGTTTGGTAACTAGAACACTGAACCCAATCCTAGTCCTCCAATATGAGATAGAAAGATTTAATCACAAAATGAAAGACTGTTATACAGTTATTTTTATATGACTAACCATATTATCACATC
Source organism: Florisuga fusca (assembly GCA_038090715.1). NCBI lineage: Eukaryota > Metazoa > Chordata > Aves > Apodiformes > Trochilidae > Florisuga > Florisuga fusca. The sequence goes on along the minus strand of JAAWXA010000007.1, from coordinate 9,106,478 downwards.
TGAATGATGGTCCAGCATGTGTTGTAATGCCCTCTCCAACTTCAGCAGAAAGAACTGGTGAGTCTTGAGGTGCTGGAGAATTCTGGGACTGGGCTGAACACAAATATAACAGCAGCATTAAGGAACAGAAAGCAACTTTTGTATTCAAAGTTAGCAACTTTTTTTAAACACCAGATGGCAGTAATACTCTACTGCTCCTGTTCTCCCTGCCAGGGCACCGACTTCTATATCCTCAGCTTGCTCTTCTCACCTACAACAATTTTTCTGCTCCACTGTATCTCCAATTTAATTGGCAACCAGTGGTTTTCCTTGAACAGCCTTCCTGAAATTTCCAGCTAGCATGAGTATCCTCTGCCAAGCACGGACAAAGAGCTAGAAATTCATGCAGAATGAAACATGCCTTTGCTAGTTTTACTGTTAAGCCATTTAATTGTGGGGTGAATATTTTATCCTTTCCCATCACAATAATTACAAGGAAAAGCAGACATTCTAAGTAGATTGACAACTAACACAGAACCTTTGCCATGATGCTCTTACACATCAAAATAAGATCATTATCTGTGCTAAAGAGGTACCAGAGCAGCATGAGAAAAATGCAATTTCTGTATTCAGTGCTGACAAGCAATGTCCAAGTTTGATAGATCTTTTAAGGTTGTTAATTAACTGCCAACAAACAACTCTAAATAAGTATTCTTCTTTCTTGAAAATTATTACTGGAAATAAGTGCTAAACACCAAACTGAAATTAAACAGTAGATGTTAAGTATTTTTTTCTCTCAGTTCTTCAAAGGCTGCTAGAAAGAGATGTTTCAAATCCTCAGCACTTCTAAGGCTCTATAGGAAAGGTCGTGCAACATTTTGTGAATCCTAACACTACTTTGTACCTTATATAAACTGAAACTCAAGTTTCTTTCAAAAAGGTGGAGTTCAGTTTTTTCATTTTTCCTACAGCCCAAAAAAGGGGGATGAGAAGTTTCTTCTGTGAGACAACACCAGTGAATTTGAAACTCATGTCAAGGAGGGGAAAAATAACATAATCTAAGGTTTCCTACAGCCTCTATCACCAGTACTCTTCTAGGAGAAAATACAAGACATGAAATTAAATTAATCTAAAATATATTTATTTTGATTGAAAGATAAAGTTAACCTACTCTGAATTTGTTTACCACATTTGTTACTACATAAATACTGACTGATCTTAAAATAAAGGGTAAGGAAATTCCCAAATGGCTTTTCCCACCCTCATCCCAACACTCAAATTCTCCAGAAACTTTGACCAGGCTTGATCCTGATCATTTATAATACTCTGGTTGGTAACTGAACAGAGCCATTTGCAATAGAATCTGCAAATAACAGAAGTGGAAGAATGGTACACAAACACAGTAGCACTGTAATGGTCAAAATTGACTCAGGCTCCTGCTAAGCTGTGTCTCAAACACCACCATTCCAATACAGATAAAATTGTAAATTAAAGAGCACAAAGCACTTGTTTCTGATCCCTTTACTACAAGTATGTGACAAAGATCTTCAGGTTCACAAGAAATAGACTTTTAAGGTTTGAGTAGGTAGAACAAGGTGGCAACTAGCTCCTTGATGGGATAATGCAGTAGCATTGATTGGTCTGGCTAGAACACTGCAGAAATCTGCTCTTTGGAGCAAAATTGAGGAGCCAGGGGGATCCCGAAAATGAGCAAAGCCTTGAAGAAGATTCCCTGAATCAGCATGAAAATGGCAATCCTATCTCCATAGAAAAAATGCACAGCAGAAAAAGTACAAAACTAAAAGAAATGAAAAATAAGCATTGGCTAGAAACAGCTGTCAGGCATTCAGAACCTCAAAGCACATTATTCATTTTATAAATTAATTTTTAAAAAATGCTGGAAGAAGCTACTAAAAATTTTCCACTTCCTGATATTTTTACATCAGGATTAAGTAGTTTTATTACATTATTTCATTTTCTAAAGGCTATTAGTGTGGCAGGTATTTAATACTCACATTATATAAATTCTGTGGAGAGCTATGCTACAAATGTTTCATTATTATAATAATGTTCCTGTGATATTAATACAGTGGATGCAGAGTAGCAATTTCATGCCATGAACCAAATTATTTTTTAAAAAATACAACATGCTCATGTCTCATGACTATGACATTCTTAAAAAGAAGGGATTTTTACTCTTCTTTCTCCAAAATAATAGTGCAAAGTTATTCATCACAGCCTTCCTAACATTGAGCTTTAGTATTTTTATCTCCTAGCCATGACACTGTCTTTAACTTTTATTCAAAAATTGAGGCTGTAATATCCAGAATGCATTTTTTCCTCCAACATAAATTGCAGTAAAATAGCAGCAATTACTTTAGGGTTCAATTTGAAAGACAAAAGACTGAACAACAAACCACTCCAAATCCAACCATATAGATAAGTGTGTAAGCAATTTTTTGTTGTTGTTAGTTTGGCTAAATTGGTGATGGAGAAGACAATCTGCCACTATGATAGACAAATATTTGGGATTATGAAAATAAAGTTGAAATCTTCAGTTATACTTTGGATTACACAAAACAGAATCAAGCCTGCAATCCCATCTCTAGCTATGTATGAAGAATATCACACCTGGAACACTGTTTAAGGAGACCACTAAAGATGAACAAAGAGAGAAAAGCCTCTTGAGATGCAACAAAGGAGAACTGTGAAAGAGATGTATGTATCAAATCTAGTCACTATTTTCAGGCTGACTTTCTAAGGAAATTAGGTTTAAGCCACCAAATTACCTGACTCATCTGTAGGACTACAATTCTGTATTAACAATTTAACCAAATTTTTTAACCAAAAATTTAACCAAACATTTTAACCAAATTGCATTCTATTAGCCCATTTTAACCAAACTGGGCTGGGAAGAAGGAAGAACATCCCAAGTTCCTAAATCATCTTGTCATACATCAATGGCGTGGTAAGAGACCACAATCCAAATCTTATCTTTACTGGTGGCACTTACTGCCACATCACTTTGAGTTACCTCTCCTCTCTGGCTGCCAACCAGCTGATCACTTGCAGCCACTCAATACTGAGCATGGGGGTTTATCCTCCCCCAACCAAATGCAGCCCTTAAGACCCCTTTTACATTCTGCCATGGCTGCCTCTAGAGAGAGCTTTCAGGTTGTTTGGGGTTTTTTTTAAGTAAAGAAAATAATATACAAATAAATAGTAGTAAAATAAAGTGTGTTGAACAGCACTTGCACAACTCCTCCAGAGAAGAGGATTTCCTCACCTGAACCAAACGAGTTTTCACCCATCATCCTCAGCACCTCCTGTAACAATCTGCTTCTCTGTTTGCTTTGCCTTGGACTTCCATTAGAGATTTGTTCCTGATAGTTGCCTTGGACTTCCATTAGAGATTTGTTCCTGATAGTTTGTTATGCTGGAAGGTAAGCTGCCATCTTCAGTATGGGAACAGTTGTGATGTTTCATATAGACAGACTCCCCAGTGTGTAAAACAGGAAAAGATTCTCCACCAACAGAACCTGTTTTATCTGAATTCAAAACATACAGGTATAGAAATGCAGTGGTTTTGCTTTGTGAAAAAACAGCTTAAGCATTATGCAGGTTGAAATATTATACAGCTCACACACTTCTCAAAAAATAATTACTGAGTAAACTGCTTTTAAAAAAATCATACTGATTTTTCCACACAGCAAATCCACCAAAACTTTCAGTAATTTTTCCAAATTCAGGGACAATATAACTTCTCTGCTCCAGCTTCAAGATTTTTTTTCTCCACAACACACCCTACACAGCAGCCCTTTGTGGCCTCCTAACCTAATAAAAACCTCAACTTTTCACAACCTACCAATACCAATGGTTAAACAACACAGGAATAAAACACCCGTGGATCATGACAGGATTGCACAGGATTACTCAGCAACCCAGTATTCCGTGCTCTAGAATTCCAGAAGTATTTCAGAATAAATAAATTTTCAGAACAAAAATATTTCAGAAAATTTTTGGAATATACTTTTTTTTTTTTAAATTAAGATGTGTAACACTAAGCCAAGTGCTTTTGAGAACATATTCTTCAACCAAGAGCTTTACCAAAAGACTTGTTTAATCAAGATTCCAAATCAGTCTAACAAGAATTATTCTGTATAAAGTGATGCTGACTAGCATGAATTACCTTTTTTTAATTAAAAAACACTCCATATCAGCTCAAGATAAATGACAGCCTGACAGGCCTAAAACTACTCCAGTTGTTCTGCTTAGCCCCTGTAAAAACACTGGCACAACACTAAAACTTCTGGAAAAAGTGCACTGAACTTTAAAAAAAAAACATTTACAAAACATCAGTTTGTTGTACCTCTTAATTAATGTTTCTTGTAAAGCATTGTATGAACAATGTAACAAATGTACTCATTGATAACTTTTATTTACTTGCTCTCCAAAATTTTTATGAAGAGTATTTTGTAATTGAAAACTAAAAAAAAAGATTATCCAAAAAATTCCTGTAGACACTTGACACTAACACCTTATTTCACACTCACTTTCTTGGTATGCTGCAAAGCTAAACCTTTAAAACACTGCCCATCAACTCTGATCATTCTCTTCACAATTACTGTACAATTGTCTGTTACACAGACCATGCCTAACAGAAAAACAAAAGGGAATTTAAGCCATGGAGTTGCAGTGAATTTTCTGAAATTGTTTCAGTTACGTTTTTCTAGACAGACACTATTAGGATAAACTTTTCTAAACTGCAACTTATTTTTCTGGTATATAAATTACACCTTAAAAAAAAGAAAAAAGCATGTGCTATTATTTCATAATGTAGTACCTCAGTGTGCTCAGAAAAGATTAATTTTCTCCAATCTGTATTTTTCAGGGACAGCAGCATTTATTATATATTTTTATATCCATACATATATATTTACCTGCAAAAGATATGTTGCAGCTCTTTGGTGTGTCTACCTCTGGTATAACACTGAGCTCATGTTGTTCCAAATCAAGTCTTAACTTGACTTTTGTAACAGGTGGTTTGGAAGATTTCCATTTCTGTTCTCTACCTAGAACTTTCTTGTACTGTCCTGTAAAACAAAGTTTTGCATGCTACAATAATATATATATATACACACATATATATATATATATACACACACACACATATATATTTGTATATAAAAATTAAAAAATAAAATTGAAAAAAACCCAAACTTGCAGCCATGGAAGAGAATTCCATCTCAGCTGCAAAATGAGAATAATAAGGAAAAACATTGTGCAGCCTTACCACTTTGCTCAGCTGGACTAATGCAGGGTGAAATCATTTCACTTGCATGAAATTCACTCTTTCCACAGTTGTCGTGTTGGTGGTTTTCTGAGGTTGGGAACAAGTCAGTCTGATTAGTCCTGTCAGTCTTCTGTACATCTGTCATTTCTTCATTTCTGCAGCTGTGTCTCACCTTAGAGTGGAGGGAACCAATTATATATAAGGTTATATTTATACCCATTTATCAAACCAGCATTTCCTTGTGTGTGTATTCCAGGCAGGGCAATATTGAGCACTTGGAGAAAGCAGTTCAAGTATGCAAGATACTGGACAGACTTGCTTAGCTTACAAAAACATTTGGACATATATATACTTTATTTAGCCCTAGAAACCTTAATAGGCTAAAACATAACAATTTACATTTTCGAGGCCTTTGTAAGATTAGATAAAAAAACTCAGCAGTTTTAACAGATTCAGTTCCTGTAAAGTTTGCTTTTAGTTTTTCAGATCCCTGATTCAGGAATTCTATCTGCTCAGAGACTGAAAAAGCAAAGACAGGGACTCCAGGCAACAGTTACTTTTCTAAGATGGCTTCCCTTAAAAAAACAAAACAAAACAAAACAAAACAAAACAAAACAAAACAAAACAAAAAACAAAACAAAAAACAAAACAAAAAACAAAACAAAAAACAAAACAAAAAACAAAACAAAAAACAAAACAAAACAAAACACAAACTACTTGAGAAACTCAAAAATATACTTGGATTTGTCAATTACCCAGAAACTAGCAAAAATAAGTCAGGAGTGCACCTGCAAAAGCAATTTCCTAACAGGTACACATAAAAATTAAACTTTTAAAAATAATCTATTCAAAATGCTTACAATATCCTTTGAGGTACTGCTTAAGGATTTTAATGGAAGAGCTACTTTGCACATACAGCTGAGTTTCTAGAGCTGAAGAAAATTATACCTGCAGGTATTCAGACAACATAACTATTTCAGTAGTCATTATGTTCAGCCACTAAGCACAGAAGTTCATACTATTTCTGTTAGACTGAACAAAACAGCACTCTTGGGGCTTACAGGAAAGAACTACTGATTACAAATCACAAGTTCTAATGAAAATTTTCATTACAGTAAATCACCTAAAACTACCAATGCTCCATGGGATACTTCACTAAGTGGCAGCATTCACTCCCAAGTTTGATCATCTACTAGATGACACACCATGCAAAGCATTTATAAAGCCTACCTGCTTGTTTAGAAATTGTTTCAAGGCCTCTTGATGCCTTTGCATTTGTTCCTTCAATTTATCTTGCTTCTGTAAAAGTAGGTGTTCTTGTATTTTCTGTCTGGAAAGAAGAGCTTCCCTTTGTGCATCTAGCTGCTCTTGCAATTCTTTTAAATACTTCTGCTGAGCTTGGATGTTTTCTGTTGAGATCAACACTCTGTCCCTTAAATTTATTATATCAGAGTAATTTAACAACGATGCATGTCCTGGTTTTGGTATCAAGAATTCCTTAACACTCTGGGCTTTAGATTCTTCATGAGATAAAGTCACGGGTTCAGAAAGACTGAGGGGTTGTTCAAGGCTTGTTTTGATAGCACTCTCTGCAGATTCCTGCTGATATGCCAAAGAATCAATGGAGGCTGCCTGAACTATACAAGATCTGGTTGCTCCTGGCATGAAGGGGGTCCCAGGTGAAAGCACTTCTCCAGCTTCTGTCTCTGTTTGATGGTTCCACATCTTTGGAGGGGACTCTTTGAAGTGCACTGTTTCTAGAGGCTCAGAGGGATCTTCTGCAGGCACAGCAAATCTAACATGTTGTACTCGTGCTTCTGGTTGCATTCTTGCTGCAGTGCCATCTCTCCTGACTAACTCTGATGGCAAATGGAACAGGGAGGGTTCTCTCGTATGGTCACTGGAGGTTTCCAGCATTTTCATTTGTTCCTGTGTAGGACAGTCACGTGAGAAGTGACACTCTGCATGCTTCAGTTTCAATGCTTCTAAAAACTGCACCTCTCTTCCAGGACAAACCTTATGCATTTGATCTTCCTTTCTGCACAAAGAGGGGTTTTGCAACACATGCAATGTTCCTGAGCATACAGGTATTGACTGTGCATGTTCTTGTGCATGAACTTGTTCAAATGACTGGTATTGTGTTGGCTGCACTCCTTGCCCCTGTAGAAGTGGTTTTGACACAGATTTTAAATTAATTGATTTTGTTTCCACAGAGCTTGGAGGTGCTGCAGAAGTAGATATGCATCTTTGCTTCAGTTTTTTCTGATACTCCTGTAGATGCTTTGTAGCTTCTTCAATGGTCTGTTTGTGCAGCCTGAACACAATGAAAACATGAATCTTTCAAAGTGGTGCAACGATAAACATTAATTTCTATCATCAAAGCAATTTAAATTATTTTGAAACAGTTTGAATCAGAATTCCATTTGATAAATGAATTTACCTATTTTGCTGTAGAAGGCGTTGCTGATAATCACGAATCATCTGTAAAGAGCTGTCTTCTCTAGGACTCCTGGTGTCTGATACACTAGTATTTCCAGTCTAATCAGAATAAAATAATTTTAAGTGCAGATAACTCACAGAAAACTATTAAATCAAGAACCTTTAACTGTATGTTCTTTCCCCTAAGTTTACAGAAGCCACTCACTACCACCATCTGAAGTATGCAAGATCTCAGCCTGAGGAAACAAAACTAAAGGATTTTTTGGAACAGATGGCCTACAGCTAGAGTGTGTCTTGGCAAGCACTGCATGCACTGTCAAAGTCAGTGGTGCTTACAGCAGCTTAACTAAAGGTGGTAAATATATCCAGTAGCAAGCTTAGGGAGCAATGATCCAACAGGCAATCAGATTCTCAGAAGAGTACAGGCTGTGCAAATGATTCAAGATTTCAAAAAATATTACTTTCCTTCAACACCCTCAATAAATTCCTCTCCTTTAAGTACTGTTTGAGATCTAGACAAACAAAGGTGGGGATTTTTGTCCCTTTTGCCCCCTATGATTTTTAATTCTTCTTGCAAAAGGGTGTGTGTGCAGGCAGACTCTAATCAGACTTTACTGACAGGCATTTTCAACAGCCATGCTGTCCCTGGACTAAGCAAAGACAACTCAGTATTTGAAGTACTCTGATATCATGTAAAATACAGGCTTCTACATTAGACAGAAGGAAACTTTTATATGTGCAAACCTCTGATTCACAGCATAAGAAATAAAAATTGTCTCAATTACTTTCATTTAAAATTGGTAAATTTTAAATCCTGACTTAAGTAACTGCAAACCTACACAATTTTCTACAGTTATTCACCTCATGTTCCACTTTGCTCTGTTCATCTGTAGAGGGAACACTGGGGCTTTGTACCAGCTGAGCTTGCTCTTCCTCCTCTTTTTTCTTCTTAGCCTCCTCTAAACAGGTTTGCATTTGGATCTTCAGAAAATCAGCCTCCAAACGTGTTCTCTCTTCTTCAATTTGTTTAAGCAAGGCCAACTGTTCCTGTTTCTGTTGCTCTATCTGCTTATTCTGTTAAGAAAAATGAGTGAGTCTCTAGAACTGAATGACAAAGAAACCAAAGAACCCTCAAACACCACCACACACACAAAACCTTGCTCCAACTTACAGCAGCAATTATGTTGTTTGTGACAGGTATTTCCAAATTGTAGGTGGCCTTCAGTAAGAATTCCTACATTTACAAAATAATTGTTTCACTGGCTAGGTATTTCCAATAGTCACTATTTACTATTGAACTCCTATCTGTTCTCAAATTAACAGGACTGATAAATTCAGAATCTAACCATTCAGGATATACCATAATTTCCCAGAGACTGCAGAAGTCCTTTTCTTAAATTGAACTCAGAAATCTACTTTTCATCAAGAGGTCAACACATTTAAATGTTAATTCAAGCCTTACAAAACTTCTGAAATAACTCAAGTATAGCCACTTCAAGACCACTCTAAGTCTGTGAAGTGGTTTGTTTATTCTCTTTCCATGTACCTATCAGCACCAAATCACTTAGAACCACATGCAGAAATGACATATATACTTTTAGAATGGAAACAAAAAAACCCTCAAAGTATTGGCAAATTTGAAGTGGACAACAGCCTTTAATGTGACAGCCTGAATGGAGGTTGTCAGGAAAAGCAACCCAGTAAAAAGCTAGATCTGAGAACAGTTAATGTGGGCTTAGTAATACATACACCCAGGCAGGTGCAAAGTGGGAGAAAAAAGCTTAAGAAAGTTACCACACTTCTACAGAGGACCTATTGCTTCTTTTTATTCTGTAAATCAATACTATTTTGTCAAAATTTTGTTTCCTGTATTTTTGAACATTAACTCTACAATTTAAGGTTGCAGTAAGACCCAAATTTCAATTTTATCTTTTTAAAATAATAAACAACTACATTAATAGCTGGTAGATCTAAGAATACATAAGAATGAAAATATAATTAAATGTATGACAATACATACAACAAAATAAAACAGTTCTTATTTTCTAAATACAATGAATGTAGCATTCCCATAGATACAAGTTACTTTCTGCAGTTGTTTTCTAGTTAATTTAAAAGCAAAGCCAAACCACAATAAAATTAAATACTCAAGGTTTGTAAGGTTTTCCTGTCAGTCTAAACACATTCCCACAGACTTGGTTACTACATGAGGCTAGTTAAGTATTCAGAGTTGTGTATTGTTGACTAAATCAAAGGTATTAATCTACAATTGGGATTCTCATTTAATCATGGGGCAGCATCCCTCATCTGCAGCTTGAGGTTTTTAGAAACTAGGATTTTCCACTCTACTTTAAATTCCAGCCAGAGCTTAGTAATTATTTTAAAAGTTAATACACAGAAACTAAGTATAGAAAATGTTACAGTAAAGGTTTATTGAAGTGTTACACCCATGCTAAAAGGGTCTATAGCTGCTGTACAACCTGAAGTATTTTCAAGTGATCTGTAAATATCTTCTTTTACACCACAACTAAGCACACACACTTACCCACTTTTGTCTCTCCTCTTCCTTTCTAATTTTAGCTGCTTGTTCTTGAGCATGGATTAAAACTGAATTTTCAGATGCATCTCTATTTTCCAACATCTTCAGAGAGTCTGAAATGTACAGGTTATTTAACTATGACTGCAGCCTTGGATTTTCTTTTTATCTTGCTTTACACTTTCCCAACCTCTTTAAAAAAAAAATGCCTAAGATGCTCTTTAAAAGATTACCACCTCTATCCCACCACTCTGTCTCTATAAGCTGCAGGTTTTTTTGTACTGAAGTCTCTAATTGCTCATCATCATGTGTCTTCCTTGACTATAATGACCCAGCTCTAACAGCACTAAGTTCCTCTACCCAAATTACTTGGCATGCTATTAGCAAGATCATCCTGAGGAATAAAAAGCCACACATCCCTCCCTGGGCAAATGATCTAGCATTTGACTACTGCACAGAAAGCAAGCCTTCATCCTGTACTGTCAGCTTCAAACAGCAACACTTTCCCCAGAGGCATGTTTTCATTCATGCTGCATTCTCCAGTCCCCAGACACTATACTAGTGTATCCATGTACACAATTGAACCAAATCACTTAATGCCATTTAAAAAAACCAAGCATAACAACAGCCACAACTTGATCAAGTTAATATTTCAGAAATCCCACTCTCATACAAGTTCACCAACTTAAGCACTAACACAACCAAAGGAGCACAAAGGATAGAAACTGGAATTAATTCCAAAATTATTTGACTACCAAAAAATTGCTATAAATTCCAGATTTAAAGAGGCTTCTCAGAATGCTACCTAGAAGTAGAAAAAACCACCATGACTTCAGACACATCAGCTCATGCTTCTCTTGTGTGTTTCCAGCTGTGAATCTGACACATCTGGCTCTTCCAGTGCAACGAGTACAGAACTTCAATGCAGAGTTCTGCACTGAAAATTCTACTTCTGGAGGCAAACACCCAGTCAAGCATAGAAACACCAAGTGTGACAACAATTTGGGCAGCATTTAAGAGAGATATTTTAGGCATCTTTTCTCCATAAGAACTTAGCGAGCAAGCTGGACAAAAGAGAAAAATACCTATTTGTGGTGTCAACAAATCCACAATGCACTATGTAAAAAGATAGGAGAATTGTACTTTCTGGCAACATTATATGACACCATTGCTGAATATTCATGAAACAGCTTTGTTACAGGTCACCTGCATAAGTCTTCTCCCTCCTGCTCCACAAATCTTGATGCAAGTAGGTATCACGTACCTTTGGCTTCACACACTGTGTTTTCCTGTTGCTCACAGTTAAGTTCTAACTCACAAAATGGTCTCTCTTCACTAGCAATTGTGCCCGACTCAATAGTCTCATTTTCACTCTGAATCTCTTTCTCACTTTTTGATGTCCACTCCTCTTTTTGGTTTCTGATCTTGTTCAGTAATTTCTTTAGGACAAGTTTTGACTGAGGTTGATGAGTTTTTCCTTCTCTCTGATCTGTAAAGAATAAATACTACTAAGAGTTTTGGATAATTATCTTTACATCATAAAAAGAAAAAAAAACACACTTTCTGTGTACCAGTTGCACTAATAGCTCAGGTATATTGCCAAGTTTTAAAAGCTTGATAATATTTTCTCTTATATGAAAGAGAAGCAGCAATTTTTTAGCATGCTCTGAAAGGAAAGCTAAACTAGTCGTAGTGTTCCAGTCAGATTACTCCTAGGCTACACTGTTGCACAAACAAGCAGAACTATTCCCCCCACCCCCCTGCATGTTCCTACCCTTTCCTTTGTACTAGCACTGGCAACAAAATGCACCACAGACTGAAAAACAATTGTAACAGCAAAGGGATGTGGCAGAATTGGCTGGTCCAACAGCAGTTCACTGTCACACATCTCGGTGTTCACATCACATTATCCTGTACACACCACAGTCAGTATGCTCACACGTGCAACTGTTCAGCCTACTCACAATATAGAGCAACTCAAACACAAACCTGAACATAAAGGACAAACAATAAGGAGACTTAATAGAAATTCAAGGTTTTCAAAGCATAAAATGAAAAAAAAAATTTAAGTTCACATAAAAGCATCATCCCATAATTAACACTAATTATAAAGGAAAAATTATGGCTACTGGCTCTATAGTTCTTACAACAATTACAAATAATTCTCAGTATATTAATGCACTGAAGCACATTAAAACAAAAGTAATACTTTAAATTTACAATAATCAGAGTATGATCATCCATGAAAAACATAAGCTACTTGATACTGCAATACTTCACAGGCATTAAGGAATTTTAGTACTCAGGACAGTTAATACTAATGGTTTTTGCTGTATTAAACTGAACCTCTTCTACTATAAACCCAAAATGTTTAAGTTGAATGGCAAGTTTAAGTTTTACTTTCTGATTCATTGAGGACATCCTCTTCTATCATCTGTCCCAATTCTTGTCTAGTATCACAAGCAGATTCTGGTTGAGTGTCACAAGGAGATTCTTGCTCCAAAGAGATATCAAGATCTTGAGATCTGACAGAAGGGGTTGGCAATGGTTGTGGCTCAAACTGCAGAATCAGATCTCCTTTCAGTTCTAATTAAAAGAACATAGTTACACAAAATGACCAACTGGAATAAAAGGGAACAACATTGCAGGACTACACTTATCATACAAATTCCTAAGAAGTTAAAGTATCAGTATCTTGTTTCACCACAGATTTAATCCCACTTGTTTGCTTTTCTCCAAAATAGAAGATTCAAAATTGTTTTGATCATTAGCCACATATTAATTCAGAAATTCTACAGTATTTTCCACTAGAATATGCTACATCTTTAGACATAAAAGTTCATCATAAAAGGCTAATCTTTACACAAAAGCCAGAACACTAGAACAACTACATGCAGGAGGATCCCAGTAACTTCCACCAGGGAAAAAATGCACATCCTGACTTAGCTGCTCACAGGGCTGCCACAGGAGAGAATTATCCCAGGGTCCAGGTGTGAAATCCTATAAAACAAGTCAACAGGAGTTCTACAATCACCTTCCTGCCTGAGGGGATTACTACTTAGAAGGGGTGTGGGACACATGGGAAAATCATCTTGGGATTGTACACTTATAGACATTCAGGGGAGGAACCAAAGGCAGGGAAAAGAAAGTTTCAAGTTAGTCTGGGGAGGAACAAGTATGAGAAAGAATGTAAGAATAAGGGAATAGAAGGGGCAGGGCCAGTGAGCACAACGTGTCTGGCCATGCACTGTGCCTGACAGTCTATATGTCTTCTCATTAAATTCCATTCCTAGCTGTTTTCCTAGGTGAGGAACCCTCTATTTTGTATGCATGGGGGGGGTACACAAGGGCAAGCAATTGGAGTGAGGACCAAAAGTCAAAGGGGCACCTGTGTCCAAAAGTGCTGTAGAGACCAAAATAAATGAGTGCATATTTCTGGATATATCAGCATGCAGTGGCTAGCAAATCACAAGCCAGACTAGCCAGCAAAAATGACAAGAGGTTTATGAGCTACATGTCAAGCAGCCACAAGACCAGGCTGGATACCAGAGCACAGATCATCTGCAAGCTGGCTAGGAGAAGGACCCAAGCATCTCAGTCAGCTACAGGAAAGACCATGGGGTCTCAGGGTTAACTGAGCAACCTGCTGGCACATGTGCATATGTCTCAGAGACAACAGGAGACAAAGGCATCCAGAAACAGCTACTGGGCAGAATATTTATGGCCAGTTACCAAAGGGCTCCATAGCATGTGAATACCTGTGCATAAATCCAAACCACTTTGAATCTGCAAGGCAACAACTGGAGTGGAACAGCAAGCAGGTCTCAGGGGTTCACATGCCCCAGAGCCAGCAGCTGGGCAGACTATGGACCAGGGGGCAGCTGCCAGGCAGAATGGGTGCCTAGAGCCACAATACACACCTGAGCATACCAGTGCCTATGTGGACATGCAAGGTGACTGGAAAGCTACAAGGTCCAGGATGAATACTGGACAGACTGGGTGTCTAAGAACTGTTACTGGAAGGTATCCACAGTGTGATGGGTGCAGACCCTGGATGCAGGGGACTGGGTAGACTAAGACCAGCTCTTGGAGAAATCCATACTGTCTATGGGGATGTACATCCCATTAACAGGCCTCCATCCTGATCAGCCAGACTAGTGAGCAGGATGAGGCCATTTGTGCTGTTTGTGTTTAACACGAGTGCTGTTTTCTGTGCTGGGCTGCATTCTGAGAGCCTGTTCATGTGTGTGACTGCTGTGGATACACACACAGCATTGGCTACTGGCTGGACCTGGGAACAGGCAGCTGCAGCAGCCTCTCCTTTATCAGGAACCTCCAAATTACTTACTCCTGTCTTCACTGTACATATCTTCAAATGCAAACTCTAATTCCCTCTGCCATTCTTCTTTTATTTCCATGCGTTTGTATGCAGGCAGAAAGAGCTGAGGTGGCAGCTGTGCTACAATCTGTTTCCTGAGCATCCGATCCATGTTCTGCATTTGCTCAAGTTCTTTTAGGAGCCTTTCCCTGTCCTACAGGCAGAAAGAAGGAACAAACATTTATTTAGTGTTCACGTTCAAACAGCCAGATGTCAGGACTGATAAAATACTTTCATTTGGTTACCATGAAGTTTTTTTAATCCTCATGGTTTAAAGTTAATTTTGTTCTAGGGAGAAGCTGCTTCCTTGGGAGAAGGTCATTGCTGACCTTTAAACACAAAGTCATTAACACTACCTAGAAAATTCAATGTTAAATAAAGGGTCTGATGTACACCTGCAGGCCAACTTTCCCCAACAGAATTAAATCTTCTGTTTTAAAAGCTAAATGAGTAGCTTTGGCAAGTACTTTTGTTGGTATAGACTTCATAAATTTCTGCTTCTTAGGAAGTGACCTAATACTCTTGGTACACACAATTATACATGAAAGCTGTTTGAGTAAGTTTTATGTCAACTTGGGGTTTTTTTATGTCAACTAGGTTGGGTTTTTTTAGCTAGGTTCTCCATTCAGGTTAAATCACACCTCAACTGAAAACCAGGAAGCTTTTGCTACTTCTAGCCTCCAAAAATACTCTTAAAGATAACAGACAATAAAAAATTAAATTTAAAAAAATAAAATATAATCACAGTATAACTCTAGGAACAAAGACATTTCTCAATAGGTTCAGGTTTTACTTCTTAAATGAAGTAACTTCAATATTTCCAGACTTACAGACTGAAACACCCTCTGTCTCTAAGCAAACCTTGAAAAGCTTTCAACATATATACAAAATACACTAATTTTTTTCTTCTGAGGCACAGAATAATCAATTTCAGCTAAAGCTGATGTGGAAAAGTAGATGTCACCACTTTTTAAAATGTTTATCTTCATAGTTACCTATTGGTTAACAGATGGCCAAACACTAAGATGACAAAAATTTAGGGATGTTTTTTCATTCCAGCCTTCTAGATAGTCAAAGAAACAACCAGTTTGATGTTTTTAAAACACATAGTGAAAAGTCCATTTAGTCCATCAATTAATTTTCCTCCTGTAACTATAACACTTTTACTAATTACCTACCTAGAACCTACTGTTTGTGTTGACATGAAAACCAGGCACAACTGGCTTGCCTACCTGAGCCAAATGGACCTTCTTTAAGGCATGACTTCCTCTGAGATGAGCCTTTTCAAGCTGCTCCCTTCTCTCCCTCTCTGCCTCTCTGTGTTGTTCCTCCAAACGTTTTCCTTCTTCTTCAGCAGCTAACCAAGCATCTGGCTGGCAGTCAATCAATAGTTTAGGCCATGAAATTACTTGTAGTAGTTTAAAACATATGTAATAGTAAACAAACAAAATAATTCTGCAGCAAAAGAACCTTAAAAAGAGACATACAATGCCATATGAAGACCCTTGAAGGTTTAGAATTCCTGTCTGCAAGCAGGAACAAACTGGGTTTCATCCTTGAAGAAAAAGATATGCATATTTACATACTCCCTAAGTGTAGATATCAAAGTGCCCTTGCTTCAACCTGTACTAGGGACAATAATTTGTATTATTTGTTATTATATACAAGGTGAAATTAATAATAAGAGTCAACATTACAGATTGCCTACATCTCTCCTCACATTTTTGTTCTACACAAGGGGGGGTAAAAATGTAAAATTCAGAAGCATTTTTATTTTCACTTGGGACACCAGGAACAATCTGCAATTTTAAAGTAAGAAAAATCTAACATATTAAAATTATAAAATACTCAAGTGAAGAAAAATCATTGCACATAAGCAAGGCTACAAAGATTAGAATTTTGGAATTCTCCATGACAAAATTGAACAAACTACAGTATCTCTCTCCTCTTCTTGTTTTTTCCTAGTCCTTCAAATGTTAAAACCTAAATCTTCAGGAATGAAAATTTCATGAATGCACTGAATATTCATTAAAAAAATTAATGACAGATATTTTATAGTCTAAAAGAGGCTGAACAGAAACTTAGATTGTGGTCTCACATCACCAATAACCCAAACTGTGGTTTGGTTCACTTTCAAATAGCAATACCCACATGCAAAAATCACCCTTAAGAACTCAGCTCTTGCTCCACCTCTCACTCTTCCAGGTCCTCCCTATCTTCTGATCCAACTTTAGCTTTTGTCCAAGTGTACTGTAAATGTGAGTAAAACTTTTCCACTTGGCAAAATTGGAGAGGGACTTTTTACAAGGGCATGTAGTAACAGGACAGCCAGCAAACATGGCTTTCAACTGGAAGAGGGTAGATTTAGGTCAGACATGAGGAAATTTTTTACCATGAGGGTGGTGAGAAGCTGGCACAGGTTTCCAGGGAACTTTGGATGCCCCATCCTTGGAAGTGTTCAAGGCCAGGCTTGATGAGGTGTTGAGCAACCTGGTCTACTGGGAGAGGTCTATGCCCATGCAGGGACAGGTTGGAACTAGACTCTTCCATGAATTTTAAATATGAACTGCTGATATCCAGAAAAAGTACACAATATAAATAAAGACAAATGCAAGCATGTATCACCAATGTTTGGAGTTAATCACCTGCTCTCCATCCACCTCTCTGTTCACGTAAGGCTGGGAAAGATGGTAACGTGTAACAGAGAAGTTGTCAGCACTATGGGGCTTCACTGCAGGAATCTTCTTCACTTCAAAATTCTAGAAAGAAAAGTACAAGTACAGCTGTATCAGAGAACAGGATCTCTAGCAAAGAAAATAAACAGAATATAAGTTACTAGTACACTTAAATTAGTATTAGTATTTAAATTAGTATTGAAAACCAAGAAGTGAAAAGTTAAAGTTTTCACTATACTGCCTTCATCTGTTCTGCAGCAGATACATGCAAACATATCACATGGAACAACACAGAGAACAGCACCACGAAAGACTGATTGAATTTACCTCAATTGTACCACACAGGACCTTATTCCACCTGTTCTGAATTATCACTTTGCATATATTTCACCAAAAATAATAGCAGACTTGGCCATTCTCTTACAACACTTGCTTTGATCTTCACTCATAACCAACTTTCACAACAAGAAAACCCTTCAGCAGCCAGTGAGGGGACCTACAGAGAAGTGTGTACTAAGGGATACAAATTAAACTATCCAGGCACTCCAGCTTCTCATTACTCTCAAAATGGAGAGGGTTACATCTTACTCAGTTTTTGCAGATACATCAATACCAAAACCCCTATCATCCAACACACTGTAATGTGCTGGGTGTAACTGAGAAAAGCTTTGATAACTTCACTGGCTCCAAGAGGGACTCATTCTTCAAGCCTCTCTCTTCTAGTCAGTGGTCTGAATACACCTGAAACCCAAAGGTCTGAAAGGGCACAAGACCACTTAAGGCAGCTTAAACTCCACATTAATGAAGATCCATTACATTAAATTCAGTGGCAGTTAACTCCAATGTACAACTGCACATAAGGTTCCTCCTGCAGTAACTTCTGTACCTGTGCAGAATGTCTCTGAAACCAAAGAAGCATGAAGATAAAAAGTCACCCCCTAAAAAGAGTACAATATAGAATTAAAAATGTTTATCTACTTTCCTCCTCAATAACCTTAAATAAGTTTCCTATTAAAAATAAACAGCTTAGTCTGCATTTAGTATTCCTTACAAGAAAACAAAGGCACTGAAGAAAAAAACCAGAACACTGAGCTACCACAGAGCTATCTTTATTACAGAACTAAACAAAATGACACTACTGCATCATTATGACAGAAGGCTGAGGTGTTGTGTACATGCTGAGAAAGATAAGCAGAGTTTATTGCCACTGTGGTTATTAAATGAAAATGAGATAGTGCTGAAGTTTAGAAGACACATTAACCACAAAAATAAGATCTCAGATGATGAACAATAAAATACACACATAACACACATAACAGGAAAACACAAACAAACAAAGTTAAGTAGAAAAAGGCCTGCTGATACACAAATAAATTTACTGATTTTTGCTGAACCATTTTCCTTACTGTACACAAACAACAACTTCTGATACCATGTTGTGAGAAGACAGGCCAATTAATAATTCATTACATCACAAAGTACCCTGAAATTGTGATCATTACTGCATCATGGATACATACCTCAAGAGGACGTGGTGGAGGTGGCAAGCTTGCAACTTTGGCTGCTCTTTGTTTTTCCACTTCTAAAGCATGTTTACGTGCATTTATTCGCCTTGGGGAAAAAATAAAACCAAACAAACAGTCCCCACAAACACACACACAAAAAAATACACAAAAGAGAAGGGAGAAGGAAAATCAGTCAAGCAACAGTGACAAGACTGTGCAAAATAAAAGGCAAACCTAAAAATAAGTAGATTCAGATGTAACTGAATTGAATGCTTAGGAGATATGGCTGGGCAAGCACACCAAAAAGTCAACAGAACTTATGCTGGAAGGCAGCACTGGAGAATTAGTATCTTGAAGTAATACAGAAATATTAATACTCACAAGCTTCTAAGCAACAGAGCAAAATCCCTGCCTGTCACATTTCCAGAAAGCACTGCATGACTTCAACAGATTTAAACAGCTCAAGTGTGGACAAAACTAAACATCTGATAAGGTGATGTCAGTTGTACTCAAGCACAACTATACCCAAGAGTACACAGCTCATTTTTCATGCCAGCTCAGGTTGGATCCAACCTGCTTTGCTTAAAAAAGCAAAACCCCACAAAGAAGGAAGACCATGACAAATGCAATAGGTCCTTTTTTCAAGTGGGTAATGCTCCATTAGGAACTGGCTTGAGAACATTTTGTATGTGACTGAATAGCTGTCAGTCAGCAATCTAGACTGAAAATAGCAGTAGAGAGATGAAAGACTCCCCAATCATTGAGTCTATAAAGCCAGCTCACAAATTTGATTTTAAAAATAGTTATTCTCAAGATCCACAAGCTTTGTCCACAAGCATTATTTCTTTAACCCATGGAATTTTAAGATTTAAAAGGTCCAAGCAAGAAGCATCAAGATTTTTGCCTTTTACTTCATGACATTGCAAATGCATTCTATGCTTAATAAAATCAGGTAATTGTTGCATACCAGGCTTGCTCATGAAGTAATTTTTCTTTTTGGTACTTCTGCTCTTTCAGGGCTTTCCTGTGTCTCTTCTCTGCTCTTTGTTTCCTTTCCTCTGCTTGTTTTGCCAGTGCTTCCAAGTCAGGTTCCTTAACAATAAAATATCTCAAGCATTTAATACAGGATTATATTCACTTTTCACACTATCAGTGTGATACTTCAAAGTAAATACTTTTGGTAAGAAACACAAGCTCAAAATTACTTTCTACTGAATTAGAGTTAAAATACCCTAAATAACAAGTTTTCCTTCTATGCCATCTTCTTTACTCTCTTCTTCTCTACCACCAGCAAATCTGCCACATTCCTCAGCCAATGTAACAAATATTGATGTGGAAATCTTAGCTTCTCTCTGCATCTCTTTGACAAAGAGAGTAGTACCAATATACTCACACATTTTAGCAAATGCTGGCTAAACTGTACACAGAAAACATATTACTACCTTTCAGCCACTAGAGTATTATAAAGAAATCTTTCTGTTGACTAGTTCTCTGTCTTATGGATATAGGACCAGTTTTACACGAGCTCATCCATCCTAGCATTGGAAAAGACTTTGTAAATCTTTGATTAAGAGACACTGAGGTATGAAGAACTATAATGTTATTTTACTAGGGTTAGACCACAGAACTCTGAAGTTCTTACCAAGACTTTGTGTCACTTCAGCACTATAGAAAAAAGTGTATTTTCTTAACCATAGAAAAGATACTGTTAAATGATAAAGAAAAAAAGTTACTATATTACTGGTATACTTGAGACAATGATTCACCAGGTGCAATTCAGTTGGGTACAAACATACACGATCACACATGTGTACAATCTAACGTAAACAAAGTAACTTTTACGAGTGCACAGCAAAAGCCTTAGCAGAGGCCCTGCTAGACCATTTAGTCCTGACCTTGTGGGAAGTTATCTGCCAAATAGTACACAAACACGTTTAAGTTTCCACTCCTAAAAACATGTCTGTTAGGTATTAGGACAGCAAGATCAAGAATATAAAAAAATCAACCAGCAATCTTGGTGTTTCTAGAACATCAAGAATTTCTCTGACAATCACATTAAGCTGCTTCACTTACATTCTCCTTGGCTTGTCGGTGACCCTCACCAATTGCTCTTAAGCTTGATAAATACAGTTCTTCTAAGGCTTTCATCTTCTGATCCTGGGCTTTCTGCCATTCAGCTCTCAGTGCCTCCTCTAACTGGTGTAGTCGTTCCTCTCTCCTTTGCTTCACTTTCTGCCTTATGTGCAAGGCAATATACTTCTGCTGCTCTCTAACCTGCAGAATAGCATTTATATTTTGTCACCAACTTTAAAAAGCACAGTATTTTTGGCAGCAAGTCTTTCCACAACATACTCAAGCCCCCTTTCACAAAATAACACAACATGCAGAAATACAGGCATACTTGCTGTAGCCTCAGTTTTCTTCTTCTTTCATACTCTTCTTTGAGAAGCATGGTTTCTTCATTAGGACTGAGCCTCAACTTCCCAACTTTCCGCTTCATCTTTGGAAACCCTGAACAATCAGTTTCTGTGAGAACATGAAAAACAGAAATGGTTCATACATGATATAGGTAAACCAGCTGTAACAAAGATTGACATAGCATTCCTGACATAACCTTAGAAATCTGTGGTATCTAGGACTGGGAACCACAACTGTTCATGTCTGTCCCAATTCTAATCAACACTGGCATTGTCTGTCAGTGTCAAAAAAAGGAACAGCTTTTGAACTTCTACACTGCACAGCCAACTCTGTCACAGCTCTGCATTCACACCCTACACTGTGGGGCAGGCAAGCACATCTGCAGTGAACAGCAAACACTGCTCCTGGGAAGATTTACAGCAAAACAAAACCTAACAAGCCTGCTCAAAACCACACAGTAAAGCAGGCTGGACACCTAGGTGATTTGTACTGACATATTCTGATATTGAGTTCATTAACATTTTTTACTGCAGACTATGGTTTTCTGCCTTGAAGACTGAAACTCCACCAACAGTCTGCATGCCAACCATTTCACCAGAATGCTAGAATTGCTCACTGACAAATTCTAGAGTTTTGTTAAGCAGCCATTTCAAATTATGCTTCCCTGTAGACTCCTGTGGATATGTTAGCTCTACACATTGCTTCCCATCTTCCTAACAATTAAATCTTTCATCTGCACAGCAGAAAAACCAACAAAACAAACATTTTCAGCCTGCTATGTAGCCTAGTCCAAAACTGCCCACCCCTCTTTATTTGATTACTGAACTATTTTAATCTCCAAAAATACTGTTCCAAAACAAACCAATAGAGACTTTCAAAAGCCATTGTTTAGTCCTCAAAATCAAAAGCTTATTACCAATGAACAATCCACATAGCACTAGCAACATAACCAACATGTTACACCTGTAAAGATTTCTTCTCGGTGTGATAAATTTAAAAAAAAATTACAAAGCTCTGAAGAAATCGGGTGAGGAGTAAAACCGAAATAATTATCTATAAGATACTTCTGGTAGGTACAGTGTCATTAAGCCAGTGAATCCCAGGTTCATTACAGGATAAACAGAGACAAGAGTATCAAGGTTCCTACCAGCCTTCCCTTATTCATCTGACGAGGAACAAAACAGAAGTTTAAAAACACACAACTAAGGAGCAAATTACTACATTCCCCTTCCTTTCTCCCCAAAGAAAGGAAAAATTCAGAGGGTGAACAAAACTAAGCCTAGGTCTAACACTTAAAGTCTAGGAGCAAAAGCAGGTAATACAAAGGCCAAAGTAGCCAACATTTGCACAGATCGGGTGCAACACAAAAGCACTCGGTAAGTAGAGGACAGGTAAACTAAGCCAGCCTTCCCCACAGAGGTAACCAGTAACACCCCGTACTGCCCTGCCCAGGCAGCCAGAAACCCTTCTCCAGAGGCGGGATGAGAAGCAGCCGAGCTCAGAGCGAAGGAGAAAGGCAGCGCCCCGGGCTCAGACCTGAGGCGGGCAGCTCTGTGAGAGGCAGCCCGGGGGGAAAAGGGGTGGATACAGCGTGAGGAGCGCTCCCAGGCCCCAGGGAGACACCCACGGCCCGCCAGCCCTGCCCGGGAAGCCCTGGGCCCGCTCCCCATCAGCCACCACCGGGAAGCGACCACTGGGGCCGCGGCTGCTACAGCTCCGGCAGCCCGACCTGAGGAGAGACAGTGCGGAGGGAAGGGGAGAGCAAGGGAGAGGGAAAGAGAAATANCAGGTGATTGGCGGCTCAGGGAGAGCGAAGTAAGAGAGGGGGAGAGGCAGAGGAGGACCCCGCGGCGCGGCTGCACACCCCCACCCGCCTCCAGCTGCGCTCCCACCGCCGCGTCCCCGCAACGCTCACCCCGAGCCGCCAATCACCTGGGCCGCGGCGGGAAACCTCCGCACATGCGCAGTAACGCCCCGCGCACCAGACTTCCCGCCTTACCCTCTGCCTAAGCCCCGCCCCCGCCTGCCGGTGGCCAATGGGAAGTGCGGAAATCGGTGACTGACACCGGGGGGAGCGGCCCTCCGGCTGCCGCTACAAAATGGCCGCTGAGCGGGGAGGGGTGAGGGGTTGTGTTCCTCCAGGTCTTTCGGGGGTTTTCTCATGGTCCCCTATCAGGGACTTCTGTGAATGCGGTTAATGTCCTGCCTGCTTACTCAGACTGTGTCAGCATGTATTTGAAGCGGTTTATTACTGTGATTTTCGCACGGCACTGCGCACGCAGCGCCCGGTCAGGGTTTCCAAGGGGTAAAGCTCGTGTGGGAGGGGTTTGGGTAAGCCTGAGGTGGTGAGGGAGGAGAGGAAACCTCAGCACTGCTGGTTTTACCTCAGTGCTTCTACCTGTTTTGCTTACCGCTCCTTTTAGATGCACTGTGTCCGTAGGGTTCAGTTTCTTACGTGTATCTCGTATATCTAAGTTCATAAAGTTACAGGGTGTCAGGTTGGAAGGAACCTTAAGGATTATCTGGTCCAACTTTTCCAGGTAGGAACACACATTTTAGATGAGAAAAGTTGCTTCTGCAAGGAGCAGAGCTGTGCTGCTGACTCAGCCTCATAATTAGGGCTGATATTTCTTTTATAAATCTATTTTTGAACTAAAGCCTGATGCCACACCTGTTTCCTTCTTTGCTTTCATCCTCATGATTTAGGATTTTATTGTATGTGTGGGAACTGGAGCAGCTGAGATTTGGGAGGCGAGTCATTGGATATCCTGAATTTATAAGGAATGTAAACCAGCAAAAACTTGTTACTCGTGTTGAGAGAAAGAACTCTGTTGCACATACAGATGAAGTAAGAGAGTCTGTGCCGGACTGTTGCTTTACACTGGGTGTTTCCAGAGCCTGAGCTGCTGCTGCTGCAAATTTGGAAGAAATGGTTGCAACTTAACCAACCAGTCAGGCACAAAGAAGATGGTTGGTGCTTCAACTGAAGTATGAGTACATAGTACAGCTACTTGCTGTAGCAGTTTCTTCTAGAAAAAGGAAAAGAACTGTTTTGTACCTGAAGCTGTCATAGTAACACACCATGTTGTGCCTGACGGGACTGAAAACGGGAGATCTGGAATTCCTTGGTAAAACAGCAGTTCAGAGCATGCAGATGCATGGCTGCACAGGAAATACACTAAAAAAATGCAAAACAAAAGACATGCACATAGGAAGAAGAGGTAACCTAGCAGTTGAATGTGCTTTCCTCATGGTCTTCCTCATTTTACTGCTAAACTGTCTTCTTATTCACAGACTTCTGTGCTATGGGATCATTTAGGGAGATAATTTCCTTTCTGATGAGTTTGCAACTTGCTGCAAACTGCTGACTGTAATAGTTGGTACCAAGTTAATACCTGATTATGCATTAAAGACACCCAGATGTTTCACAGTATGCATATTGAATAAATTAAGTGTGAGCAATGTGCTTCCAAATGTGTTTTCCAGTCTCCTTATTGGATTTTTTTGTCCTTCAGCATTTTCAGTATGGCAGTGCTCTCCACAAGAACATCTCTTCTAAATAGCTTTATCCTGCAGGTCAACAGGTAAAAAAAATAAATTGAAGACAGTCTATTAAGAGTGTAATTGAGATTATAGATTTTAGAATCCTCTACTTATGAAATGTGAAGGAGGTCAGATATATGCTCCTCAATTATACTACTGGAAGAAAGAAAGACCCTTGAAATGAACTCATACCCAGCACATGCAAGTTTCATAGTATTTTCTAGTCAATGTAGTGCAAAATTATTTCTGCTACCACTTAATTTACATACATATTCTGAAAAACAGGGGTTTTGGACATTTTAATATTGTGATATGTTCTGCTTTTTATTAGACCTGTTAGAATCACAGTATTACAGGCCTGCAATAATTCTTTTTCTCTTGTGAAGCAGACACTGATCCTTTTATAAAAAGTAAGTAATAATGCAGCAGTATCAGTGTGTCTAGGCAGGGATACATAACACTGGAGATAATAGCTTCCCTGTGCTTTAATTACTGGTCACATTTCTCCTGGGCAAAAAGAGGAGTTACCTACAAATTCCCAAGATATCTGGGAAAAATTGTGAATTTACTTTAAGGAACAGAATGCTTTCCATGCATAAAGAATGTCTTGCAGTGTGAATACACATGAAAACACAGATTTGAAAGAAGTTATTTTGTGTCGTGTTTGAAGAATGGTTGTGTGGCTGAAGTTTGCTGCTGAGCTGACAGGCAGGATGCATTCAGGAGCTCAAACCACAGTACAGGCCTTCTGCTTTCCTAGAGAATGGTTTCTGGGATTGTGAGTGTCCATAATTCCCTGGCACAGCAGATGTTTATTCTGCTGATGAACCATTGCAAGAGATTATCTCGGGCCCTTTGCCCTGGTGTGCTCTGTTAAATCTGGATAGAGGAAGAGTGAGAGTGGAGTTGCCTTTGTGTGGCCTGAGGGAACAGACTCCCTGGATCTCAGGTTGAGCAGACCACCATATGCAACCTACACCGCCTACTGCTGTGCTGGAGCACTCCTTCCTTTCTTCATTAGAGATTCTTAGCTGGCCACTTCTTTCTCTCAGAGGAGAAGGGTGACCTCACAGGCTCTCCTGCATCTTCAGCAGGGAAGATTTATAGATTTTTTGAGATCTGGTAATGGAGCAGTACAACCACCCGACAGCTCACTCTTGTGTGGAACTTGAGACCCTGCAAGAATTAAGTATTCTCCTTGAAAACCTTTGAAAGAAGAGTTTTAAAGGAAGTGTCATACTCAAACACTAAACCCTCCACCCTGGGTCCTCTAACACTTCATTAGACAGTAATGCAGTTTAATGGTTTTTACTCTCCTTCTTGCTGATTACTGAAGTATTTGAATGAAAGAACTTCCCTCAGTTTGAACTGGCCTTTCTCTGCACTTGGTATTCCTCAGTGTCACATACCACATTATCATATGGTCTTAACTGCTTCTCTGTGGTTCATTTTGTTTTGATCTGTGATTACTTCTCCCATGCTGTTTTATCTCTTTTAGCACCTGACACTGGACACCTAATTATCAAGACTGTCAGGGACTAACAGGATGTGGTTTTAACAAAGCTTTGTAATCTCCATCTCATACAGCAACAAAACTGCAAAGTGCTTTTTTTTAATAGTTTGCATTAAGTGCATTTTTTTTACAAAGAAGCTGTGCAAACATAGATGGAGTTTCCTTACAAGGAAAAAGGGATAATCTTTGGTTTTGGGACTAACTTATCTACTATGGTCAGCCAGTGCAAGCACAGCCTATAATAGTCTCTGCCTGAGTGATCTGGAGATAAATTTTCTTGACAGATGGGAAGGGGTAGTTTTCACTCTTAAAACTGTGTCATGTAAAAGAAGGCTTCAAAGCTATGCTTTCCAGTACCAAACCAGTACCAGCCTCTGTAAATCCTCAGTGTTAAGATTCTATTCATTAAAAAGATGCTACAGGTAAAAACAGGACAATTAAAAATAGGTAAAAAGCTAAGTAGCTGGTAGGAGCATAATTGCATGTAATTCAATATAATGTGCATCCTAAAGTTATTGTGACAAAGAGAGAAAAAAATGGCTGTAAATTCAGATCTGTTTTTGGATATAAATGGTGTTGTCTTACAGAAAAATAAAATGGATGGTTTCTTAAGACATTTGTCCAGAAGCTTTCATTAGGGAACCAGCAGCAATCTTAAGCAATGCCCTTTCTCTGTCATGAATGTCCCTGCAGCTTCACCCAGCATCAACCCAGCTTAATGATTTGGGTCTCTGGAAAAATACCAGCCTTGGGATGGTAAGACCAGCACCAAGTGCATAAGAACTTATTATTCATGTATGAACCATGATGCTGCAAAAGGTCATTTTGAAATGGGCTCTTAAACAGAGGAACTCTCCAAAAGATAGAAGCCAACAGAACTGATCTGAATTCATCTCTTTATATGCAAAAAGAATTCTTGTGTAGCTCCACTGCTTCATGTTCCCAGAACCAGTCTGCCCAGTGATACCAGTGTATGCAGAATGTTACAACACAAACTTGGTGTGTGCACATTCTTTTAGTAAAATCCCTGTAATCTCATGTTCAGCCTTTTAAAATATACTGGAACCATACACAGAATTTTCTCCAGTTGTTTTAATATGCATAGTAACACTGTGCACAAATGGGCCAATTATGCTCAGCCCAATATGTTTATAGCTGGTCTATGCCAGCTTTTCTCAGCTACTGTGCCATATCTTTTTGGCTAACTTTCCTTTGTTTCTTCTTGTAATGTCTACTGTTATTCAGTTTCAAAAACTATATTGAAAATTATCTGCTTTATTGCAGGTAGTTTCAGACAGAAAACAGAATGGTGCTGAGTTTTCTGGTGTTTCCTTTAAATAATGGTTTCTACTCCAGCAAGATCCTTAAACGGCTTAGAGTTTTACCTTGTAGAAAAAGACCTCTGTATATGATTAAAAATGCTTTTTTAGTTCAGCCCATTAGTAATACGTGTCATATTTTCAGCACAAAGTACAGATGAAACTGGGAGAAAACTATTTTTTTTTCTAATTTTGAATTTTTTTTTCTCTTAGCTAAATTTCCTTGTTTTGTACTGTTTGTCTCCCCTGCTTGTTTATGTTTATTACCTTGTACATAGGGGTGATGCAGTTTTCAAAAGCTTCAGTTTCTCTCAGATGTGCATCCAAATCCTGTGCTGTGGGCAATAAAATTAATGTAAGAACATCTTGAATAGCTTGATGCTTTAAGCTTACAAAATCCCAAAGAAGAGGTTAAAGGTTCTGGATGAAATCATGAAAGGCAAGCAAATGCTCAGGCCCTGCCAGTTTAGTGACTGATTCAATCAGAATCTCTTTTGATGTCTTCATAATCATTCACATGTACCACAGCTAAAACTGTGTGTTAGATACTCCCTTTCCTTACTGCTGGCTTCTGCTATCTCTGACAATTTCTACAGTGGGTGATATACAGGATAAGATACAATGCAGGTCTCCCCTCAGGAAGTACATGTCATTATCCTTGGATATCTCTTATAATATCTTAATATTGGTTATGAAATACCAGCAAAATATTCACAGTGTAAAAGAGTGGATCCTGGTGTGATCAAGACCTTCACAGTCTGTATCAAACAGACTCTGTGATCAGACCAACCTGTGATATACAAGATTACACTTCTACCACAGCTGGGCTTTGATGTTTTCTTTAGCAGAAAGAAACTGATGGAGTCATTAAAAGGCTTTATGGAGAAAATAATTTTTCAAAAAGAACCTTACAGAATGAACGGATGGTGAAGAAAAATTTACAAGAGTGAGAAAGAATTTGCACCAAGAGGAGGAACTTGGAAAGAGCTTCAGAGTGAACAAACTTGTGTTTTAAAGAAGCACTGAACACAGAGCTGTGATATTCTGGTTCTTATTGATCCCATTTTACTCTTTTTTTCCCAGAAGCCAATCCTTGTACAGACATAGTGACATTTTCTGTCATTATTTTGCTAAATATTATAGCAAACTAGGAAGGATGGAACAAAGGGACTTCAGAGATTGGAAAGAGGTAAATATATAATCAAGTCTGAGAGAAAAAGAAATAGTGGGAGCTGAGCTGGCTAATGGCTTAGATGCTACTTTGGTAAAGTGGAATCTGAGTTTCAGTTTTCTGCAAGACTATAGATTTTTGTGTGTGTGATCTTGGCTTAGTCTCCCAGTGATTGATCTGATAAATGGAACAAAGTCCCAGAATCCTGATCCTGAAAAGCTTTGCTAAGCTGCTATACTCCAGAAGAAGTTAGCATTTTTGAGTCCTAAAGATCCCTGAACTTACAGTTTTGCTGACCTTTACATGCTCAAGCAGTTCTAATGTTGACAGGACTGAATGGCTCAGAATCTAAGCCTGAACAAAATCCAGGAACTTTTTTTATATATAGGTCAACATCTAGTGTACTCAAAGTACATGCAACACAACTGCATAGGATTCTGCAGAAAACTCATTTCTGTTTTCTTTTGTGATTGGAGAGAAGAGGCAAGTGGAGGCAGGCCTCCTGGTTTTCATGCTTTTTGTCTGAACAGCCTGCTCACTCTCTCTATGGCCAAAGAAATACTGAATTACCTTTTGCACAGGGGCATGGCTTCACAGGAAGAGGCAGATGAAAAGCCCTAGAAAGGGTTATGCCTGGTCAGAACATCTCTGTGGAAGCTGTCTCTGAGTTGTACAAAAAAAACAACCCCAAACATTGAATCTTTCCCACTTTATCCACAAATGTTGTGGCCACCCAACTGCTGTTAAGTCCATGCAGTTCCCATCACTGCGCCTGTTGCAGGGGGTGGGAGGGGAGAAGAGTTTTGGCCAGCTTTTTTTGCTAGATGTGTGCTCCTATTCCTAGTAGAGGTTTGAGGCTGAAGATGTATTTTCTGAAAAGCATATACCTACAGATCTGAGAAGTGGAATTTAAGACCTGTTCATTTTCTCAGTATTTCCTATAAGCTAGAGCTAGATAGCTTCACCTTTGATTATAAGTGGTTCTCTATTGGTGTGCTTGCATCCTTAGATTATATTTCAAGGTTCCAGCAGTGCCTAGCTGGTATACCCAGCAGTATCATCTGAACTCAGCCCTAAAATTGGAGGTGTCTTGAATCTGGCCCCTCGTTTCAGGTATTAAAGTAATACTGAAGTCACTGAAGGGGACAGCAGTATCATCTGCCCCAGTAACGTCCTTGGTAGAGCAAAAACATTTTTTTCCCACTGGTCCAATAAAATTGCCTCAATCTGTTTCCTTGGGTGATCAATGCTTATCTAGATTTTTATCACTGTCCTTTTTAGAGCATAATTTAATTGTTTTACATGTATAGAGGCAAGGTAATAGCCTTAGATTTACATAGAGCTAATTTCTTTGTGAGTGGGTTCTGCAGGATGGGAGCAATTTAAGCTTCTATGGAAGGATACAGGAAACGTGGTTAATGGATCAAAGAGGACACCATCTAAGGGAAATGGGTATAATACCAAGAGAGATAATGCTCCACTTCACAATAGTTATGCAAATATGCCAAATGTTGGAGAATTCAATTAGTATTTGACAAATGGATTTTCTGTGATGCAGAGTAAACACATACTGGGCAAAAAAATAAAGCTTTATTGCACTTTATCTGTTTGCTTCCTCTCACACAGGCTGGGTTGGCTGGTCAGGCATCTCATTCCACTGCAGGTGGCAAGGAACAGCTAGGCACAAGCCAGTGCCAGGCAGTGATACTGTTCAGATGAAAAGGATTGACCAAGGTTAAATACTATGCACATAAGTCCAGTCAGTGCTTGTTAGTGTGCTCAGTCCTCTGATAAAAGTTAAATTTTATTCTATGTAAATGAAAAGTGGTTTAAGAATGAAGAAGACAGAATTAGACACAGTTTATGTTCTTAATTTTCTTATCTGTACCTCTTTTCTTATCTGTAAAAGGAATATCAGCAAAACAAAGCAAAATAAACCCCAACAAAAAACCCCCAAACTATGAATCAAGTAATAATCAAAGGCCTGAGCCAGTGGAAAAGAGCAGTCTGGGACTTAGAAAACCTGAGCCTCAGTTACCAAGGTATAAAATGAGTTTAATACTAAAGTTACATAAAGGCAATAAGTTGTTCAGATACTGTAATGATGGGAGATTAAAAAATATCTAGATTCACTGAAAACATTATTGTTCTTATTTGTTTGCTATCTTCATGATATTTTAATCTCTATTCTAGAATACTCTGTTCATATGTTCATTCTGTTTATGAGGCTTTATTCTGAAAAATCTGGATCCAGAGGAGGAAGGAATTTGAGAAGCATATTGAAGAAACTGAAGAGTCTTTGACCACACAAGACAGGGCACTGAGCTAACAAAATGCAGCAAGAGTTACGGAATTGAAGTTGTAAGTAGGAAATTCAAGTTTGTCCTTTAGTTGCAGGGGTGCTATGGCTGGGTATCAAAAGCTACATCTGTGTAGACACCCAGAGCCCCTGAGTCCTGAATTCCTTTAGTGGTCTAGGAGCTCCCCAGATAGTCACCTGCACTGATGATTTCGACAGATTTTAAACAGTGAACTGAATTGAGACCAGGTGATTGACTGGACTTCCAGCCACCTTCACAATTACAAATTTGACTTTCACAGGTATGAATTTTGGACAGTTGTACAGATTTCCCCAGACAGCTCCTGCTGTCCCTGTATTAATTTCTATGCTTACATGTGTTGATTAACATTCTGGGCATAAAATCTGGTTGAGCGATTCCCTTATGTGGTTATTGCTGCAGAATTGACAAAACTTTGCATAGGAAATGGTAAATAGGCAGTAGAAAATTCCTACATATACAGAACCAGTCACATAGAACTTTTCTACATCCTTACAACAGTTAGGAAATGTTTTGTATGACATTTAAGATATTGGTCTTAAGACTATTTAAGAAGTTTAAGAATGGATTATATACATGATGGAATGGTCACATAGCCTCACAGGCCACTTAGATCTAACAACTGAGCTAAACAGTGGTTTAAGAAGCTGGCTGACATGATGTAGTTAATATGCCTTTACCACAACCCCTTGCAATGGCAACTCCCATTGCCATCTCAACACCAACCAACCATCCTGTCTGAGAGATCTAATTCACCATGTGAGTGTTGCCCTATCTCAAAATAAGCTGTTTCTTTTTGGCCATCACTCTGACTGTCAGTGCAAAACAAATCCTGTGCTGTTAGGGCATCCCGTGCCTTGAAGTCAGGAAAGGGACATTCATTCAGTGCCTAGAGACAAGGAGCTGGGGAGAACTTGAGAAATTAATCTTTAAAATCTTGTGTTCCTCTGAAAACCTACTCTTGGAGATGGCACGCTCCAACTTGACTTGGAAGCTCCCTCAGGACTTCAAATGAGACTTTTGTATATCACTCTTTTCTGGGAAAGAAAGCAGGTTCCTACTCTGTGAGAACAGAAGCCCACTGTGATACAACCAGGAATGATTAGGTGAGCTATAAATTTATACATATATCACACAAGGATTGTATTTTTTTCAGTTCAAAGCATGACAGACAAGTTACCCAACCTAAAAGTGGTACCACTGTTGTTTCCTCAGTGCTGTTGCTTAGTGGTCAAAGCAGTTATCCAGCATAGTGGAGATTAAAGTTGATCTTTAGCCTGAAAGCTCCCCATCTCAGATGCCAAAGATCTCTTTGGGGCATACCCTCTGTTGCATGGGCTGCCATGCATCCAGGAATGAGACTGGGAGAAAAGCAGACAGAGTGGTGCCAGGCTCTGGAGGCATGGACAGAAAGCTGAGGGGACCTGGAAGTCAGGCAAAGGTTGAATTCTTCTCTGCTGTGCTCTGAAGTATCAGTGTGTTTTACTTCAGTTAATCATGAGATGAAGATTCAAAGCTAAAGAGGGAGTTGTGACCCCAGGTTAGGCTTGTCCTTCAGCCACTACACTCCTCTAGAAAGAATGAGCCATGCCTGGTTAGGCCACCAGAGTGAGGGGAAGGTTCTGTGCTGTGTGTCCTGAGTAGGCAAGGAGCACCAGGGCCCAGGAGAAGAGAACTGCTCAGACGTGTGTTATCCTCAGGATTTTATAGTGGCCAGTCACCAAGCCTGTGTGCAGCACAGAGGAGGATATGAGCCATTTTCTCTACTTGCAAGGCATGTGCTCGTTCATTTTGATTCACTATGGTCATGTTACAAGATCTTAAGGAAATGCTCCTCTCTCCTACTAAGCCATCTGTTTAACTCAGAGTTAATAATTTCGATAAACATTGATATTTTCCCAGATCTATGATTTCTTCTAACCAAAAATTTTGCTATGATTTTTGAGCTACTGTCTCTAATAGATGACTTCCCTGTTGTCAGGGCTGATTCTATCTCAAAATGTATCTGTCTAGTCCATGGGTACAATTTAGGTAAATTAATCTTGGCAGACATCCACCATTGAAATCAGAACTGAGCAGCACAGAGTATTCTTCTAATTGGACATAAAGTTCATAGTTTTATCGTATAATTCTTTGCTATATACACTGTGTCCAATTAGATTTAATGAGCTCATTTGCAGGACAAGTTGGTAAAAGCAGTGCCATTGCTAATTTGCATGGGCTACAGAAAAAAGTTACTTGATTAACTTCTTTCCTAAATTAAAACTTTCTAGGAAATGTATTGTTGCTTCTTTTCCATTCAGCACATGAAGTTACAAAAGCCTAATTTTGGAAATAAGATGTTTTCCCAGTGTCCAATTTCCAATGTTTGTTATAATATATTTGTTTTTCCTTGCAAATGTTTTGGCAACAATGGTGTGTAGCATATTCTTATATCATGCTAATAAAATGAAGCTAAGGAGCATGGTGACAGAAGAACCAGTAGCAATGGAGCTATCATAGCATGCATTGAACAAGCCAGCTTGAAATCCTGGGCAAATCCTTGGCAGTTGGAGCCCAAGCTGCTTGAGCTACACTGCTAGCTCAAGAGTTCAGTGTAAAAACATTCCTGGTTAAGACAGAATTGGTTTAACAAAGTTTTTCTCTGGAAAAAGTATCTCACTGGACACAGCCATGTTGGCTGGGATGAAAGGAAGCTTCAGCCATTACTGTCTGAATTCACTAGACCTTGCAAGTTATCCAAACCTGAGCTGGTTCACACTGGAAAGCTGTGTGCTACAGACCTAATTCAAGAGATTGTAGTTGAACCCCTGGAAAGACTACAGCATGGAAAACAACACAGAAGAAGGAGTTCATTTGGCCTCCTTGTCACTGCAGCACTAGCAGAGTGGAAATTTATTTTCCACTGCTTTATGCAGACTGGTAAATTGATTGTTGAAGATTCAGTGTATAGTGTCAGTGTTAACATATGGCTGAGAAGAGTGATACTTGGGGAAAAAAAAAGGAGACCCAAACACTTCAGTGTAATTCACAAGGAGTTCTCTAACAAGCTAATGTTATTTTATGTGGTGCTCTTCTGTCTTCTACCTTTCATCTAATGTCAGTGGATAGATGTGGGGAGCTGGTAGGCCAAGGTTCCCTTTCCAGTTGCAAAAGCAGGGATGGGAGCAGGTCTGTGGGATGGCTGCTGCTGGAAATGGCAGCCTCACTCCCAACCCCCTCTTCCCAGCACTCAGCTGCATGGCTTCCTTCCACCTTGTTCACTGGCTGATTTGTTTCAGAAAGGCACTTGTCCTAGTGGGATCACTCTCCAAAGCAAAATGGGAATAATACACCTATTTAAAAATGCATTGAGAACTACCAGCATGAACCTCAAAACAGGTGAGGAAATACTGTTACTGCAGTTTTATTTGCCCCTACTTGCTGTGCAACAGTGTCCCAGGCCATGTTCCCTTCATGAATTGCTAGATCTATGTTATTAAGAATTAAACAGTTATGGTCCTGTTGCTATTTGATAGACATATGCTAAGGCTTTCATGCCTGGTGTTGCTGCTACTCCTTACAAAGATGTTTCTCATTTATATACAGGAATAACAAGACAGAAAAATGTTAAAAGGATTGCCTGAAAGCTGCAGATCACTTCTGGCAATAATTCTTTTATCTTTCCATCATTTCTTTTGTGTATGTTTTATTCTCTCTCAGCGTATATATAACAAGTTACTTAGCAGAATCAAAGCTGCTTATTTTAAACTTACAAGGCTCTTTTGACCTGTACACAAACAATCAGCATAGTGGAGGACATATGCACATTTTACTCTTAGCAATCTTCTGGTGTTAATTTATTTGCATGCATCTGGTTGCTTTCCTAGTAGAATAGACCAGACTTCCTTCCTTACTGAAAGTAGTCAAAGGGAAATTGCTTGAGGTGCTATAATGAATATTATGAGTTGTTTTTAGCAGAGCGAGTTAAGCATGAGTAGCTTGTGTGTAACTGTTTCTTTCACCTGTAAAGTACAGGGTTTGCACTAACAACGATAACATATTAGAATTTTACACAGTGAAGAGTCAATATTAACTATCCTTGCCACATCCCCCCTGAGAGGACAATGTCATTAACCACTTTTATTGGTGAGGAAATGACATTGGCACTGTAACTTCATTGACTTCTGAGAAGCTATTTCACACTTACACCAGTAGAAGCAAGACTAATACTAGTCCTCAAAAGAATAAGCCATTTGATCATGATTTGCTAGTCACAATGCTGCACACTCGGAATTAAAAACTGAAGACATCCACTTTTCCTTTGCTATTACAGTAAGACTTTCTACTGATACAGCATTATAAACCTTGAGCTGTCACTATTGAAAAATCCGAAACCATCACATAATCTTACATTGTTCAACTTGTGTCTAGAAATAATTGCTCTGTGTCTAGAAAGGTGTGCATCCTATGGAAATAAACGAACAGGTATAAGTTATTATTTGTGAGCTTCTACTAGCCCAGAAATGTGAATGTTTTTTGGTGTAAATGTAACAGCAGCAAAGAATAATGGGCTTCCAAAGACTGCCAATGAGCAAAGAATGTAAGTTAAAAGCCTTTTGATATGCAAATACTTAATTATTTTGAGGGGTTTTCTGCTTTTTTTTTTCTTTCTTAAAAAAAAAAAAGAAAAAAGCACAATGGAACATCATTTATTTCAATTTACATATGAATACTTAGAACCAACTTTGCACTTACAGTTATTCCAGAGTCCCAGTGGTACCTGTCAGCATTTGAGGTCTGAAGTAAAGTAGGAGTCTGCTGACTTCTCTAGAGAGAGTACTCTGCAGACATTCATATAATCATAAAACAGTTGGGGTTGGAAGAGAACTTAAGAGAGTCCTTAAAGATCACTTAGTTCCAACCCTCCTGCCATGGACAGGGACACTGCCCACTAGACCAGGTTGCTACTAGGAGTCTATTTCTATATTTCCTATTATAGGTCTACACTATTTCTGCAAAAATATAAAATATTTTTGCAAGATGTGTTTATTTCCAAGAAAGTGATGGCAACAGCATTATTTCTGAAGCTCTGTGACTTGAAAACACCAACAAAAACAACTATCATGTCTCCTAGTTAAATTATTTCTGATGTGGTCATTATAAAAAGGCTTAGACATCAGTTATACTTAATGCAAATCTGGGAACTAGAGCTGTAATTCAGCACTATAGCAGGGATCATTACTGAGCTTCATGCATAATCCTCACTCAAAAAGAGGTTAAAGTACCACTCATTAATCTCCTTGCTCTGAATGCCCCTTATGGGTTAAGTGGGCACTGACTGCACTGGCCAGTGGCCCCTTATCATGGCCAAGAAGTACCCTAAGAATTCAATCTCTTTCTTGAAATCATGTTAGAAGGCAAATGTAACAAAATCTTGAGTATTCCATCTGAAATAAAATCAGATCTGCAGACTGAGAAACTGCTTGCTGGGTCAGACACCAACATAGAGACCAATGAACAAGTACAGTGATATCTCTGACACTATACAGAAGCAAATTCACATGGAATCTGATCTGCTGAGATTCAACTTAATAATCCAAAAGGGTTTTATATTCTTCTTGAAATGCAAAATATTTAAATGTTTTAAATCTGAAAATCTAAATAGGAAATAAAGCATTTATTTCTTCCAGAATCGTTTTTCACATAGAATTCTTTCAAAAGGTAAGTGCACTGGAAAACCAATTATGTCAGTCTTTGCAAGATTAGCTTTGACCCAGACAACTAAATCCATTCAGATTTTAGCAGAACACTAGAGATTGTAGTCCATTTCCAAAAACATGCAGAAATAAGAATCAGAGGTTGAGGAAACCCTACTAATCTCAAAAAATTAAAGGTAGCATTTTAAAAAGTCTGAATTGATTATTTATAGTCATGTGTCACCGTTAAGTTGCCAAAATACTCACTACTAATTAAATTTGAAAAACCTCAATTTGCAAAGGGAATTCAGAAAACACTTATCACTGTTTCATTATTTCAATTACCCGTGAGTGCTGCTTTTCTTTTTGTCAGAGATGCCTCTTTTCTAATACTGCTTATCATCAGGTGGGATTTTTATCTGTCTTACATGGCAGCACATGGCTGCATGAGAGATGCTGGCAGGTCTAATAGATTTTGTGTGGAAAACTTTTACTTTGTAAGGATTAATAACAGTCTTATTTCTGGGACTTGAACAAACCAAACAAGGACTGCTTGGGATCCATTTCAGTGGGAACAACTCCAGTTGACTACAGATTGGTTCAGGCCCTTTATCTTCCTGAATGTATTTCATTTGAACAAGCAGCAGATATCGATACTACCAGAGAAAAGGAGGGTGACAGGAATCCATCTCCAAACAACAACAACAAAAAGATTTACGGGTTAGTTGGAAGTACAGCCCATTTATTTTCTTTAAAGTTAATGAGCGGCATAATCCAATAATAATTGTATCTTATGCTTTTCATAAAGCTCTTAAGGCATTTCATAATCAATTAACAGCTCAAGCATGTCATCATTACAGAACACTTTACAATAATCCATTTGGAATTAATGTAGAGTGAGCTTTCTGTCATCACTAAACAAACTGCTATGCAGCTAGGATCCATGCCAAGCAGACAGGCTTTGAATTTTCTAATGAAGATTATACATTCTGTGCAAGCTTATCACCAGGACTTTCTATTCACCTCCACCCCACCACCTGCAGTTTTGTAATGTTTAGCCGTTTATCTGTACTCTGGTGAGATGAATAAAACCCAGTGTTTCTGTGCTGCATTATCTTTAATTCAGATATGTAGGACAAGATGGATCACAGAAAATGCAAAATGGAGTAGTTACACTCCTGGATTGAAAACCAGTTCATAGAGTGACTCCATGCACTTCTGTAGTTTTTCTTAACAGCTCTCTGGGTATGACTCCCAAATAAACTTTTCCTGCCTCTTCTTAAATCTTGCTACTTCTCCTATTTTTTCCAATTAATTGTTCTGCACATTCCTTCTATGATCAAACACAGCAGAGGGAGAAAGTGCCTATATATTCTTCTCTGAGCTGTTGTCAGACCTAGCAATTAAATGCCTGGATTTCAGGTATTTCAGGGCAGCAGCAATGCAGTCAGGCTCCTCACATTTCAGACATAATGTCTGGATCTAAATTTCCAGCTTGCATCCGTACAGCTCTCTCACCTGGCAATAGCAGGCTATTCCCCCTCCACCTAAGGTACTCATGGCTTTCCACACTCCTTTTCTGCCCAGCAACAGTTTGTCCCTTCCTATGTGCAGCAACAGTCTCATGTAAGCATCCTGGCCTGAGATCAGCAGCAGGAGCTTACAGTATGATTTACAAGGGAAAAAAACCCTTTTCTTCAAAGATTAAAACTGCTTTAAATGTCTGACATTTGGCCCCCACACTGACAGCATCACACAGGATGGAACTTTAAAGCCCTTTAAGTGAGACATGTTTTTGTTTTACAAAAAGAGCACACAGCCTATTATTAATCTTTTGCATGAGAGACATGGCAGTTTCCCCACTGTTATGCCAGACACTATGGTTTGATTGCCTCTGCCTCCTGTCAAGTCTCCAACTGGAGATGTGTAATATGAAATGAAGAGCAGCAAAACAGGTAAGGATGTGCTCGGGTAGTTAAAACAATACCGGGGGATTAAGGATCAGCATCTACACTAAAAACAACACAAGCCCACTGTTTGGGCAGGATTGTAAGGCTACCAATGGCACAGACTCAGTGCAAAGTGGAAGGAGAAAAAATATCTTTAATTAGGAAGTTTGACACTAAATGCTTCACACTGGAAATACGGAATTTATTTAAAGGTTTTCAGGGAAGGTTCTCCTTCAAGTAGAAACAGGAATAGAAAATGGTTCTTTCAGCAACCAGAGCAGCAAGTTATATAGCAAGAGGGCAGTCTGATCTTTTTGCTAACATGTACTGCATGGTTATTATGTGCTTAGACCTGTGGCAAATGTAGCAATAACAAAGAAGACTGAATGCCAGTGGCACAAAAACTCACAGCAACTGACTACATAAAACATGAGGAATTCCTCCTGTGCATGCCACATTTTTTTAAAAAAGCCAAAAGCTCCTTCTTTCTCAGCACCAAAAAATGTTGAAGTCCTGCCTAGAAGAGCAGTGCTGAACCACAGATTGCTCTTATCAGTGCTACATCATGCAGCTTGCTTTGCTCCATGAGGCACCAGAATTCAAGAAACTGAATGAAGCTTACTGCTGGGTACCTGATCTACAGCTCCTTCCTGCAGCTCTTTTAGAGACAACATTTGCCCTCATTACCCTGTAACCTTAGAAAGATTAGCTCTTTCCTGCGTCCAGCTGCACAACAGTGTCAAAATAATTAATTCCTGAGTCTTTAATTCTTTATTTACAAAGTAAAGCCTTTTCTTTGGAGAAGAAATACATCCTGTGCAGAACTGCTAAGTGTACACCCATAGCTGTGCAGTTTAGGCAGTGCACGTGGGAAAAGAGGAAAGGGTGGAAGTGCAGATTCTCATGGGCTTCATCTGGAATATATATCCAATAAAGGAAGCAAGCTCTCTTCCAAAAGTTTCAAGGAAAAAAGAATGAAACAATTACCTCCGAAAGATACATTACTTCTCTTTCTTTTCCCCCGTGCTAATCATCCCTTTCCTTGTACTCAGTCATCATTTCTCTATTTGATGAGGAAGATATTCATGCACCATAGCCTCGCTCAACCTGAGAATATTCTGACTTTTTTTTTCCCAAAGTGAATGTATCAATTGTACCAATGCATCAACTAGAAATTGCTCTGTGAGAGCCAGCCCCAGCTTTCTGTTTTGTCAACTGACTGATGCACATTGCTGACAAGCTCAGCAGCACAGACCATTTCACAGCTGTGAGCTGAACAGTGATGGGGCTGATGTATATTTCCAGCAGTATCCTTTCCTAAGGAGCTTCACATTCCCCTCATGACACAGCAAGCATCAGGGACCTGCTACCCTCATTACTTACGTGTGAAAAAAACAAGGGCAGTGATTATTTCTAAATAACAATTAACACCAAAGGAAAGCATATTAATGTCAGCAGTGGTCTTGTGCCTAGGGTACTGCTAGGAGGCTGCTTAGGTTAGGTTCAAGGTTAAGGTTAAGCTCCGCTGGCCTTGCTGGATGCTCCTCATAAGTTTTCACCTAAAAGTTCACTGATAAGGATCAGGACACAAATGTCAGTGCTGCTTCTTTTGCCTTGAAGGTCTGAGTTTGTTTTCCTGTGAAAGTGCCATCGTGTCCAAGTTGTAGAGCACTCTGAATGTCTCTCTTGGCCACCTTTGCTGAAGATGTTCCACTCTGCTTAATATAATTAATATTCACAAGGACCTCAGAGCATATGGATTGCAACTTGGTGATTAAGGTAGGCATCTGGAGAGGGGATGAGGGGATGAAGGGATGAGGGGTTTCTCATCTGTTCTCCAGTGAGTCTATGACGTTCCAATTACTAAGTATGTGACTGAAAATTTACAATGAATGTTAGGCAGGCAGTACATAATGACACAGACTTAAATTTGATCATAATACTACTAAAAAAAAACAACCTGCTGTGGTAAAGAAGCATCTTTAGCACTTGCCACTCCAACGTGGGTCACAATTGGATTCGGGTGCTTTCTGAAGTGACTTCAAACTGCAATCAGTGCAACACTCTGAGGTAATCCCCTTTTTTGTAGTATCAGATGCAATCACTCAGGCATAGTGCAGTGGAGTAACTTTCTAACTACAACTGAAGCAGATGATTCAGGCAGCTACATTCTCCTCAGATGCACAGAGGGTTGTTCAATCATTTAAATTGGCTTCCCTTACATTGCTGGGCAATGCTTCAGTAGATCTCTATGATGAAGAGAAACCCATTTCCAGTTGCTGGGATTTTTTTTTCAATGGTCTTGATGTGTAACACTTCAATCTTCAGGAATTAGAAGATTCACATTGATTTCAGAGAGTGTCAGAAATTACTCACTCCAAAACATCAGTCTTTGAGAATCAGTGATAAACTAGGCCAGTCACACTTCTTAATCTAAAGAACTGTCTTTGGTAAGTGCTATTTCTACGGAAGTGGGGGGTTTATGTGAAATTATCAATTTCAAAGCAATTTCTATCAGGAAATAATGTCAATCTTCCCCTTTCAGTATTCTCCAAATGAGAGATGTAGATTTTTAAATTCAATACTGTTTGCCATTTAGTGACACAGCTTACAAAAGGGAAGTTTAAATGGAAATGAAGTATTTAGAACAGAATTAATCTAAAATTAATTTCTTTTTATTTAACAATTCTACAGAGACAGTTCTCATCCCACTAATCTCCCTGCCTCTCAAAAAGAAAAAGAAAAATTTGTGGAAAATTTTTTCCCACTTAGAATAAGCAAAACTTCTGTCCTGTTGGGAATAAGAGCTTATTTCAAGAGTATCAGTCTGCAAATATATTCCCCAGCCAACTCTACCAAATCGTCTTCTGTGTCTTAGAGATGTAAATATAATTTACAGATCTTCCATCTGCTTTTGTTTACAATGATGATGAGACATCTGCATAGGTAAGTCAGGTTTTCCATGACAACAGTGTGTACTTCTACATTGCTAGATACTGGTGGTTCTTGAAAACACAAGAATAAGAAAATACAGAAAAAAACCTTGCAGAACAACCAACAAGAATCTACAGAGGCAGAGTTAGTTAATGCATAGAGTATCTGAAGTTGTTCAAGTAGGTAATTGTATTAGTATTGACTCAGTGTAACCATCTCTCTTTCATAAATGAATACTCTGCATGAGTGGTTTCCTGTGAGCATAAATGCATTAGAATTTTTCTTGTTACTGAATTTTATAGAAAAAATCACAACTACATAGATAGAGGTGAAGAGAGCTAATCCCTAATCTTTTAAATGAGAGGAAGTATACACAGTAGTGAATCCAAATGTAACTAGAGATTATTTGAACCACTAGGGTGAATAAATCTCCACCAGAGAAAGACCCAAAACCAGAACTCCAAATCTGAAGCCATCAAGAACATAGTATTTCAAATACCCCCACTCCTGACTCTGAGCTTCCATGTGGGTCCAGTTTTAAAAAGGAATTTCATGCCCACCCCACCTTTGTAAGTTTGCTCCTGTAGTCCCTGCTCAAG
This sequence comes from Florisuga fusca, assembly GCA_038090715.1. Taxonomy (NCBI): domain Eukaryota; kingdom Metazoa; phylum Chordata; class Aves; order Apodiformes; family Trochilidae; genus Florisuga; species Florisuga fusca. The sequence continues at coordinate 9,064,210 of JAAWXA010000007.1, read as the reverse complement.
CTGAGTAGCACCTGCTCATGTGAGTTATTAGTCTAATATTCTATTAGACTTAGAATATATCATGTGAGTGATATATTAGAGTATATCCCCTTTTCACTTCTCACAGCACTGCAAAAGAAGTGCAGTATTTATCTTTGCATCGTAAATATAAAACACATAAATATATATATTTATCTTTGCATCATAAATATAAAACACTGGGGGAGGGGAAAGATTATTAACTTGACCTCTGGGATCCACAGGACTGAATTAATACAAACGTTTACAGTTCTAATATTAGATATCATATCCACAGATATGGAGAAAGATTTTGGAATTGAGCCCAGAAAGAACTGCTGATATGAGACAGAGTTCCTTATGCTTGTCCTAAAATCTTGAAATCTGATATTAATAAATAAAAAGGTTTTCAAGCTGGAATTATACTTGCACAGGGACAGGTCTTTACTACCTAGTTTGGTTTGTATGACAAGATAACCCTCAGACTTTGCTCAAGCATTCAAGAAATGTGGTAGTTGGGAAGGTCTTTTACAGTCAAGTCACAAACATCTTTTTAGTGAAGGCAAATAGGAATCAAATATTCTCGTCTTGTCATGTTATATATGAAAATGTCTTATAGTGACATCACTAGTAATGTTACTGGAACTAGAATCTACTCTACTCTACTCATCTGCCCAAGTGTAAGCATAAGTGCTCAGCCCCTACCCTCTGACATAAACACACATTCACCTTATAGTCCAAGCTTCATTGGTCTCTCTTCCTAAGCCCAAAGCTTGCTTGTGAACAAGATATCCCAGCCAGCCCATATGACACCTTCACCCCCCTAAGCCACCAGTCTACACAACCCAGAATTTCAATTTTTATAGTTTTGATGAAAACAAAGATTAATAAAAGTACATCTGTTCAGTTCTGCCCAGGCAAGTGAGAGGGCAAGGGAAAAGAAAACTTCCTAATCACTTCAGGAAATCATCTGAAGTTCTGAGAGCTGAGATTTAATTACAGACATGGGCCTAATAACAGAACTGCATGTACTAAGAGCAAAGCAGGAACTATGGGCACAGGTCTGCTCACTATGCCATGGCCCGTGAAGAAAGGAAATGCTCTACAGATTCATAGTTCCTGAGACCAAAATGAACTGCAATGTCTCCAGGCCATAAACCTCAGCACATGGGCTGCAAATTTCTTCTAGATTATTAATACGTATTTTGTAAAAAAGATATTAACTTCTACTTTAAAAAAAAAAAAAAAAAAAAAAGATGTTTCAGTGATCTACTGCTTCATTGTTAAAGCACCCTACTGTTTAATTATTCTCACAGATTGCCTTATTTCAAGGTTGAATCTCTTCTAATCTCTTTTAATCTCTTTTAATCTTTTGGATTTTGCAATGCCATCAAATGTAAAGGCCCACCACAAAGAATTACAGTGACATCTGTGTCTGCTGGTTCAGCGACCAGCAGAGGTGGTGGGAGAGGGAAAACCACGAGGTAAGCCCAGGGGCTGACTTAGACCGAGCAGGAGCTCCAGACCATACTGAGACCGTACAGGAGCAGCCGTGCCTGTGTGCCGAAAGGAAAACCGGAGGGGAAGACGACTGGTCTGGCTGAACAGGGAGATATTGATGGAAATTCAGGGTAAAAAGAGAGCTTACAGGCTATGGAGAAAAGGGCTGTCTACTCAGGAAGAGTTTAGGAATATAGTTAGGTCATGTAGAAAGAAAATTAGAGAGACAAAGGCACGATTTGAACTCAATCTTAACACTTCCATTAAGGATAAGAAGTCTTTCTACAGATACATCAATGGCAAAAGAAGGGGCAGGGAAAACCTCCATTCTTCATTGGACATGGGGGGAAATATAGTTAACAAAGATGAGGAAAAGGCTGAGGTATTTAACACTTTCTTTACCTCAGTTTTCAACAGTAAGACAGGTTGTCCTGAGGACAGCTGCTTCTGGGGCCAGAGAGAAATAGGAAGCTGAGTAGCTCCCCTGTAATCCTGAAGGGAACAGTTGGTGACCTGCTGAGCCACTTGGATCCCCACAGATCTATGGGACCAGATAGGGTCCACCCCAGGGTGATGAGGGAGCTGGGGAAGAGCTCACCAAGATGCTCTCCGTCATTTACCAACAGTCCTGGCTCACTGGCGAGGTCCCAGATGAATGGAAGTTGGCAAATGTCACACCAATCCACAAAAAGGGATGAAAGGAGGACCCAGGAAACTCCAGACCTGTTAGCCTGACCTCAGTGCCTGGCAGGGTTATGGAACAGATCATCCTGGGGGCAATCACACAGCACCTACAGGAGGGACAGGGGATCAGGCCCAGCCAGCACAGGTTTAGGACGGGCAGGTCCTGTCTGACCAACCTGATCTCCTTTTATAATCGGGTGACCTGCCTGGTGAATGAGGGGAAGGCTGTGGATGTGGTCTGCCTGGACTTCAGCAAAGCCTTTGACACCGTCTCCCACAGCATTCTCATGAAAAAGCTGTCAGCCCACAGCTTGGACAGGGGCACTCTGTGCTGGGTTAGGAACTGGCTGGAGGCCACCAGAGAGTGGTGCTGAACGGTGCTGATCAAATTGAAGGCCGTGATGTCCCCCAGGGATCAGTGCTGGGCCCAGTACTGTTTAATATCTTCATTGATGATNGAATCACCTCTTTGGACCTGGGGGTTTGGATTGACAGGAAGCTGAACATGAGCCAGCAGTGTGCCCAGGTGGCCAAGAAGGCCAATGGCATCCTGGCCTGTATCAGGAACAGTGTGGCCAGCAGGTCCAAAGAAGTGATTCTTCCCCTGTACTCAGCCCTGGTGAGGCCACACCTCAAGTACTGTGTCCAGTTCTGGGCCCCTCAGTTCAGGAAGGAGATTGAGGTGCTGGAGCAGGTCCAGAGAAGAGCAAGGAGGCTGTGAAGGGACTCCAGCACAAGTCCTGTGAGGAAGGGCTGAGGGAGCTGGGGGTGTTCAGTCTGGAGAAGAGGAGGCTCAGGGGAGACCTCATCACTCTCTACAAAACTCCCTGAAAGGAGGTTGGAGCCAGGTGGGGGTCGGTCTCTTCTCCCAAGTAGCTACCAGTAAGACAAGAGGGCATGGACTTAAGCTCTGCCAGGGGAGGTTTAGGTTAGATACTATGAAAAAATTCTTTACAGACAGGGTGATCAGGCATTGGAATGGGCTGCCCAGGAAGGTGATGGATTCTCTGTCCCTGGAGGTTTTTAAAAAGAGACTGGATGTGGCACTCAGTGCCATGGTCTGGTAACCACAGTTGTAGTGGATTAAGGGCTGGACTGATGATCTCTGAGGTCCTTCCAACCAAGATGAGGGGAAGCAGGGAGGCAGGGAAGGCAGGGAAGCAGGAAGAAGCAGAAGGCTCTGTTATGGTCCAGAAAGAATAAAGGGCATGCTGTTAACAGTATCTATGTGCCAAATGCTATTGGATTTTTAAACAGATCATTGAGCAGTCAACAGCCCTGGGTTGGAATTGGGCTGTTTAGAGAAAAACACCTCAACCAAATCAGCCTTTTGGTTGCTGGCTGCTTTGATTTAGAAAAATATAAAAGAGCTCACAGCATTAGTACCTTTATATATATATACAAGGAAGACAATTTATCTGCTGAAAGTCAAGGAACTGCTCATTAACTTTTTAAGCTAAAAGCTTTTTACACCTAAGTTTCTCCAAAACATTTTGTCCTTTAACACTGAAGATAGCATCAAAGAAAAAAAATTGATGGCTGGTGTGAGAATACTAAAGGAAGTGACAGTAGGTGTTTGCCAGTTAAGTATATTTTTATGTCAAGAAGAAAAAAGAGAAAATGTCAAACTATACCTAAAAGTAACTACAAATATGTAAGCTAGTAGAACTAGTCAGCACTTGATTCTTAAAAAATTCTAAACTCTTCCTGTTAATAGTCAACTTACTTCAATTTCTAAAAGATCAATAGGAGTTGATAGCATTTACTAACTAGCAGGAAATTGTTCTGCACTACACCATGGTGTTTATAGTGCAGATTTTGAAAGTCTGGCTGGTATGACAGGTTCTTCAGAGAGAAAGACATCTTGAAGCAAAAAAAATCTTTCCTGAAGCGTAAGTATTCAGAGCACCTTAAGTCACACAGCTTAAATACACAGTGTATTTATGATGATTGAATGTGAAACTGTTACATGTAGGCATCAACTTTTCAAAATGGTTGTGATTTAGAGAGCTGCAGGTGTTACTTTTGTAAATTTCACATAGTTCAGTGCCGAAAGAGAAGACTGTGAAAAATTATAAGCAGATCTACTGATGCATTTATATCAATAGTCTATACTGAAGAAAGCTTCGTCAACATTCATGACTTATCTTTCCAGTTCTGTAACACATGGTACAGATGTAACTGTCTAATCTGACTTTTAGTCACAATATTTAGCTATCTGAAAGATCAAGTATAAGGTAGCACTATATATTTTTCCTCTTTCAGTCTTTTTCAGATTTGGAACTGTGAGCCTTTGAAAGCAGTTGACATACTCAGTTATTATCAAGTAAATTTTTTATCTGTCATTTGATCACTTTTGACAGCAAGTGAAATGTAAAAAGGCTAAATGAGCACTACAGATTTAGCCTGCAAAATATAATAGTTATTGTAGTGTATCCAACATACAAAATGTAAATTATCTGTCAGAAGTCTCTGACTAGTATTTTCATGCTTTTCAGAGAAGATCAGCCAAATTTTTGGTTATGTCACATTTGTGTAACATCTTTCAGAATAACATACATGCTCCTCTGCTGAAAAAGGAATTTAAAGTGCAGAAGTCCTGCTGTAAAATGGAGTTCTAGGGGAAAAGGATAGTCTTAGTGTGTCTAGTCTTTTCTTCAAATGTCCATAGATCAGAATTTCTCCTTGTGTAAATAAATCAGTGTCATTTCTCTGACTTCCGTGGAGCTATGCTGAGTTAATAGCAGCAGATGAATCCATTCTTCTGTTTTCTATCACAATTCTTGTTTTCTTCTAAAGGTTATTTTAGGCCCTACATAGAGCAAATCATTGTGACTGTGAAACTGTTATCCAAAGTTTAGAAGAAGAGTTCTACAGGATGGTGACAGTGCAAACCACTTCTTTTACCTTGTCAATATGGACCAGCTTTCCATTTGAAGAGCTCATCCCATAGTTGGTAAAGTCAGAACAAAAGCACTGTGATAATTTACTCTTTCTGTATAAAGAGATAATTGTGGGGTCAATTCTTATGTGAACTACATCAATTTTTTAACATATTTTCTTAGCTTATACGTTAGCAGTATTGACTCTTTCCAAATCATACTGGATGTGTATTACTCTCCTATTTATTTGCTTGCATGGTTTTAATAGCTTTAAACTGAAAGAGGGTAGATTTATACTGTATATTAGGAAGAAATTCCTGACTGTGAGGGTGGTGAGACACTGGCACAGGTTGCCCAAGGAAGTTGTGGCTGCCCCCTCCCTGGAAGTGTTCAGTGCCAGGTTGGATGGGGTGCTGAGCAACCTGGTCTGGTGGGAGGTGTCCCTGCCCATGCAGGGGGGCTGAAACTAGAGGATCTGTAAGGTAGGTCCCTTCCAGCCCCAGCCATTCTATGATTCTGTGATTCTAACTGCTAGAGTCTGTGAAAATCCCAAATCCCAAAAGCATTGGCAAGCAACCACTGTTTCTCATTATCAGGAAGTATTTGGCCAGTTGGGAAAGATAGTGTCTGGAAGGTTATGCTACTGTAAGTTATCAGAGAAGGAAAAAAATCCTCCAGGGAAAGAAAGGCCCTTGTTCTGTATATGTACCCATACAATTACATTTTGTATTTGAACTTGTAACTACTACCACAGTTACTGCACTTCAGTTACTGTTAATGTGTGTTTTCTTTCTTTCTGTAGATGCACATATATATAATAACATACATATTTATTGAAAGACTAAGCTGCTCTTCTCACAGAAGTAGGATAATACAACAAAAGGAAAAAAATTCTGAGTTCAGTTATAGCATTTCTCATCCTTTTACAGTACTACGTTAAAAAAAGTCTACAAATTCTGAGCAGGATTTAAGGGGAAATTACTGCACACTGATAGCTCAACATGAAAAGACTTTTTTCTAGGTAAAAACCAAGCCTGGCAGGAGGTTTGTACATCTACATCCAAAGGACGTGCAGGTTTATTAAAGAACAGTGCAATGTCTTAAAATGTGAACCACACCTTTTACTCAACTTTACTGCAGATTCCACTGCTGCAATCAATACTTCAAGCAGCTCTATTTTTCTTGGACAGAAACCATACATGTATCTGACATTTGAGGAAGCCAGGTGAATAAATCAATAGCTTAAATAAAAAGCACTTAATCATATTCATTCTGGACAGATGCAGATTTGAAAATCCTAAATGATTCACATCTTGCCTTCTGCTTAAAGCTTAGAAATTAATCTGTGTTTCCTAAATTACAATGTTCTGTTGCTAGAGCATCTCTGAAGCTGGAGTGATTACAGTTACAATTAACTGTGTGCCAGCCAGCATTAGACAGAACTATTGCTCAAAATTAAGTTCAGGTATGGTTTATTGTTATGAGTATCTTAGTACAAATATGTAACTTAATAACCAACAAATTATGTACTTTATGATGTAACAGCTTTGATGGAATATTTACAAAAGAGTCACACATTCACTTTAAGTCTACTGAGCTGCATCTTTTTACCTAGAGTCAGCCCAAGGAGAAGTTTAATATATACACATAGTTTGTCTTTCCTTAATGGCTTTAAGTGGTGACCATTACTAGATATTTCTCATAGCATCGCAGGTAATCATTAAACATACATAATAGCCCTCCTAAATTATTACACATAACTCTAATACCAAAAATGCCTATGTTCAAAGGTATGTTTGTTCACAGAATGGCTCCTGTGTTTAAAGGTGCTCCTTTACTTGACTTTACATCGTAAAGCCCTTTGAGATAACCACAGAGCCAGGGATGTTTTAAAAAAACCCCACAATTTTATTTCTTCTCTGCTTTAGCCCTAAGCAGTTCAGTGTTATTTGAACATCAGCAACAGCACTTCTTTAGAGCTTCAAAGTCAGATTCTCATCTCAAATTGGCAGTGCACCTCAGGATTAAAAATCTGCCTGCCACTGGAAGAAATGGATGTTTTCAACAGAAAGAAGAGCAATAGGAGGTAACAACACGACAGTCTCACATCACTCAATTAGAAGGTACATTAAGACTACACTAAGGTGCCTGACATGAATGCTTTTACATGAAATATTTTAAGAAAGGCATGAGAAAAAGGACAATACCATTAAGCTAGGGAAGAGTTTTGTAGCTGTTATTAACATGGAGGAAGGGCGAGATTCCTCCCAAATGACCTTTTCAGAGAAAATCTTCGTGTCAGGCACTCAGCAACCATGAAGCCCAGGTAATGTCTTCTATTATCAGAATGTCTAATCCTGAAAAGAAGAAAATGCAAATAGATGTCTGAGATCTTTTATTTTCTACCAGTTACAGCTACTGTCTGTTTATGAACATGGTGAGAGGTCTCTTCTCCTCAGGAAGAAGTGTGTCTCTGCATTGGAGCCAGCCTAAACCATGGAAGCTGGGAAGCAGCTACAGGTGTTTAGGGGTCGTGCCAGCCCAGACATAACAGCAGTTCAGGCTGGAGGCAACAGAGTTCCTCAGGAAATTCAGTCCTCTTGCTGTCCAGGGTCAGCCCCAGTTCCCCAGGTATGTGAGGACTTTTCTCCATTTTGATTTTAGGCCCTCTATTTCAGACTTTGATCAACTCAACAAGCATTTCCTGCTGATACACAGCAAAGCAACTGCTGTTGTCATTTCACCTATTTTGGCATTCTCCTTTTCCAATCCAGTGGCCTAGAAAACCTTTAGAGGTCCCTTCCAACCCAAATTATTCTATGACTCTATAATTCACCGGCAAATGCAGCATCTCAGGACTCAGAGCGATGCTTTCCATACAGCACCCCACTGCAGTGTCGGTGACGTCCAAACTCACGTCTCCCGCGCACCTGTCCCACGCAGCCAGCGGGACGGCACCCGGGGGGGCCAAGGTGGGAGGCGGCTCGTGTGTAACTCACCCAAACTTCACATCACCGGGCGTGTTCCTTCCAGCCGGGCACTGCGGGACGCGGCGGGCTCTGAGGGGCGGCAGCGCCCGATCCCTCCTCTTCCCGCCTCTGCGGCTGCGCTGCCGCTTCCCGNTGTCTGGTGGCTTTTTTTTTCCTTTTTTTTCTTCTTCCCTTCTTCCCTTTTTATTTTCGGTTCCCCAGTGGTGAGTGCGATTGTGCTGAGGAACGACTGAGACCTGTGTGTAAGCAGCCTGTTGAAAAATATCTCAGTAAAGCATTAAAAGGTGGCACAAGGGAAGAAAAATCACGGTAATCTGCTCTGAATGTAAAAATGTGGCTTTTGTCTTTTTTATTTATTTATTTATTTTTTTTTTTATTATTTTTTATTTTTTTTTTAACACCGTGCTTCCATCACCGTATGTCCCTGTGATGCGCTGATATAAGTTCAGCTCCTAGCTTTTTGGCTGTCCCTATTGTTAGTTAACTAAAACCAAAATTAATTTATTTTCTCTTGCGTTTCTAAACCGGTTATGCTTCATACCTTATTTTAAAGCAGTGTAAAAATAAAAGTTCTCATGTCACAGAGATGTCCATTCTAGGGTCATGATCGTACCTGAAATTTGTGTGAGCTTTTTTTATCGTTCTGTGTGGTACTCTGGGTTGGGACCTCCTGGGATTTCCGTGTTTCTATCAATTTTGAAAATGTGATTGTTAGTTATTTTTAGCTTTGTTAAAAATTTCCTCCTTTAAATGATCCAGAAGGCTTGTCAAAATTCCCTGATGCCCTGTTAAAAAAAAAACCAACAAATGCTAAATGAGTTTCTCATTAGTACATTTTTAATAACTTCTTTGCTCTCTTTCTCTCTTAACTGCCTTTCAGTGGCCTATTTATAACATACAGACCTCCTAGGCTGAAGTTAAGAAAGCTAATTTTATACTGTTCTCAACCTTTCTAGGTAGAAATTTCAGTGATCTTTGGTAGATAAGCAAATGGCTCTTTGTCACGGCAATTTCAGTTGCTGCTTTTTGGGAAACACAGAAGGGACACCTACCAACAGGGATTTTGGGTGCAGATGTGAAATACCCCATATTGCATGGGAAATTAGGAAGTACCTCTTTCTTTATTACTTCCAGCATGGACTTGCACAGGTCTCTTACTCTGCATCTTGAGAGAGTTTTGGTGGAGCTGGTAACCACAATGCCAGGTGATGGGGAATATCACGGACAGCCCTTGCAGACATACAGAGATAGAGTCACTCCATTTACAGACCTGGGCATGTTCAGAAAACCCTCTTTCTAGGAAGTCCCTAGCAAGCCTGACACCTTTTTGGGATGTGGTAGGTGTTCACAAAATGATGAGAATACTTTGTGGGAACCAGGATATTTTGCAGTGGCTGCCTGTGCACACCTCCTGTCCCTGGAAGACCACCTGAGCTTTGAAGTTATCTCAGAGCATCAGAGTTGCATGGAAATGGCCCTGTGTTAGGTGACAGCCATTGATCACACTCCCCAGCTGATCACTGGCTCTTTGCTGCTTGTTTGGAGATATGTACAGTAACAATGAGATAGTGGCCTCTTTCTTTACTGGCTGCTTCTTATCCATATGCTGGCAAAATAATTTTGACTATTACTAATTTTTTTTACATCTAACTATGTTTTCCCATGCATTAAATAGTAAAGTGCTTTTGCATACCTGTGATATACACACTGATCAGGTGGTACGAGCTGGCTTGTGGGATGGTAAATAAATACAGTGTATCTTTTGGCTGTGGCACTTAAATGTGTATGTAATGCAGTTTCCTTGTTAATTTTGTTTAAAATTTTCCTCCTCCATCCTCTTTTTCCCCCTGCCCTGTTCCTCTGAAGCCCAACAAGGCTTGTCTTGATGCTGTGACTACCAAGCAGCAGTAGTGTGGAGTCACTGAAAGACTTGCTCCATCAAGAGTCATGGGAGACCTGCCCTGGTTCAGCACATAATGCTGCTGACACAGGGACTGCCCTCAAAGGGAAACACTGATCTTTTAGTTATATCAGGGTTTGTGAGAACTGAACACTAATTCTGCTGTGAATTGGGCTGGATTTTGCTTTTAGCTATTCAGCCATGCCATAGCTGCCATGCCATAGAGTGGATCTGGCATCTCTTGATTCAAATACTTTGGTCCAAGTGCTCTGGAATAAACCAGTCTCTGTCTCCATACAAGTCACTCCACCATGCATTGCAAGAAGCATCTATGGGTGGGTTGGTGTCCATTATGTGCAATATGCATGCTTTTTTTTTTTTTTTTTTTTTTTTTTTTCCTGATTCTGGAAATGCTTGGACACGTCCCACAGAGAAATCTTGGCTGTTGTCTTCTCAGGAGGTCATTATGGTTGATTGCTGTACAGGACCACCAGAGCAGTGGTAGAGCTGCTGTGTAAGACCGCAGGTGAAATTTGTTTTCCCGCAGGAGATTCTGAGGGGTCTCCATGATTGTGCTCTTCTGTGTTGCTCCCATTTTGTTTTGCTTTAATCGCAAGATCAGCTTTTCCAGTAAGTACTTTGTGAAGCTGAGAAGTTACCTTCCTTACTGCCCATTATGGAAAAGAGCTTTGTTGACAGATGTGGGCTCTGTGAGGATTTTCTGTTCTCTTTAATCCTGTTTGTGGCTTACAGGCCATGCTAATGTGGAAGGGCATCTCTCTCAGTTTATAAAGGTCTTAACTGCTTGCTACCTTGGGGAAATGTGTTGTTAAATCGCTGTAATTGTCTTAGCAGTAGTGGTAGACCGTGAGGTTGTCGATTTAAAACTGCATCAGTACAAGCCTCCTCCCCTTACTTTTTTCTTTTTTTCTTTTTTTTTTTTTCTTTTTATAGATTTTTACTTGTTAAGGCAAACCCCAAAATAATTGCTGCAGGCGACAGAGGAAGCAGGCTTTGTATGTTGAATTTGGCTAAAAGCCAGAGATCAGATATTTGTGAGCCCTTTAGGCACTCATGTATAGTAAGGGGATGAGTGGGTACTACTATGCTCTTTGTTGGTTTTCCCTACTACTACTTTAGTTTCAGGCTTTTTTTGGCTTCTCCATCCTGCTTGATTTGATTTTTTTGTGCACTGTTTTTATTTGCAAATAAGTTAGTTACTTTCTCTCTTTAAAATACCAGCTCTGTGCTTTCAGATGTCAATGTGACCATTTTTGTCTTTAGAAGTCTCCTAGAATTTCTTCAAGAATAGGGCATGCTCCAATCAAACTGTTCTGTATTAAAGCTCTGAAAGCATAAGCATAGTTTTAAGTATACTAGCCACTTGGCTGAGATTTGTCTGTGTAGTCCATCAATATGCTAGTCAAAACGTTATCTAAATAAACAAGTGCAGTGATGGGACTTTCTCCTGAAGTTTCATGTGAGTGTAGGAGATTCCACTTTCTGCCCTATATAATTAATGTAGGCTATTTAAGCAGGCACATTGGTGAAGATGGGGACTACATTCTTGGGATTAAATAAGTTACCTTGTGTTGTTTGCTGGTGAGACTCTTTGGGGCTGAAAAGCTTCTAAGCAAAGTAACAGCTTGAGTTTCTCTTTCCTAATATGCAGCATTGAAGGCATACACAAGATAGGGGCCTTAGTTCATGTTAACTAAGCAGTTGGTGTAGGATGATGATAAAACCAGAAACTGGGGCTGGGTTTGTAGATGTAAGGGATTTCTAACACTCACTTGCAGGATGCAAGACATTCGATTTTTAGGTTTCTCTTGACCAGAGATTGCTAACAGTGCCAAAGTACTTGTATTTTTCCCTTTATTTCATGTCCTGTCTATGACAGCTCCAAGGGAAGGCTTCTTCTGTGACCATAACATATTCTCTCTTTAATTGACTTATAAAAGTGAGACACAGTAATAGGGAGACTCGGTGAAAGTGTCCACCATCTTGAGGAATTATTTCTTTAAACAGTGGTAACAGTAGTGTTGGGTTTTTTTCAGTTCTTTGCAGGTGTCTCTGGATGTCCTGAGGTGAAGGGAGGTATAAAAGGAGTCTGACTGGATGTAGAGTGGGTGGGTTACGGCAGAAGGTCAGAGGACATAAGCTTTTGTGAAATTGTAAGATGTGCAGTAGGAGGCATGCTGAAAGTCATTATTGGACTTACCAATAGTGCACCAGGCTAGAAGGTGAACTTGTGACTGGAGCCTTAAGCCTTGGTGCCTCTTATCTGCTCCTCTTCATGATTTTTATTTTATCTTGTTTGGATTGCGCATATTTTCCATGAGACTTTTTCTAATGATCCTTTTCATTGCACTGTAGTTATCTGTATTTTATTTTTTTTTTAACACCAGCTGTTCTTTGTCAGTCTGCTTTTTATTTTAATTGCATTTTTAGGTTTTTCTCCTTCTGTGCACCCATGTTGTTTACATTCATTCTTCCTTTATTAATCTATTTGTATATTCCCCCTTTTAACTCTTACCCTTAGAGGAACCAGTTTTACTCTTGCAGACCAGTCCGTCCTTATAGATTGCCAGCTGCTTTTATTGAAACTAATTTGCATTCTCTGCTCTTATTGTGCTAGACAGAGGACTAGTGATTTTGAGTAAAGCTCTTTCCCCAAAGGCTTTGCTCAGAAATTGTCTCTGTATTTCAGAAAAAGAATAGAAAATAAAGAGCAGCATCAGAGAAAAGCTGCTTCTGTCTAAACCAATGTGTTTGTCTCACGAAGAGCAGAAATGTGGCCTGCCTGCTCCAGTCACAAGTGACTTCTCCTAAAATAACCTGGTGAGGTGGGGTGGGTGCAGAATGATGATGTGGCCTTATATTTACTCATATGGGTACCCCTTAAACTGTGGAAGTAACAGTTCCATTTTGATTGGAACTGTGTATTGCATTGGTACTTTTGTTTACAAGCACTTGTGTAGCTGTGATTTTTATTTTTTATTTGGCCATAGGCAGCTCTAAAAAAACTATTATGAAAGGTAAAGCTATGCTATGGTTAAAGAGTTGAAGTGCCATGGCTGTGTGATGGTAAAATTGGAAAAAAATTAAATTGAAGTGGGTGGGGAGGCTTGAAAGCTCAAAGTACATCTGGAGTCAGATAGCTGCTTTGATAAAGGTGTTTAATAAGGCTCTTTGAGCCTTATTAATTGCTAAATATAAAAAACTGATGTTGATTTTGGGCTTTATATCATGCCAGACGTGTGGTTATTCATCATTTGCATGTGCGAAACTTCAGGGTGTATATCTTTCTCCTCTCAGGCTGCTTTCAGTTTATAAATTGATTTTACTGCTTTTTCACCTAATTGTTTGACACCTCAGCTTTGTTTGTATGTTTGGGAAGAAGTTCTTTGACCATGGTACAGTGCTCAATATCAGGTCTGGAAAAGAGGTGTGCTGTTAACTAAAACTCATTGAAGTGCTTTGTCTCAAAAATGTTTGTTTCTAGCATGGCTGCTTACTGGTAGTTAGACACCAATAGCATCTTGCAGTCTACACAGCATCATTGAACCATGAAAGATCTTGTGCTTGAGTTTGACAGTCAACTAGAAAGTTAACAAAAATAAGGAATTATTCAGGTAAAGCTGCAGAATCGATCTTTTAGTTAGAAAAGGACACCCTCAAACATAGTTTAGGTACATGGCTGTCACAATACTAAGACTCAAGATCCCAGAGCCTTTTATTAGACCTCTTTGGTGCCAGTATAAAATATGGCCCTGAGCCTGCAGCCATGAAAAAAAAAGAAGAAGGGGGGCTCAGGGACTTGACCTGTAGTTGTTTGTTTTAGCAAACTTAGGCCTGCTTAGAAACCAATACACTTGGAGTACTGTATCCCTTCATCAACCCACTGCACTCCCCATCATGATGCAGCTTGCTTTGAGTGGGAGAGCATACAGTTAAATTCTAGCATAATTTAGGGATATTAACTAAAGGATAACTAAAGGGATGTTAACTAAAGGATAAACATCTGTCTTCAGTGGCTTGAGTGGCTTGGTTTGTGCTGCATAGCATCACAAAATCTCAAGTTTACTGCATTGATACTGTTTAAAGGAGTGGCTTGTAATTAATAGATTATAATACTGTAATTACGTTTGAAGGCTTGGAGACTTGGAGTCACTTGTGGTGAGTGACTGTGGAGGAGAGGGCTGCGTGTCAACATCTTGCATAAATGTTTGTGTTTGATACCATTGTTCAGAAGTTTTGATGCCAGTTCTTGCTGCTGAATTGAGATTACTTGAGTCTGCAGAGCAAGTCTTAGCCAGTTTCCCTCCATTGTTTAAGTCTTTCCCTCAATGGTAAGAGAAATATTTAACAGGATAGGAAACAGTGTCTGCAAAAACAAGATTTGCTCTGAAATCTGATTGCCCAAACTATTTCTCAATCTTTTTATATTTCTAAAAGTTGAAATTGACTTACTTCTTTCTGTTGCTAATTTATTTAGCATGTTAACTCATGCACAGTAATCTCCAACACACACTTTTGCTTTGTTGTAAATTACTATAAATGGGGAAGATAAAAGGAAATATTTGTATACAGTAATTTTAATTTTTTTTCCATGTCTTCCAGCTACAGTGCTGCCTTTCTGAGTGTTGAAAGTGAGGCCTTTTTTTGTGTCCATAAAGAGCTAAATGCAGAGGCCAATAGTAGAAGTAGGAGTGAGAATCCATTTGACTTTTCAAATCCTTGCCTTCACTGATAAAAAAAAAAGGTTGTTAATATTGAATGTGATGGTTTATTGTTTTTCTTAAAAGGAAGTTACTAAATTTAGCAAGTGCCTAAGGTGGAGCAAGGGGAGTTGCAAACACCCGAAGGAATCTGTAAGAATAAATCTTTGGAGCAAAATCAGTAACAAGCAGAAATATTCCAGTTGGTCTGTATATCTTAACACTGATCTACTCCCAGACTAATTATGTACTTCCTAACACGGAGAGGGTTCAGCAGTGCCTGGCAGACTGACCTGTACTCCTCTGCCCACATTCTCAAGTAATTAGACAGGAATTGGATCCTCTCTGTAAGCCTTCTAGCTTTGTTATTTCAGTGCTGTGCACATTTTAAAATGCAGTGCTGAGAAAGTGGCATTTTTGGTTTAGGCATAGCACTGGTGTAACAAGTCGCTGGAGCTGGTTTGCATCTAATCTTCTCTGAACAGGAGTGAGGAGGATTGGCTCTGCCTGTGGTGTACCACCCCATCATGATGCCCCATGACTGGTTTGGGTAAATTAAAGCTGTTGACAGCTGGCTTAGCTGTTGATTCATGTTCCTTTCCTCATTCTCTGATGTGTTCCTGAGATGCCCGACTGCCAGTGAGTGTTTAGTGACTCTGTGACTTGGAAAAACTTGTGTGGGGTTTTTGGGACTTGTTTTTTTGGGAAATTTTTGGGGTTTTTTTTTTGTAATTTTTGGAAGAAGGTAAGTGTGCATTTGATGCTTACTTTTTTAAAGCTCTGGATGTGTTTTTTTGGCAAAGAGTGTTCCCACTGCCTCTCGCAACAGCGAAAAGAACCCGCTGGCCCCTAAAGCTTTTCTACTTAATGCACTTCCTTTTGCAAGGATATAATCCTGGATGTATTGCAGATCCCATGTTCCTGAACTAAATGCCAATTCTGGGGGCTTGGGAGGTGTAGGCTTTGATGATAAACGCATATTTTTTCCTTGTATAACTTTATATTCTGTGCTGGGCACTCCTGAAGGAAAAATGCAGTGTGAAGAGAGGTCTGACAGTTTTGGCCTTAGCAACCCTGAGAGGCCCAGAAGAGGAAGAATTAAAGGAAAGAGCTGCAGTGTGCAGAGTGTGAAGAATTAGCATCAGTATTTTTAGTCCCTTTTTCATATAATGTAAGGAAAAAGGTGACTGTAGGATGAAATCTCTGTGGTACTAGCAGAGGAGCATGGGCAGTATTTGGGAGGCAGATAAGGCCCCACAAGCAGCAGAAGCATATTACACTGCAGAAGCTTTTCTGGGCTGTGATCTAAAATACAGTTTAAGAAACAGTCAATAAAATGTGTTTTCCAGGGTTTGAAAAGACTTCCAGATAGTGATTCCTCTTAATCTATAAACTTCAGATGTGTTTTGTAATCCCAATATAATTCAATTCAGAAGTATTTTTAAGCTTGACTTTACTTGAATTAAAAAGAGGCAGCATGGCAGGATATTTTACATTGCATATTTGCTGAACAACAGATAATATCTGGATAAATGACTACATGCTACATGGCATGTATTTGCTGCTGTCTGTGTAAATTTTTAGTTGTTACTGGGGTTTTTGGGTTTTTTTTTGTGTGTGTGTGAATTAATGGGTATGAGCTTTTCTCTGAATATTTTCATTTTATTAATGTTTTTCTTGAGTGAAAATAATATGAAGCTGTGCTACTAAAAAGAAAATTGAGGTATATACTGTAATGCCATGATTTTTTTGTGTGGGGGTTTTTTTTCTGTTGTTTAAGTTTTTTGGTGTTGTGGGGTTTTTTGGTTTGTTGTTTTTTTTTTTTTTTCTGTGTGAATTACAGTAGATGCTGAGGGTTTGTTAAGGTCAGGGAGACATATAGTTGCTTTCCAAAATAAATACTATTTATGAACAAAGCTCATTTCAGGTTATCTACAGGAAAGTGAATATGCAAGGAAGGGATATATAGTTTTCTTTGGAACATACTTTTGCTAAATACATCTTTAAAGGTTGCTAATCCATTTCCTGCCTAGAAAACCAAGGAAGTCAAAGGGAGGAGA
Organism: Florisuga fusca; assembly: GCA_038090715.1. NCBI lineage: Eukaryota > Metazoa > Chordata > Aves > Apodiformes > Trochilidae > Florisuga > Florisuga fusca. Next base: position 9,047,476 of record JAAWXA010000007.1, on the reverse strand, counting down.
TTACAGACCTGTCTGTTGCTTCAGTGCTGTGGCATTCCTATGATTTCTATCTCCTATGCAGTTCAAAGCTCTGCAGGAAAGGGATCTGCAACTTGTGCTGAAAACTTCCAGATTTCCAGTTTCTGTAAGCAAGGTTTCTGGCTAAGCCAGTTAACTTTTACTCCTGGGTCATCTCTCTGTAGCTTCCATTCTCCTGGAAAATTTGTCTCCCCTGTTCCTGCCACCCTGGGCAGGCAGGGATCTCTTCCCTCAGCCTCTCAGTGCCAGCAGCACAGTGGCATCAGCTATTTGCAATTCCCTTCCAGTTCTGCTGTCAGTTTTATTTCTTGTGAGTAAGTGTTGCTGTTATGGAATTCCAGCGAGTCCTGAGCATAAGTGTATCAATTATGTGTCAACACAACAGCATCTGCCCTTGAAATTGGGTATCATTTATTTGGCATCAGCATAGCAAAGATTTGGCTGACAGCCACAGTAAAATATTCCAGCAGAAACTGCTGCTACAGGAGCCATCTCTGAAGTATTTCTCTGAAATTCAGGTGCTCAAACATCATGTTTTAATAAATTCTTTAAAACATTAGGGACCTAAAGCAAAAAGGTTTCAGGTTCCACCGTCTTGTCTACTTATTTTTCTTTTTCATGTCTTCTATGTTCCTGCTTTCTGAAGGCAGACAGACAAGATTCCGGGATATATATGTCCAGTGCTTTAATACCCTTTTTTTTTTTCCTTTCCATTTCATATTCCAGCACTTGCGTTCATTCAGAATTCTTAGGAAAGCAATCACTGATAGCTTCTTTGGGGAAACTGCTTAACTGTGAAAGAGGCAAGGCTTTCAAAATAAGAGAGTAAGACATTCTATCCCTTTTCTTCTAGAAGATATGTAGTTGTTTGTTTGGCCTTTTTATATTTTTCTTTTTTCTTTTTTTCCTGATTAACTTACTATCTTTAATCTTCCTTGTTTTCTCTTACACCTTATCTAAGTAACTTTCATGGTCCCAGACATGTGAGTGAGTCCAAACAGTAATTTCAGAAAGTTAGGAAAGCCCCAAGTCCATAAGACACAGAATTGCCAGGGTTCAGTACATGTTTGAAGAGTACCTGTGGGAAATCAGAAACTCTGATCACTTTGTTGCTATAGAAGATCCTTATCATACTTTAAGGAAGTAAAGAAGTAACTCTTCTGTTCAATGGTGTATCTTGTAATAGTCAGTTGTTTGAGTCTGATGTTAAAATCCTTTTAAAAATGAAAACAGGAGGATCAGAGTTGGAAAGCAGAAAATATTGTAGAAACACTTGGGGGTCAGTTAGCATGGCCAAATGTTCACCTTGTGTTTTTTTCACTTACTCCAGTCAGTGGACTGTCAGTCCCTGCCCCTTCATCAAATTTAAGTTTTCCACTTGTGTGTTCCTTTCCAGGAAAGCATTAAGAACAATACAGAGATGAAAGTAGTTGGGAGAAAATATGCATTGGATTTTCAGTGCTGGAAGAAGAGCTTGTAGAATAAAGATGAGCATTGTTTGTAGGTTTTTTTTTTTTCCCTGAGGTTTGAAGTCCTGTGAAGTTCAGTTCCTCTCCGAGGGGAGACAACAATGAAAGGGAGGGACATCTGCCACATAATCTGCATTTTAAATGGGTTGGTTTCTGTTTGGGTAGAAAAGAAATAGTAAGTTTGGATTAACTCTTAACTTCATGGTTTCAAAAGAAATCGCATATCCAGCATTAAGTAATGAGACCTCTTCAGGAAAATCAGTGCTACCTTTATGCAAGTTCAATTTATTCAAGAGGTCAGCTTTGTGCTGCACTGGCAAATCTTGCATTTAATGGTTAACCTCTTTGTGACTGTTCATGTAACTGCTGGCTTTCCGTCTGGTTCTTTAGATAAGCATAAGCCACTGGTTCCTTATATAAGCATAAGCCAAGATGATAACAGAATGCTGTAGTACAGTGGTATGTGCTATTTGGGGAAAAATCTCTTTCCAAATCCTATATTCATTATGCGTCAGCCCCAGTGAAACTGAGAGAAGCCCATTACAAAATCCTATTAGCTGTCTGCTCTCTAGATGAGTTAAAATCTCTGTCCATTGTGGTAATCAGTGATGTCTACCTGGTAGCTTATCTGGTAATAGTGCTGTCACCTTTTATAGAGGTCCTGTAATAAATTAAAAAGATCCTCTTCATTGCTGAACCAGGCACTGTCTTGTTCTGTTTTGTCACCCTTCCATTCAGCAGATTTCCTTGTGAGAACTACAAGTGTCATGCAAGTAGTATAAGAGGAGCATAAAAACAGGAGGGACAGTCTGCTTTGTGTGAAAGCAACACTGAAAAGTACAGCCATTAGGTTCAAGGTTCAGAGCAAAGTATAGTCAAATACCAGATACTTTGCTTGCTCTAGTGGTAAACATCCCTTTAATTTTCTGCAGGTTAAAAAAATAGCCATGTAATTCTGGGAAGTAATTATGGAAAATATTCCAAAAGTAGCTTTAGTTAATGTAATACTTCGTAAAGTCTAAACTGTTTTCCAGTTAAAATGGAGAATTTAAGGAAGAGGAATTCTAATGCCATCAGTCTTTGATGAATGTATCTCCATAAAATCAAGATCTGCTGTCTCATTCCATATCCATAGATACTCATGTCCATGGAGAGATCTGTCTGGATCTTGTGGAGCACCATTGTAGCAACTGAGATAAGATGCCAAATAGGGACTGAACTTATCATCAGCTCTTGCCATGTGTACATGGTTGTGTATCTTTTGAAGGTGTCTTCTGCTGGTAGTTACTCTTTCCCTTCAGTGTTCATCTTCCATCTTTCATTTGAAAACCATGAACTGTGACTGCAGCTGTCCTGATGATTTGGTTTCTTAAGTGCTGTACACTTCTTGCTCTTGAGTTCCATCAAGTTGTTGTGACCTTAGACAGTGCCTTCTGCCTTATTTTATATATCATTCTCAACTTGCAGTTCTGAAATATATTAATATTGTGTCATTTCTGTCTAGAGGTTTATGAACAATTTTGACCTGTTGCCAGCACTCCCAGGTGATTGAAACTTTAGTGAGTCCTGAAGGAAAGCAGGATGATTCATATGGTACAGTGCAGTAGATAAAAGGCTATGTTTCTCTTTTCCTCTTAAAAATCTGCTTAGTGATAGTAGTTCTAGTTTCAAGGCTTGGTTAATTTGCAAAAAAAGAAAAAAAATCTCACTTCTCTCTTGGACAGAGGGGTAAGCAGTGGTTGATGGCCTCTATCATAGGAGGACTAAGTAGATCTAGGTGTCTTCTGATGTCTCTAGCCCTCTGTAGGAAAAAGGTGGTTCTCAGAGTCCCACTGGAAGTGATTTGTACTGTCCTTACCTCCAAATGCACACAATGTATATGTTGATTCTCTTGGTTTTTCGAGAGCCCAAGAGTATGGGTGCATTACACTTGGCTGTATTTAGAATGTTCAGGTTCTGGCCTGGTTAGTAAGAATCTCTGTTAAACCACTGCTTGGTTTTCTGTCCAGATACTTGTCCTATTTGCCTTGCAGTACTGAACCTCCACCCTTCTTCTCAGGCTTTCCTCTTCCTTCCAGTTCAAATTAGTGGCGGTTTTTTAGGAAAATAACATTTTTAAATTTCCTTTATGCTGGCACTAGAAATTCAAAGGACAAAATGCCTCTTAGGGATGCTGAATCTGCTTGTGGCACTGCAGCTCTTGTGTTGAGGAACAGCCTGTGTGGAGCAGTGTTTGCAAAACCGTTTTGGTAGGTCTTACAATTACCAAGTCAGTTCTGCAACCTTATATTAGCCAGCCACTTAACTCAGGACACCTTTAATGATTAATACTTATATAAAAGCTTTTCATATTTCCACAGTGAAATTGTCTTGCTCTCAAAAAAAAAAGGTGGCTTTTTTCCTGTTGACTCAGTGTGAAAAAGCTTGCAAAGCCTTTCAGCAGTGCTGCATCTGTGATGGGCATCAGCAGAAAAACTAGGGTTGTTTTCAGTTCAGTACTTTATTTTGTGGAATTGCCTACTCTGAGAGAAATAAAACATTTACATGTATATTAACAAGTGTTTGGCAGCTCTTGGAATAAAGCCAGTTCTCCCAGGGCCAAACGAATCTCTGAGTGGATGAGTAATAATCTGCTATTGTCACTCCTAATTTATGGATGAGGAGATAGAGAAATGTTTGCCATTTTAAGTTGCCCTATTCACTTGAAAGACTGAAAATCACCATTAGCTATCAGCTTGGACTATCTGTAGCATGTCTATTTATAGCTGATTTACTCATAATTGTTGTGAAAAATTCAAAATCTCCCCATGTGATAAGAAGTAACAGTGGAGGAGGACAAGAGTGCATGAAAGTTACAGATGTTTTGGGACAGTAATTTGGAAGCTGCAGCCAGAGGCTGAAAAAATATATGGCATCACCTCTTTTTAAATTACATGCAGGGTTCCTGTACCTTGCTTTTTTTTTTTCCGAGAAAATCTGTGTGATCTCTCTCACGTTAGTAGCAAGTAAAAAAATATATTCCAAAATAATTGCTGTATTGAGCTTTTGTTGTTGATAGATAAGAGGAGGGCACAGTACTGAGTACCTTACAATGATGTTTACCCATGTCTCTGAGCCTTTTCATTTGTTTCTTTTTTCAACACATGCAGCTAAAAACAGCTTTGAAAACTTGCTTTTATGCATTTATGAGTGTGCTTTTCTCATTAAGTTAATAGGGAACATGGCAAGATTGGGCTGAATGAGAACAGCAACAAGACTTTCTTTTGTTGTTTTTAATGGGAGTGTTTAAGGCCCGTATTAAATGTTACAGAGAGGCAAATAGCACAGCATCCCTCTGGAGTAAGAGGGTGAGGCATTGAGAGTCATTCTTGAGCTGAAATTGTCCTCAGAATCATAGAATGGCTTAGGTTGGAAGGGACCATAGGGATTATGTACTACAGCCTCTCTGCCACAGGCAGGGATGGCTCTCACCTAGACAAAGTTGCTCAAAGCCTCATCCAGCCTGGCCTTGAACATCTCCAAGGAGGGGGCATCCACTGGTTCTCTGGGAAATCTGTTCCAGACTCTCTCCACCCTTGTACTGATGAACCTCTTCCTAAGATCCAGTCTAAACCTATTTTCCTTCGTTTTAAAACCATCTCCCCTGTCCTACTGTTGGACACACTTCTCTCCATCCTTCCTGTAGGTTCCCTTCAGGTATTGGAAGGCAGCTAGAAGGTCCCACTGGAGTCTTCTCCAGGTTGAACAATCCCAGCTCCTTCAGTCTCTCCTCATAGCAGAGATGCTCCAATGCTTGGATCATCTTTGTGGCCCTCCTCTGGACTTGTTCCAGCAGATCTATGTCCTTCTTATGGTGGGCACACCAGAACTGGATGCAGTATTCCAGCTGTGGTCTCACAAGAGCAGAGTAGAGGGGGAGAATCACCTCTCTTGATCTGCTGGCCAAGCTCCTTTTGATACATCCTAGGATACAGTTGTCTGGAGCTGCATGAGTGCACTGCTGGCTCATGTTGAGCTTCTCGTCAATAAATATCCCCAAGTCCTTCTCCTCAGGGATACTCTCAACCCCTTCTGTACCCAGCTTGTAATTGTGCCTGGCATTGGCCTGACCCAGGTGCAGGGCCTTGCACTTGGTCTTGTTGAACCTCATGCAGTTTGCACTGGCCCATTTCTCAAGCCTGCTAAAGTCCCTCAAGATGGCATCCCTTCCCTCAAGTGAATCCACCACACCTCACAGCTTGGTGTCATTGGCAAACTTGCTGAGGGGGAACTCAATGCCATTGTCCATGTCACTGACAAAGATGTTCAAGAGCACTGGACCCAGAACAGAACCCTGAGGATCTCCAGTTGTCACTGGTCTCCAGCTGGACATTGAGCTGTTGATCACAACTCTTTGAGCACAGCCTTCTAGCCAGCTTCTTATCCACTGAATGGTCCATCCATCAAATCCATGTCTTTCCATCTTAAAAGACAAGGATGTCATGTGAGAAAGTATCAAATGCCTTGCACAAGTCCAGGTGGATGGTGCCACTTACACTTCCCATGTCTATCAGCGGTATAACTCTGATGTAGAAGGCTGCCAAATTTGTCAGGCACGATTTGCCCTTGGTGAAGCCATGTTGGCTGTCACCAATCACCTTCACCTCATTATTTTTCATGTGCCTTATTACAGATGCCAGGAGGATCTGCTCTATGATCTTATCTGGCACAGAAATGAGACTTAACTGGTCTGTACTTCCCTGGGTTTTCTTTCATCCCTTTTGTAAGAGTGGGGGTTATATTTTCCCTTTTTCAATCTGGGGGAATTTCTCCAGACTGCCACAACTTCTCAGATATGATGGCTAGTGGCCCAGAACTTCAGCTGCCAGTTCCTTCAGGACCCATAGATGTATCTCATCAGGTCCTATGGGCTTGTGCACTTTCAGGTTCTCTAGGTGTTCCCTGACCTGATCTGCACTTACTCTGGGTGGTTCTTCACTCTCCCAAACCCAGCCATTGCCCTCCATAATTTCAGTGCTGTGACACAAGTGGTTACCAGTAAAGACTGAAGCAAAAAAGTGGTTGAGTACTTCAGCCTCCTCTATATCCTCAATAACCTGTATCCCTCAGGAGGGGCCCCACATTCTCTCCTGTTTTTCTTTTTCTCTGACATATCTGTAGAATCTTTTTATGTTATCTTTAATGTCCCTGGCCAGACTTGACTCCATCAGGGCTTTAGCTTTTCTAACCCAGTTTCTGGTTTCACAAAGAATTTCCTTGTAATCATCCCAGGTTCCCTATCCTTTCTTCTACCCTTTGTGGATTTCCTTCTTGTGTTTGATTTTCCTGGAATTCTTTGTTCATCCATATAGGCCTCATGGCCTTTTTGCCCAATTTCTTCTTTTTTTAGGGATGCCTTCTTTTTGGGCTTGGAGGAGTTGATCCTTCAAGGTCAACCAGCTTTCCTGGGTTCCCAATCCTTCCAGGGTCTTGTCCCATGGTACCCTACCAGAGAGGTTCCTGGAGAGGACAAAATTGGCCCTTCTGAAGTTGAGGGTTTCAAGCTTCCTGAGCACCCCTTTCTTTGCTGCCATGAGGGTGTTAAACTCCACCATCTCATGGTCACTGCAGCCAAGGCCGCCCTTGAGCTTAACATTCCTCACCAACCCTTCCCAGCTGGTGAGTACAGGGTCTAGCATGGCATCTCTCTTTGTTGATTTCACTATTGCTTGGAGGAGAAAGTTACCATCAATGCATTCCAGGAATCTCCTGGACTGGTTATGTCCTGTGAAGTGTTCTGTGAGGTCTTCTGGCAGGCTATGGAGGAGGGTGTGTGTAGGAGACGAAGTACAAACCTTGCTTGTCAGCCTGGAGGAAATAAACACAGTGCTGACAGGAGAGCAATAATTGGTGTCAGTCTTCTCCAGTGGGTTGACTCTTCCATCTGCTTCTTTTACTCTGTTTTTGACTTCCATGTAGCTTTTCTTTCATGCACTGGTTTCTTTTGTTTCCCTTCCTCTCTTGCACATGAAGGGGACTTCCCTGCACCTTCTCTCTGGGCTTCATTATCTCGCTCAACTACTTGTGCCGCATCACAATTTTTAATTTTTTTTTTTTCTTCTCACTGCATTAAACTCCCTATCTGTAGTCTTGTTAAATGAAATAACAGCAACAGTGTTGATATTGCAGATACCACAATATTCAGAGTCCAGAGTGCAGCCATTAATATTCTGTCTGTAAGATGTGGAGCACAGACTCTGAAGAGATGCCTAAGGACATGATTTCTCAACCCCTCTGAAAGGTCAGACGTGGGACTTAACTTCTGTACTGTGCAGCCTTAGCTGTCACTTGATGTTCACAGGCACTTAGATTAAAAAGTAAGATATCCCTGGTTTGAGAGAAGGTCAAATAATGTGTGATCCAAGCCCTGTGTCTTCTGGACCATGGGCAGGCACCTTAAAACACCCATTTTCTGCACCTTAAAACACCCACAGTTCCCCAACCATCTGTGGGCTCCAATGCTGACTTGACTTCCATTGCTGGGGGCTCAGGGTACAATGTGAATGTTGAGTGTCTTCTCTGACATTGAAAAGAGTGATCTACTCAATAGACCAGAAGACTATCAAATTTGGCTGATGTGAGTGATGGAGCAAAATGAGTTGTATTTCTAAGAGCTGGTCAGCAGCACCTTAATGCAATGGGGGGTGGAGGGAGAACAAACTGCACCACAAAACTAACAAAAAAAAAATCCCTGAAGATGAAAAAACCCCAACTATCCCTAAAACAAAAAAAATCCCAACCCACCCACCCAACAGTGTTTCTTGAAATTGCTCTTCAGTATCAAACCGTTAAGATTAATCTGAATTAATCTGTACAGAGTAAGAAAGATACCTGCTCTGATCTCAGCAGCAGCAGGTGCTTGCAGTATTATAAATAGAAAGCAATACAAATTGAAGTGCTTATTAAATTTGCCTTTATGATGCTTTGAAGAATTGCAGTAGAAGGAAAAATTACCAAAGGCTCTGGCGTAGAAGGGTGACTTAAATAGCTGTGCTGCCAAAGGAAATGGAACATAAACTAGAATAAGTGATAGACTTTTTCAGAAAAGGTTATCTAACATATTTGTCCCTAGCATGGAGAGATTGGCCAAGAGCTTCAGAGGGGTTGAATAGGGGAGGGCTTAATTTTTTTGGACAGTTTCAATACAGTATTGAATTTTAATATACTTCCCAGGAGATTGCCCTGTAATCCTTTCTAGCACTTGCGTTTTTTGAGTTTTCCCTTGTTTTCCTTTTCCCCTCTCTTCCCACTGACAAAAACTGTGGGAAATGTTCATGTTTGGGAAATGAGCTTATTCAGCATTTTTGCTGCCTTTTTGTGTAAAGCTTTGGTGAGGGTCCTGTGTGTCATTCAGCATTTTCTAAAGTCCTTGGAACACTGTAGGGACTCCGGAGAGAGGCGGCTGAGTGGAGCAGCTGACAAATCATCAAGTAAACCAGATCAGCAGGCTCAACTGGCAGGGAGAGTATTAAAAATGAACCAAAATCTGCAGTAGTTGGGGTTTTTTTTTTCTTTAATGAGATACTCAAATTGATATAATTTGGCAGGGAACATACTAGGAAATGGTAGCATGGGAAAATCAGTACTTTGGGGAGCAGTGAATCGCCCTGTGTGAGCTCTGAGGCCCTTCTTTTTAATACAGGAAAAGAGAAGCATGCTTGCTGGTGGAGAGGAGCTCTGCAGCAGCACAGTGGCACTCCTGCACCCTTCTCCTCTGAGTTACTCTCTTGGAACATCCTTGGCAGACAAACATTGAAAAACTCTGAGCTTGAAATGCTTGATAAGCCATCTGCAGGCAGGACAGGTAGAGTCATTATCACAGAGCAAAGGGGGAAGGGGATTGCATGCAGATGGCAGGGCTCCTGGCATCCATGCCCAGATCTCCCTGGCACTGCAGCTGTGGTTTTACACAAGCTGGAGTGGCTTCTGTGCCAAACCAGCCACTTAATATTTTTTACCTGTGATTAGGAATTCAGTTGCATCCGTATGCTTATGAGTTCCATGGAAAAAAAAAAAAAAAGCAATTTAGGTAGTGCATGAGCATGACTACCCTTGGAAAAGCTTGGATCTGCTCATCAGGGAATGAAGTTTGTGTTTTGTGCTGAGCTTACTGGGTAGTGCACGATTGTGTGTCCTCAGTGACTCTGGGAGCTCGGTGAGTATAGCAGGTTGCTTTAAAAACAACCCAAGCAGAAAGGAAGGCTGTACAGGAATAAATTAAATGGGAGAATATGAACACTGTTACACAGGGAGATGGAATGTTTTGGTCTTGATAAGTGCTTTAGAAGAAGGTCACTTGTACTTCAGGGTGGTTGGACCATGGTATTGAGTGATAGGTGTTTGCTGAACATTGTAGAGGGACTTGTGAGACATTGTCCTTCCAGGCCCACCTGGGCTTGCTTCTAATGGGCTTTGTTACACATGGCTATGTAGCTCTTGCTCCTGAGTTTTGAGCTGGTGGAAGTTCCTGGCAGCAGGACTGTAAATAGGAGTGCATAAAGAGGTGGTGCAAGAACCAGCGTTGCAGTACTGATGAGGTAAAACCAGGCTGGTGTTTGGAGTGTAGCTTTGTTGGGAAACTCCCCGTGGTTTCTATCCCTTTAATTTTATTAAGTCTTAATTAAACTTTCTGCATTTTAATTAGTTTACATTAGTGTCACACTGTCTTATTATGTGTATATTGACAGACAGTAACAGGAATCTGATCAGCCTAATCCAGCTCTGTGTAATTATGTGCCTTCTCCTTAAATAATTGCAAACAGAGTCTATCAATCATGTCAGGAAAGCCTGCTGCTTCATTATAATGTGGAATTGTTTAGTGAAATGTCATAAGACTTCAGGTTTAAGCTGAGAAGTAAACAGAATGAGATTTTAATGAGATCAGTGATAGGAAGAAAAAACTCTCCCACCCATCCTGTGTTGCAAGTCTCAGTTCTTATCTTCCCTTCCTCCCAAAACAAAGGTGTCCTGATTGCATTGTTGTCACACTGATGTTGAGAACACTTTTTATAATTTGAATGGAATTTGGGAAAGGCACAGATTTCTGGCTGCTGGAGGAAGAGCTCTAACCTCAGCCTGTGGTGCTGTTCCAAAGTAAGGTGGAGGTTTTTATTTCATTCACTGATAATGTGACTACCCAGATAATATGAGAGCATGTAGAGGAAACAGAGGTGGGAATGAAAGCTGCCAAACCCCACGGCACTGCAGAAACTCTGAAGCACCTGCCCCACTTGGAAAACAAGTAAAGGAGTAAGACAGGTACCCACTTCAGTGATTATATTTGGGTTGATTTCTGCGTGATTTAGTTACACTCCAGAGTCATGCAGTCCTCCCCTGGCACATGTACAGCCAGGGAGAGGCAGGCATGGTGCCAGCAGTCTTTCCTCAGCCTCCTACAGGAAAATCATCTGTGCCAAGAAAAGCTTGAAAAACCAGAACTTCAGACAAGCCCTGAAGGGAGTGAGTTTTGAGAACTGAACTCTCAGTCAGTGTGCTCTGGCATTGCATCCAGCTTGCTTTAAATCTGTGAATACCTCCAAGTTACTTCATCAAATGAAGTGCTAAGTGCCAGTGTCAGTGAGTTTGGCCCATTTTCCCCTGCAGGACTCTCAGGAGGATTTCAGGAGTGCAGGTAAAAGCCCATCTTACTTTCTCCTACTGCAGGTAGTTCTGTGTCCTGAGTCAGAAGAGGGAGAATTCCCTTTGTGCCTTCTGAAGAAACAAACTGTTTCACAAGTAGTTTGAGTCCACCATACATGGATTGTCCTGTGTTCAGGAATACAGCTGTTGTTTCCAGATGTTACCCTGGTATCATGGGAGCTGTGCTTTGAGCTTTCCTCTTGCATTGGTCCCTTTCCATCATTCCCCTCTCGGGCACAGACACACACACATGGATGCACCCCTGCTGGTGCAGGCTCATCCCTTTGCCTTGGCTTTTTTTGTGGGTTTTAACAATTTAACAATCTGTTCATGCTCTGGGCATGGATTTTTTTGCCTGCCAAGTTTTAGCCTGGACTGAATTTCCAGTGCCAAAGTTTCAATGACAATAGAACTGTAATGAAAAGCAGTGACAGTCCCTCAGCTTTCCCTTTGCCCTGCAGCAGTGAACATCAGGCTGGGGACATGCTGGTGGTCTGCCCGGGGTCTCTTTTAAACACCTTTATTGTGGTGCTGTCACCTTTATTGTGGTGATTGTATGGGAACATGGTAGTCTGAACAGCCAGACCACACGCTGGATTGTAGGAAAAGTGTTTCACATCTGGGTCATCATCAGCTCCGAGGATGAGTGCTGCTACCCTCTGGTGACAGTTCAGCTGGTGATGGGAGTGGCAGTGACAGGCCAGGTCTCGGTGGGTTTGTGGCCCTGATGCAGCTGTACTGGAAATCAGAAATGTTATTTTCACACTGGATTCCTCTTGTTGCACTTTCTTGCAGATGCTGAATGCTTGGGGCTGGTCTGGGAGAGCAGCATGTGAATTTTGAGGAGTTCCAATACCAGTCACTTGTGTATTTTTATTCAGTTGTGTAGCATAGCTTAGAAAGCACTCGAATTTCTGTAAACACTCTGGAAAGCTAAATGTTTTGTATCCAAAGGACTCTTGTCAGGAACAGCTAAAAAAAATACTTTTTAAGGAAACAGCTGAGTAAACACATAATATCAAATCATGTGCTGGTTTTTGTGGTTTACTACATTTATGCATGAGATCATCCGTAGCTGTATATATGGTGAATGGCAAACTCTTCTCTTACAGCCTCCCCTAGGAATTGAATTCATGCAGTGACAGAAACTACATGTTTGTTTTTCTTCTGTTTTCAGTAAATATTAGTCATGTTTTTTTTTTCTCATTGGACTGTGCAAAAGTTATCTTGATACTGGTTCTTTATCTACAAAACAAAATATGGGTTATTCTGGTGGGTTGACCCTGGCTGGATGCTAAATGCCCACTGAAGCTACTCCCCTCCTCAGCTAGACATGGAGAGGATATACAACCAAAGGTTTGTGGGTCAAGATAAGGACAGGAAGAGATCTCTCAGTCCTCCCTTCACAGGGGAGGTCTCCTCACAGCTTCCCCTGCTCCAGCATGGGGATGGAGATGAACCTAAAAGAGATGGTTCTCCATGAGTTTCTCCAATGGGAGGTCCTTACAGGGTGACAAGCCCTGCCAGAAAACCTGATTTTGCATAGGCTCCTCTCTCCAGGGGGCCACAGGTCCTGCCAGGAGCCTGCTCCAGCCTTCAGGCACATCCACCTGCTCCAGTGTGCAGTCCTCCATGGGCTGCGGGTGGGTATCTACTCGACCATTAACCTCCATGGGCTGCAGGATGGCAGCCTTCCTCACCATGGTCTTCACCAAGGGCTGCAGGGGAATCTGTGCTCTGATGCTGGAGCACCTGCCCCTCCTTCACTGACCTTTGTGTCTGCAGAGAATCACAGAATCATAGAAAGTCAGGGGTTGGGAGGGACCCCAAAAGATCATTGAGTCCAACCCCCCTGCCAGAGCAAGGTCACCTACAGCAGGCCACACAGGAACACACCTGGGTGGGTTTTAAATGTCTACAGGGAAGGAGACTCCACAACCTCCCTGGGCAGCCTGTGCCAGTGCCCTGTCACCCTCACAGTGAAACAATTCTTCCTAATATTTATACGGAACCCCTTATTCTCCAGTTTAGAACCATTGCCTCTTGTCCTACAATTAGTCACCCCTGAGAAAAGCTGAAATATGTTCAGTTTTAGAGTGTTTTTTTCTCTCAAGTTCTCACTCCTGTCTCCAACTGCAATCTCTGTTGCAGAGCAACTTTCCTCCCTCCTTCAGTGTTATCCCAGTGGCTCTGTCACTGATGGGCTCAGCCTTGGCCAGTGGTGGGTCTGTTTTTTGGGCTGTCTGGCTCTGGAGGACATGTGGGAGCTTCTAGCTCTAGCTGCATTCTAGCAGGTTCTCACAGAAGTTACCCCTGTAACCCTCCTGCTACCGAAATCTTTCCATGCAAACCCAATACAATTATTTATTCATCTGTTCATGGGGCAAAAGGACATGTCTTTTTATTACTAGTTTTCTGAATTGAATTTGTTTTATTTTGCTTCATTCAGGGCAGGTAGGATTGCACTGCAAGTACCATCACCTTTTCTCTGTTTATCAGTGCCTTCCCAGATGCAGAGATCCATGGCTTTTTGTTTCTAATACAGATTATTTGTTATATTGAAGTCCTCAGAACTGTGAAAATCATATTGAAGTAGCTTTTTGCTTTGTCGACCTTGCTCTCTCTGCCTTCCTGGCAGCATTCAGCATTGGCTTTCATTTTCCAAATGCTGTGAGTAGTGTGGAGGCTCTCAAAGCTACCTTTATAGTAAATGGGATGTTGCAGTAATGATGGATCAATTCAGATTTAAGTCTGTAATTTGGAAAAGAAGTCACCACCCCTCACTAAAAATAATGTAAAGTGACTTCAAAGAGTGTCTTAATAGTTCCATATTGTTATGCATGTAATTAAAAGCTTTTACCCTTGAAAACAGTGTTGTTTTGATTTGCTAATCATAATTCCTTCACACAGTCAAATAGAGAAAAATTTTTATGGTAATGGGAATTGGCCTTGTGCTGTAATGTGAAAATCCATTTTCCACTCAACAAAAAAATTTCTCTTAATGCTTTTCTTCATTCTTAGCACACTTTGAAATTATGACACACAGTCTCACTGAAACATGGAAGATCTCAAATTTAGCATTCCAAGTATTATCCTCAGCTACACAAGGAATCTGCTCACCAACTTCTGTTTAAAAGTGATGAGCGGGGTGACCCAGAGCATTTCACAGTGCAGGAACTGGAATTATTTGTGTGGCTCTTTCTGCACAGTCCTTGTTTGTTGAGGTTGCTCTAGTTTCGTTAGAGGGACAGCTTGTACAAATCAAGTTTCTTTTTTAAGCAGGCAATAATAATTTTCCCTTATAGTGGTTGCACTGAGCTGTGTTTTGGTACCAAAAGGAACTGTCCTGCAGCTGGAATATTTACTTCATCAGCCTCCCCGGAGTTGCTGAAAGTGGGTTGGCTGGTGAGGCTGGAGGGAGGAAGGATGTAACTGGGATTAAAGTGTTTTCTTAGTCCTCTGGGCAGGCTTGCTCTTTAAGGTTCAGCTCTCAGTCAAATTGGCAAATCTCTGCTCTATCCATCTTTGTCACCCACACAAGTGATTACATGGAACATTTTGCTCCTTTACAGCCTGTCAAATAGTGAAGATTTTTTTTTTAAACTATCATTTTAGGTTTGCCATTTAAAATGTGGTGCAGTAATTGTACTTTAATGGTATGAAAATAGGGCTGGACAATCACTGCAGCAGTTGCATAAAAACTGTCACAGTCAGGCATTTTTTTTTAAAGCCCCCTCCCCAGAGCCCGCTTTGCAAGGCAGCGGCTGCCCCATGTGTCTGACACTGAGGAACATGTTTAGCTTTTGTCTCAGAGTGGGAGTTGGATGTGAACTGGTCTGTGCTCGTGTAAATCCTACCCATGTAGCAGCTGTGTGAAGAGAAGAAGGTATTCTTCACACAAGATAGCAGGATTGTTACTTTTCTCTCTGAACACCTGCCAATCCCATGGAAAAAAACACGTGGTGAAGTTGGACCTGTGTGCCTGGAAAGTTCTGCTGTGTGCAGAATGGAGGTCTCTGCAGACCCCATCAAGAGCTCTGTGCACAAGATTCCTGTTTTGTAAATCTGTCCCAGGTACCTACTGAAATACTTTGTTAAAATCCTGTTTTGCTGTGTTTCTGGGCTGTCTGTATCACCTTAGATAGTGGTGACCTTGCTGATGCTACTCTGGCAATGGCCAGAAATTCGAGCTACAGGAAAGAAAATTCCCTGTCTAAAACATGGTATTTCACCTCAAGGTAAAATTAATGGAGTAAAGGACAAAAAGTAAATCTGTGTTCCATGGGGACACGTGGAGTGTTCCCTGTAGTTCCATGGGGCAGCCTGAAACAAGTCTTGTCCATTACAAAATAGTATGAAGTTTTGTGAAACAATATTACAGGCTGTTCGATCTTTTATTAAAAACCAAAGCATTTGCATGGTTTCAAAGGTAGGAAATAACATGTTACCTGTTGCTTAGACTTCACTTTAATTAAGGTTAGAAGTGAGAACAGTAGAACTTGAGCCAACTTGTTGGTCCCAGTCTCCCCATGCTGCAGCCTTGTTTTCCTCTGCTCTGTCGGGAGCTGCATCTCCTTGTGGTGGTCACCACTTGGCTGCAGTGAAGTTGAAATTCCACCTGGTAAGGGAGGGTTAAAAGGCTCAGATGTGGAGACCCTGCACAGCTGCTCCTGGCTGCCCAGAGCCTTGTTCCCCTTCTGCTGGCACCATGCGAGCAGAGCACTGTGCTCTGTTGGGCAGCCCTGCAAGGAGCAATCCTCTTTCTCTGGTGGGAAGGATGCTCTTTGTCATGAGGCTGGGAAGTGTTCCTCTTTGAGCCTGACCCCTGACCAGGCTTCCTCTTCCAGCCTCTGTACAGCATCTCCAGTTGCAGTACCCTAAAGTAATCAGCCCGGTAGCAGAGACAGGTAACAAGCTGGTCAGATTGTTGCGTTTAATTCTCTGGTGCTGGCATGTCCCAGTGACTGGAAACTACTTGGTTTGGGGCTTTTTTACATTAAAATAATCTGAAGAGTGCTGACTGCTTATATGTCTTGTGTCCTTTCCCTTATTGCTGGCAGGCAGTTTGAATACAGTGTGTCCTGATTGTCTGCTGGTTTGTTCTTTGGTTTTATTTTTAATAACAATAACAGTAACATCCATGGCCCCAGGGGAAAATTTAAGTTATAGAAATTCATTCTTGTCAGACTGTTCGTTTGAATTTCAAGGTGTTTTGCTGCAGGATCATGAGGCCAGGTTAATCCAAACTGTTTTGTAAAGACTTGCAATTTTGGATTTGGAGAAAAATTATTCATCTTAACCTGATTAACATATTCATGCTGTAGGATTGGTGATAATAAGTTCTTTAGATGTCTAGATGTGCAATTATACTAAATGCAGATAAATTCCTTGTGTAGATGTATTGCATGTAGAAGGAGATGCAGAATTGCAATACTTACAAGCTCTGGTGCAGCCAGTCAGGGCTGCCCCTTGGCTTGCAGGAATAGCTGCATGTGGTGTGAGGAGCTTTTAGTTGCAGATTACTAATGGTAAGTGTTAATTTTACAGAAAAAAACGGAGACAGCTGATTACCATTAATTCTGTTTGGAAGATTTTTTATATGTTTTGGGGGGTAGAAGTCCCCACAAGTTTCACTTCAGCTTTTTGACACAATATGATCCCTGCTTAATCATAGCTGACTTGCTTTGAGATGCTGGAATATGCTTCAGTGTTGGTATGAGAGACTGCAGCAAGTCCACTGGTTTGTACTTTCAGGTTTTGAGGTCAGCTCTGTAAAACCAGTTCAGAGTAACTTAACCCAGAAGGCAAAATGAAGAACATTCTGTATGGAAAAAGCAGTGTGGGTGATAGGCACGAAGGAATGTAATTGCTGTAGACTTCAAGCAAGGGTACTAAATGTGAAATTTTTTAATGTTGAAGAGTGGTATCTTCCCATTTGTCTTCAGTAGCTTGAACTCATTCATGTTTTGGTCTGCTTGAAACCTTGGCTTTTCAGCATCAAGTTGGAGCACTGCATTGTCAGAGGGCAGAGGTAGCCTCTGTGGAATGTGTGTTTCAAACAACTGTATCAAGGCAACAGTCATTATCTTGACTTGGCAATCAAGATGGTTTCTTTCTAGCTAGCAGATTCCTGCTTTCAGGCAAAAATTTTATATAGTGAACTTAAAAACAATAGCACTTCATGCCATTTTATTAAGAAATTTTAAATTACAGAACTGACAAGAAGAGGCTGAAGTTACAGTCTCTGGCTAGTGCCAGACTCCTGTCATGCTGTTCTGGACAAGGAATATTCCACTTTTCCTAGAGTCTGTTAATCCTTTTTATGCTATTCCTATAAATATCCCACTTGGGGGAGTCTCTGACTTTCTAGTAAAAGCAGTAGTTGAGCTAATTTAGTGCTTATTTCCAGACTTGGGCCAGGTTGTGCAGTTACTAGAAATGGGAAGCAGCCTTAGAATGTGTGCAGTCTGCAGCAGTGAGTCTCCGCCTGCTCAGGGGAGACAAGGAATGGAAATGAGCTTGTCTCAGCTTCCTTTGAAGGGAAAAGGTGAATTTCCAGTTCTTCTGCAGTGTGAGGTTACCTGATCACTAAAGTTCCAATTCCCACAAGATTGAAGTACCTGTGGGACATCACTTTCTCAGTACCCTTCTGATAAGTTCTTGCTGTGAGACATTTTAAATGGCCAGTGCTAAGCAGACTCATCCCATGCTGTCTTATTTCCTTCCTCTCTGTGCTTGAGTTTTCCCTTCCCAGTGCACAGGCAGGGTGATACTGGCTGGAGGACATAGCTCAGTGATGTGAAATAATTTTGTTCTTATGGGCCATGCATCCCACAGGGAATGAAACCCTAATGCTCTAATCCCAACCCTAATCATGGCTTGCTGTACTTTCTGTATCTGTTTCTTTCTTTAAGTATTTGTCAGTGGTCCTGCCTGCCAGGTAAGTCCATGGGTGGCCAGTGGAAGAGGATACCTGTGGCTCTTCTGCTCTGCTTGCACAAACATGGGCTGTAGAATTTTGTCTTAGACAGCTAAGCACTGTTTTTTAAGTGCTGTTTTGTACCTCCATGAACATAGCAGCACATACAGCATTCCAGACCTTCCCTGTGGGAATACTGGCAGTCGTGTCCAGGCACCCCGTGACAGCAGGAACTTGGCAGCAACTTGCAGAGATTCACTCCTTCCATTTTATGGTTCAGTTAAGATGAACCCTGAGGCTCATCTCTCTGAAAACTGTGGGCCAGTTTCTCTGCATGTCCATCTCTGCCAGTAGCAAAGCCAAGGAACCTAATCTACTGGAAATGTATCTGAAGATTGATGCCAGATTCCCAGACTGGAGAGCATCAGCTTGCAGTTCAAGTGGTGCTGACATTTGCAGGAAGGCTCTCTGTTCTGAGCTGTCAGATGTTAGCTAGTGTATGTAATTAACTTGGTATAATTTTGCTTCAGAATGAAATATTCATTCAAAAGAGACTTAAAAAAACATCCTGATGTTTTTAATGTCTGGGTAGCAAGTGATGCTGCATAGAGCAAGCCATATATTTCTTGTTACAGAGACTGGTTTCATGGCAACTCCTGCTTGTTACTATGGCACACAGAAAGTCCCAAAGGCTTGTACTGTCCATCACTTCTTGGGTCTTGTGAGTAATCTGGATATAAAACCCACTAATGCACATTAACAATGAAGACACAAAACAGCATGAAAACACTATAGCCTGAAATGCTGTGGTTGTCTAGTTACCCAGAGGGTAAATGTAAAACTTTATTTTGCATAGTAGTTTTTCTAGAGGCTGGTAATAAAATTTGGGAGTGAAACGAGAAGAAAATGAAACAATGGAATGGATAAATCATTTTTCTTTTGCCCCAGAAGAAATTAAAGAGCTAGAGAAGGGATAAGCAACAAAACCAAACCAGAAAGCCATAGGTTGCAGAAGGTGGAATACCAACAAAAACTGTATTCTGCATTAATAACTGAGTTGAGGTTTTGCTGAGAAAAAAGAGTCTTGAAAGTTTATAAGCATAGTAGTACCGTGTAATTTAAAGACTGGAACACGGTGTTTAGTTCCTCCCTCCAGTTCCTATTTACCTCCTCATTGTGAAGTCCACTGACTACTTCTGGTCTCTCTAAATCTGTTATGTATTTTGATGTAATCCTGCAGTTATCAGGGGATGGTTCTCTCCAAGACTCAAACTTTATTGTTTCCTCTTCTGAAAATCATATGAGTCATCAAAAATTCCCTTTCATTGTTTTATCAAAATTGAAATGTTTTTCCCAGAGTCCAGGTTGAACTATCAAAGTTTATGATTAGAACTAAAAACTCAGAAGGTTTGTGTGTGCATGAGGTGCAGAATTGATGAATCCAGCTAAAAGCTGAGATCCTCTCCAGCCTGATGGCTATTTCGTTGTTGCTTGCTTGCTTGTTTGTTTTTTAAGATTGTATGCAGGAAGAACCATGTAAAGAAAACCAATACTGACCCACTGATTTGCTCTTGGTTTCCCAGTACCACATGGTTGCTCTGATAGTCTGTTCACTTCCTGAAGTTTGAGTTAGTTAAGTTATTCCCAATTTTACCCTTATGGATGCAATATCACATCAACCTGATTGGCTGGATGAGATTCACAGCAGGTAGGTGAAACAGTGGGAACCACTTAGTAGTGTTTTGTACATGAATATTTTCATTTGGTTATGCTTTTGTTGCCAGGCTGACAAAAAAGGTTGAGTGTTGCACCAGCAGAAAGTATCCCATTTTCAGCAAAAACCTCTTCTTTTATAAAACAAGTAGTCATAAGGCAACTTACCAATAGGAAACCGGGTCTGTGATGAACTGAGCCAGCTTTGGAGATTTGCTTATTGACACATGGTCCTCACCTACAGCATCATCCTAAAATCATCTTGATGTTTTGTTACAAAGGAGGAAAGAAAAGAGGCAGTTACTTTAATGCACTGATTTCTGCATATGTTTTATTCTGAGTGTGCTGGAGAGAGTGATGGAAAACATCAGTTCATAGTTCACTTTCAGTTCAAGAGGAAAATAGCCACACAATTGGCCTCCCCCATCCTCCTCACACAGTAAATTACACAGCTGTAGGCATCTTAGGAGAAAAAAAATAACTTAAAGTGTAGAAATACTTGGCACTTCCAAAGTCTTAGAGAAGCTTTCAGATTGTGCAGTGTTTTTGTTAATCTCACCTTTTAGATACTCCTGCTTGTAAAAATTGGTCTAGTAGATGCTTCAGAGCAGCTAATGACTGCTTGTCTACAACAGTGATTTGGAAGCAGGCTGGTTATCATCTGGGATCTTTTTTTATCAAAATGACATCTGCAAGAAGAGTGATAGCACTGAGCCACGTTATGATTTAGACTTTGTTCTGTGGCAGCAGAACCAGAAGTTTTAAGTTAAGCAGCTCTTCCCCCACATTTCTTCCTGTTAAAATACCCCTTTTTCCAATAAATACGTGGTGAGGATGATGAATGTGTAATGCTTTTCCTTACAGCAGTGTCTGTGCTTGCCCTGCCACGTTCTGCAAGTTTTTGGGGAGCCACAGAGCTGGGAGCCTGCTGTGGAGAGCAGTGGCATCTGGGGCTCTGTGCTGCTGCAAGGCTATTTCAGATCATTTTCCTCAAGTCTCTGGCTGTGTTATCTTGTTTGCCTTGGAGGATAAAATATGTGGTGCTGGGCTTTGTTTCTGGCTTAGCAGTGTGCCAGTTCAGTGCTGCTGGGGGAGTACCCACCCTGCACTGAGCATCAGTGGCTCTGATGGGGAAAGTGTTACAGGTGAGCAGAGTGAGTTCTCTGAGATTCCTGGAAGGAAGCTGCATAGAGATTGGTGCCAGCTGGAGAAAAGATTGACCAACTGGAGCTGCAAATGGCTTTAATAACTGGAATATGTGTAGATCTTGCTGAAAAGAATTGTTTTTTTTCCCCTTCTCTTGCAGTTTCCTGCCCAACCAACCACCTGAAGGCAAAGGAGTTCTTCAGTCCCTTCTTTCACAACACCTTGGACTGTTTGCTGCTGCTCAGCTCTCTTCGCTCCCCCCGGTGCAGTGAGCAAAAGATCCAAAGAGGACGATGAGGCAGCTAAGAGGAAAACCCAAAAAAGAGACCTCCAAAGATAAAAAGGAGAGAAAGCAGGCGATGCAGGAGGCCCGGCAGCAGATCACCACCGTGGTGCTTCCCACCCTGGCTGTTGTAGTCCTGCTGATCGTGGTGTTTGTTTACGTAGCAACTCGCCCAAACACAACTGAATGATAAAGCTTTGCAGACTTTCAAGCTTTGGGGTATTAATACTTTTATCAAGAGCCAAAAGGAACTCTCTGCCACTCTTTTAGTACTTTTCAAAGGAACTTGCTGGTATGTTCAGTCTTTCTCTTGGTGAGGGTCCCACAGTTTCTCTTTAGGAATGTAACATAAAACGTATTAGTGAATGTGCCAGTACGTTTTATGGTCCAATTCATGTGCCTTTCAGACTTTCAGAATAGTGTTTTTCTTAAATCTGTTTGAAGCTCTATATTGGAAAAGGAAATAGTGTTCTGCTATAAATTTGTAAAAAATCAGCTTTTAGCTTTTATCACTGTTATGGATAATGTTGCTCCTGTCTGTCTGTTTCAGAACTTCCAAAGAAGTACGTTTCTTCTTTGTACTTAATGTCACATGAAGTGCTTTGATTCAGAAAGGATATATTTATTTTTTGAATAAAAGAGAGAAGTCTTACTTAGAATCCTCAAAGTATTTTGCAAAAAAAATGCCACTTACTATGAAAGCCTACATTGTGTAATAATAAATTTTCATTAAAGACCACATAGTTCACTCAAAAAAAAATCTTTTTTTGCTGTGAGATACCAGTGTGCAAAGTGAATACTTCAGGAACCCTGGGAGGAATCTTACAGAAGATGGAAAGGGAGATTCTGCCAGTTTGTGGTGAAGTAATTAGTAAGAAAATCCATAAGCACATAGTTGTTTATCTGAATGTTTAATATTTAAATCTGTGTAAAGTGACAATAAAAAGGTGATTTTGGTTACAGCCCTTGCTTTTATTTTTTTTAAGGAAAGTAGCATTAGTATAAGTAGGTCTGCCATCTGTTTGCTGAAGTGAGCTACTGTCCCGAGACATCCCCCTCTCTGCCTCACTTAGAGGAGTGTTTAATTCTGAGAAATCAAACTGTAAATTCCTATAAAAATGCTTCAGTAATCCTATATTCTTCTGCAGCTCTTTCTCATCCAAATCTTTTGAGGCACTCAGTAAACATTAACCTTCAGAAGACTTCAGGGAGGCAAATTGAGAACTCTTGACTGCTGCTGAAACAGGGGCTGGGCAAGGCAGAATGTGATGCTACAGTGCACTGAAGCATAGCAGGGAATATTTGTGCTGAAAGTCAAAGCCCTCCTGAATCTGCTTTCTGTGCTGCCTCAGCATGGGGATATTCCCAGAACTGTTTTTTATATGTGCCAGTGGAGGACTGTGGCTTGCTTCCTCAGTTAACCCTATGTGTTGTTCCTCTACAGAATGCTGCTCCCAACCAAATGTTGTGTTGCAAAAAATATAATTTAGGCAAGGAAATGCAGTTCCCTGCAGTGGGCTTTGCCAACAGCCTGTGGCCAGCTGTGAACTAATGCAGCTCAGGATGAGCTCTCCCAAGTAACCAGTGATAGGATGAGAGGAAATGGGTTTATGTTGTGCCAGGGGAAGTTTGGGTTAGATATTAGGAAAAATATCTTTACTGAAAGAGTGGTGAGGCATTGGAATGGGCTGTCCAGGGAGGTGGTGGAGTTGCCATCCGTGGAGGTGTTCAAGAAACACTGAGATGTGGCATGTGGCCCATCAGGATATGGTTTAGTGGTTGTGATAGTTGGATGATGGTTGGGCTCTATGATCTTGAAGGTCTTTTCCAACCTTATTGAGCCTATGATTCTATTCTATGAGGCAGGTAGCCAGTGATGCTGAGATGGCCACAGCTCAGGCCTCTTGCTCTACAAGGTGATAGGGCCTATAATTAAACTGGCTCTGTAGGAAATGTTTCTGAAATATAAAATTTGCTAAAAACGAAAAGGAAGAGCTGGGATATTTTTAATGTTTGGATGCAGTGGTCTGAGAGGTTTTTTCCAACCATGAGAATTCTGTGATTCTGTGATACATGCACAACAAATACACAGACAAGGTGGTCATCATGGTATACCCAGAAGAGTCTTTGCTCAGCATGTGTCCAGCAGGAAGGCTGCTGTGGAGCCCCTGTGCTCACTGAGCTGTGCACTGAGACTGAGATTCACCCCTGCTGGGTACTGAGAATGCTGCTTCAACTGGAGAGATCTGAAGCAATGTGTCTGTAAAAAAGTAATTGCTTAATTCCTGTCACCTCCCAGCTGTTTCTTGTTCTCCCAGCCACCAAATCCTCTTTGTCCCATTTTTATTTTATCTGCAATCAGGGATGGCTGCCATGGAGCTCTGATAGTTTGCCCTTTTTTGAGAGGAGGCCTTGAATAAAGTCTGTGCCTGAGGGAGTGTGTGGAGTTTAAAAATGTGTTCTGTGGGGCCCTTGGTGTCCTGAGTGTCAAGAACAGAAGCAAACTTTCTGTTCACCTTTCATCTTCCTCTTCCATAGATACTTAACCAAGGTTTTGCTGTCCCTGCTCATTCCATGAAGCTTTCTGACAGCTCTAACAAAGTCTCTGTGACTCCCATCTCCAAGTAGTAGGTTTGTTTCAGTTCTACCTGCAGGGCTTTTATATCAGCCTGAGCAATAACACCATAATTTGGAAAGCCTTCCCTGAAACTCTCCATAGTCATTATGTGGAGTTTTTTTCACCCTTCATTTTCTGCAAGTGTTGAGTCTGTGACACTAAGAGCAATTAACTGGCTGATAACAACTAAGCAGGTAAAAGGCCAGTTGAATTAGATAATGTTTAAGATTACTTCTCTAATGAGATGTTTCATTTCTGCTACTTCTTTCTTATGTTCTCCCTCTGTCTCTTGTTATCTGCAAATTCTTCAGTTCACAATAATAATCGTTTTGAAGTCAGATATTTATTAATATGAACCAAAATCTCAGTGCTAGTAAGAGGCACTGTGTATTTCAGTTCCCTGAAATGTGCAGTTTTACCAAGTGCTGAGAGGAAAATAGTGTTACACATTCTGAACTTTTTATTATGCAGAAGTCAGAATTAATTTTGCAGTGTGAGTCTTTGAAAAAATAGTAATATATTTTTCTGTAGTAGAGAATGAAGTTGGATTCTGACGTCTTCTACCGAATTCCCTTCTACTGGTATTGGATGTGGGAATGCACACTTGGAAAAATGGTACGAAGCCTCTGTAAGACACAGACTGCCAAAAATCACTGGCAAATAATCGGGAAGTAAATTAATGGCAGTTGTTTAAATGTCAGCTCCTGTGTGCTTTTCAGCCAAAGGTGTTCTAAGAGTATGTATTACTCCAAGTGTCAGTTGCCTTCACAAATGTTATAGAAAAATGTTTCTAAACAATGTTTTTAAACCTTTTCCCAGAACACAGTAGCTTGTGGGCAAAGGTGAATGATACATTACAAAGTATTTTACCAGACAATGGAAGTTGAGATACTTTTTCAGCAGTGTCCTATGGTTTCCAAGAATGCTCATTATCAGGTGAAGTCATAAAAAACCCTGCCGTTGCCTTCTGATAAATTAAGTTATTGAAGCAATTTTTAAAACAAATTTCTCAAAGCATAAATCAAATCTGAGTCAAATACTTAAGGAACAAGGTTTGAATGGAGTTTTATGCATGCCAAGAAAAGAAGGGCATCGTGTCAAGTATGCTTGCAATGGGTAAAAGCCCCTCTTTGTTATACTCGGCCCTGACTCCTCAAAACGAAAGGATGAGACACCAGTGACACCCCCCATGGTCTGAAGGAAGAACTACTTGTATTTTCAGAACTTGGACAAACTGGCTATTGGTCTTCTGTTTGAATCCATCTACAAGAAACTGTTTCCGTACTCGCCCCGTGGGATTCAGGAAACAGGACTTTTCAGGACATGGCAGAGAAAAGGCACCATTCTTTTTTGCAGATTTATCTTTGGTGCCCAGGTGGCATGTGCACAAGTCTGAACATCCCCATAGCTCTGGAAGATGTGAACCAGCCTGCATGGTGATTCTGTCTTTTGATCCTGTGTCACAGAGAAGCTTCTTACCATGAGAAGTTTCTTACAGGGCAGGTAGGTCCCATTCACACACTGTGCACCAGCAAAGCTGAGTCCTGCCAGCCATCTCCCACTCGAGTTTCTTCATCATCACCACCACAGATGGGAGCTGTTAGCTGATGTCCTCTGTGCATTTCTGTTGTAATGTAAATAATTCTTGTTCTGGTGCTTAATGTGGGATACCAGGGATCAGGACTTCTTTAGGATTCCTGTCTCTCTCTGGGATTGTGCAAGGGTTCATGTGAAGTAAAGTAAATCCTACATCTGTTGTAGGAAATTCAGTGCTGGGATGAGTTAGGACTGTTCTCTGCACACGGACATGTTCTTGGAAGGTAACTGGGCAGCCACATTCTTGAGAAATCTCTTCCAAAGCCCCTGGCAGTCCAGTTAAAAGTAGATTATAAGAATGAACCTACAGGTTTTTTTTTTTGGTTTAGGAAGGAGGCTGGAGTGCTGTGTCTTAGGGTGTTGCTCAATCCACTACCAGAAATTTAGATGCAGTACATTAAATTACAGCCTAGTTATAGATTTGAGTGTCCATAGGATTAAATAGTAACTCAGATGCATTGAACTTTGAATTGGTCTGAACCCTACAGTGAAGAAAAAACCAGCACACGGTTCCTACGTGGGTTAGGCCAATTCAAATGATGACAATCTTTACCCTAGCATTTTCTCAGCAGACTGCTGTGTCTGAGAAGGAAAAAACACTTCAAGGCAGTTGGTGTAAAATCTAGTGGATAGCTATGTTGCATAGAACTAAATGGAAAAGAAAAGTGATTATGAATTATCTAATTGGCTGGTTTAGGTAGTAAAGCCAGAAGGGAATGTAATCCCACCATCTGCATGATACAAGATACTGACCTTCCCTCAGTGCCCTCTGCCTCCCTCCAGCTCTTTGGTCCCTGGGAGACCCATGGGCAGGAGGCAGCAGGACTGGGTGGGGTTCAGCAGGTACCTCAGCTGGCTGTGGAAATAAAATGTTGATGGCTGGCATGACATACCATGTAGTAAAATCAGCTGGGGCTGACCTCATTATGCAGTCTCCCTTGATGACTTCTTTCTCATCCTCACTGGTGATGTTTAGTCTGGTTTTAGATTATTAAGTGGTGGTGGGCTTGATTCTGTGTGCTATTAAACCTATTAAATTCAGTGTGCATGGTTAAATCAGGAATTATAAACAGTTACATTATGATAAAGCCCAAAGAGTGAGACTGTGGGGTTAGGCACCTGCTGTAGGGTCTCTGATCACAGCAGAGTTACTTATTTAGCCTTTGACTGGGTGAGCTACAGCCATCATTTCAGTTGGCCCATTGGAAAAGCAAGCAAGCAGTGCCTGTGATTCTTCATGTTTCTCCATTTCTGCATTTGTTTGGCTCCGTGTTCTGCTGCTGTTTGCATTCCCCTCTGCATGGCTGACAGTACCTGAGCACCTGCTGCCTCTCTGACACTCTCTCATTCTCATACCCCTGAATTTCCCATACAAAGAAGAGAATAAGAAATGGTAGGAAGAAGTGTTCCAAACATTCAGCTTTCATGTAAGCCACTTCTAAATGCTTCTGTTCAGTTCCTGCTGTTTCACTGATGGCCCCATCAGAGTAAGTTTTGGGAAGTGAACTGGACAGCAATGGTCTGGCAGTTCTTTTACCACCAAGTATTTCAAAATTATATCATAGTGAAACATGTTGGCAACTTTGTGTACATGACCTCTGGTTTGCCTTCAGTGAGAAAAAAAAGCTTGTGGCAGCCTGAACCATTGTTCTTTTCAGTTAAAACAGTTCTTTCAACTGGGAGCCAAAAAAATGCTTTTCAGTAAAGCTTTGAGAAAGAAGTTCAGCAGCTTACAAGAATTTTCCACTGCCCGGATGTTCACGATGTGAAACAGAATTTTTCTATATGTTTTTGGGTAACCTATAGCTCCCAAATATTGCACTTTGTCCTGTAAAATGATGATTAATGATTCTATGATTAATCATTCTTTCTTTTAATTTTATTGGTGCTTTCAAACATTTATGGCTTTGGAGCCTCCTGATTATTCCTTTTTTGACAATATACGTTAATTTCCAATCCCTTTTCATAAGACATATAAATCCTCAACCTCTATTATTTCTGCTGCCTATCATTAATTTAAAAACTTTGTAGTTTTCTAATTAACTAGAAATGTGGTACATGTTGTACACACTACATCAGGAATATGTATTTCCTTCAGAAACCTCTCACCAGTTCAACCAAGTTTCTCCCTGTTAAGACAGTTCAAGCATGCAGGCCCAGCAGTGGGGCTCTGACTGTACCTGTCAGCAATGGGCTCTTGTTTAAACCTTGTTTAAACTTTTGCTGATTTTGGCTGATGAAGAGAAGGGTGACCTTTCAGGTAAGGATGTGTTTTGAAAAAAATAGCACTCTGATCCGTTCTGCCTCAGGACATTTGTGGCAAAATGTTCTCTGAGCAGGAAACATAAACAATCAGGCTGTTCAGATCCAGGTATTTTGCTTTTCATGGGGAGTTTATTAAATGGTGTTACCAAAGCCAGGATGAAAATAACTGTTGTCATTAGCCAAAGTTAGTAGCTTGGCGAGACCTTAAAAAGCTTTAGAAATCATCTTACTCCTTTTTTGGTAATTTAATTCATTCATTCTGTACCATCACCCACACCTGTGTCATGAGAGGGATCCTCAGGCCTGGACTGGACTCAGACGTGTGTTTCTTAGAAGATCTGGAGCATACTGTGTCTTGTTCTATGTTTAAATCTTGCAGTGGCAAAAGAATCTGTTTAACTGGCTAGTATCCCAGATTTTTTTTTTTCTCCTTCCCTCCTGAAAGACAAGATTTTGCTGTCTTTTTGCTTTTACTAATCTTTCTCAGGTTAAATTCTGGAATAATCTCCAGAGGTTCCTACATTTCTTCACTAGTTCTTTTAAAACTCCCAGATGCATTTTCCCTGAAATTGAGGACACATATATATTTAGTTTGTTCAGATGTCCTTCTATCATCTTTTTATTCAGTCCTCATTCCTACAGCTGAGCCAAGTAATTTTCCTGAATTTTCCTGTAAAAGTTTCTTTGATGTCCTCATTTTCATTACTCATTTTATTGCAAACCAAGCCAAACTGGTATTTAAAACCTTGGTATTTTATGTAAGAGGGATGTAGTGTGTTTTGTCTTAATGGAAATATAGCTTCCAAAAACAATTTACATTTTTGCTGTGGTCCTGAATATTAATGAGACTTCTTTTACTCACAAACTGGAGCTGTTTGACAGTCTGGTATTATTTTTATCCAGATTTTTCCAGGAAGTTGGCATCAGTATATGCTGGAAAGCATTTCTTCAGTATCTCTTTCACTGAAATTGGTGGTTCATCAACACTGTCTGTAATTTCTGTTTCTCTTCCACAGCAATAGATTTCAGTATGAATTGCAAATAAAAGAATCTCAACATTATGCAGGGGTTTTTTTTTGGCACATGAAATGTGTTGAATTAACTCTGCTCAGTTTCATAATGTTTTTCTGTTTTGTAGAAAACTATGAAGAGCTTAGGGCCTTACCTGAAGAAGCTCCCTGAAGTTAGAGGTTTCTTCCCTGTTGCAGTCTGGTTAAACAAGCAGCCGACATAGGGTCAAAACATGGGAAGCCAAACAGGTGCTTTTGAAGACAGGATTTCAAAATTGTCAAGTATTAAGGTAAAGCATGCAAATCACCCACAGTCAAGCTCTGCCCTAGGTGAAGTCTATAGGGCTGGTAAAAAGGGCGATATGAGTGGCTTCCAAATATTTACTTTGTCTATTCATGGTCGCCTCATGGGCCAGCATGGCTTGGAGCCTAAGAAAGAGGGAACTCAACCTCATTTGAAGAGTCCTAAGGGCTATTTCTATAGCCAAGAACAACCAGAGCATAGGTAAGCTAGGAGCTATGACATGGTTAAAGGCCACTATTACTCTTTTTATGTGCAATCTAGAGAATTTCTCTTGGCTGATTATATTTTCAAGGGAATAATTCCACCCATTAGCCCTCTATACATCACAGAATTTGAAGCACATTTTTTAATTTAGTGCTGCAACAGGGTCTCTGCTGCAAACAATTTAACTATGAAAAACTAACCTCTGTAGTTTAGAATTTTTAGAGTATGGTATTCTTTAATGTAGACAAATCACAATGTACCTAAATCTGCAGGATGATTATCTTACTGAAACCTTGGTGTTAAAATTACACAATATTGGCAACATGCCTAAATACATGGAGCAGCTAGTTCCAGATTTCAGTTCTGAGAAACTCATAGGTGTTTACTTGTTTTTATTTTCTTAATTGTGTGACTGGCTTAAGTATGCCTGCTTTGGTGTATCCTGGCAAATTTTTTTAGAGTGTTTTCAGAAAGTCTTTGCAGTTCTTCAAGGTGCAGATTTAAACGTTCTTCAAACTCTCTTGTATGTTTCTCTTCCTCTTGAAGGAACTTTTCTGTTGTTTCAAGGAAGGACAGCTCAGGGGGAGACTAAGCAATGAACAGAAAAACAGTAAAAATAGCAAGTGCTACAATATGTTTGCATTATCAAATTTTAGTTTTGAAAAACATGTCACCCTAAAGCAGCTAATAACTCTGTAACACCTTATAGCTCTCCACAAAAACATGAATTTGGTCATACATTTTAAAAGGCATTTAGGTGGCTAAATAACATGATGTAAGCATGATGTTTGACTTTTTGTGATACTCACAGCATTAGAATGTAGATTTGCTATTAAGAACGTAAATATCCCACTAGACAAAATTAGGCTGCTTCAGAACCTCCAAAATCTTTGGATCAGCTAAAGGTTATGTTCATCACTTGCATAATTCAGACCAGGACAGAGGACAATAATATGATTTCTGGAATTGCAGAAGATAACTAGTGTTGGGTACTGCTGATTGCCTGCTGTAATTTTAGCTCTCTGCTTCTGTGATGTGATGCTTTCTGAGGAAAGGAATAAAAGCCATGCTCATTTCAGTACTATCAACTTCAAGCTCTGATATTCATGAAAATGTAGTAAATTTTATTCACTGCAAG
This sequence comes from Florisuga fusca, assembly GCA_038090715.1. Classification (NCBI taxonomy): domain Eukaryota; kingdom Metazoa; phylum Chordata; class Aves; order Apodiformes; family Trochilidae; genus Florisuga; species Florisuga fusca. The sequence continues at coordinate 9,017,116 of JAAWXA010000007.1, read as the reverse complement.
TGGTTCACTGAGAAATCTTTCCAGTTAAAATGAATTCAGTAGACTGAGATACAAACCACACCAAAACTGGTCTTAAAATGGTTGTCATGGGGTGCAGTCGCATAAAGCAAGGCACGAGTGAGTCTTTGCTGGTCAAGTTCTAAACTCTGAAGCAGCAATGTTTGTTAATTTGTTTTTCCTAATGCTGAAGATGCATACACTGGAATGTCTTCAAAAAAAGAAATATGAAATAATTTTTCTTTGACTAAATTAAGAAAAAAGTTAGTACAGGAGCTGTAAAACTCGGTAAAAGAAAGATAATTTTCTGTCTTTACATTATTATATACTAAGAAAGATTATTGACATTTATTATCTTAATTAAATAATCTATTAAATATTTTTAATGACTGGTTGAGCTATTAGTATGTAATTTCTCTTTTAGTTTCTCCTAGAATATGAGGAGAGTTTATGTCTCAGAACATCAGTTAGGAATGGTTTCAAATTACCTAAATATTCAAATGTTTTGTGTAAAAGGCCAATTCTATTACACTTGTAAAATTTTATTCTAGGATCCATTGCTATTCCTACAGCAACTGGAAGCAGACTGATCTTTGCTTTCATCCTGGTTTAAAACTGCCCTTTAGCAGGTTTTCAGGCCAAAGGATACTAACTAGAGAAGAGATTTAAAGAACTATTTTATTTAAGCTCTTTGTATCAGATTTTGAGGTAAAATGCAGAGATTTCCAATAGGAAATGCCTTTTCTTTTCAAAATACAGCAAGTGATAGCTGGAGATAAATTCTGAATGTAGCACCATCCTTCTAGAGCCAGACAGCTGTTCTCAGGCTCTCTGACACATGGGGCTTCTAAAATGAAATACACAGACACAGCAGAATCTTCCTTTCCTCAGTCCCTCCAAATCAGTGTTTTAACAGGGCAGGGAAGAAAAAGTGACTTAATTTGCCATGTGGGAATAAAGAACCCAAAAGTACTGGATCACTCTGTGGCACAACACCCTTCTATCAATCCATGCACTAGCAGGGATAAGGAAAAATGTTAATTTTCCAATGTTTGAGAAATTCTGGAGGGAGTTGACCTGCCTTCTGGTGTTTCTCACAACTACGTGGATGATTCCCCACCTATAAATCTTCATTGTTTTCACATAAAGAGTTGTTCCTGAGATTTTGAGTGCCATGGCTAGATGCACATTTATTCCCTTATGGCATAGGTCACAAATACATCTCCTTCTCACCTTTGGATTCAATTATAGAGTTGGCAGTACTATTTTGAGTATTTTAAGAAAGCTTTTGCATTATGAAGAAGACATTGGCTTTGGAGGCTTCACTTAGGGAATCCCTGTGTGTTTTGTTCACTGAATACCAGCTCTGGAATCACTGATTCAATACTGAGCAAATAAAATACTTCCAGTGAGGAGCACAAAAAAACTATGAAAATGTGTATCTGAAATATGAATTTAATGGGTGTCATCCTTAAGAGAAAAAAAGTGATGTTGGCCTTCTCCATGTGGGCAGCAAATATACACCCCTGCTAGCAGTCTTCAGAAATGTTACATGAAGTGAGAGATTCATTATAACAATGTCTACAACTGCTGACTTCTCATTAGAAACATATTGGCCTCATGATCAAGCCATCTTCCTAAAATGCTGGTGTCCTTTGCTGCAGCTCGTCCTTTCTTTGATGTGTTTTTCTTGAAATACACTGTGAACCCCAAATGAGTAATTTCTGCATTTCCTCTGAGTTGAGAGAAGATTGTTTATCACTTAGAGTAAGCAGATCAGTTCCCTACGGCTCCTTGCCTACGGGTCAGACTTCACTATCATTTTAGATAGGTCCCTAATGCACTGCTTTTTATGCACTTTGAGAGAAGGTTATATCTAAACAGGTCTAAAAGGCAACATTTCTCATTAGCAACTGAGCTTTGCTTTCCAAGCCTCTGATCTGTTTTTTCACTATGTTCTTTATTGTCTTTACTTCCAGTGCCTGAGGAAGAAAAACCATGAAGGAACTGCTTTAATCCAGGTCTCAAATGAGATTCGTGGTCCCTTGTTTTGAATTTCTTTTCTTCAGATAATACTTCTTTGCATTTCTATTTTCTAACCGGAATAAAATGAACTCATTGGTAAGCTTTCAACCTGATTTGTTTAAGTACTCAGGCAGCAGGTACAGGTGCCTGTCCAACATGCTTCTTCTCAGAGAGGAAAATAAAACCTGAGATGCCTGAGAAATTGCCAAGCCATATAGGAAGTTTTGTAGAGGGCTTAAGAGCCTAACCTGATAGGTAATATTAACATCTAAGAGTGGGAGGCACGGGCCACAGCATGCCTCAAGACTGTCAAAATAGTTCCTTATAATGGTGAGTGGTAGAATTTCCACAACTTTCCCTTGCAGCCTATTTATTAAGCAATTTCCCATCCCTAACACTAGAAAGTTTCCTGATGTTTAATTTAAGTTTTCCTGCTACAGCTTAAGTTTTTCTGTCTTCAGGTCTTGAAAGCAAGAAGAGACAATGTCTGTCCATCATCTGATGAGAAACATGAGAAGGTATTTGTCACTGCAAATTAAAGATACAGATTGGGAAGCACAGTGTACATAACTGCTTGCTCCAGGTGAAATGGAGAAACCATGTAGAAAATGGACTAGTCTGAAGCACCAAATGATCCTGTTTCCAACTTGATATATTTATTTATTTATCTGTTTTCTATGGAAAAGATTAAGCTTGAAGCTGGACATTGGATTTTTCTGTGCAATATTCTTCCCAGAGTCTGGGCATGGATCAGGCAAATACATGGGCAGGTGTCCCTGCCCATGCAGGGGAGTTGGAACTAGGTGATCTTTAAGGTCCCTTCCAACCCCAGTCATTCTATGATTGTAACTATTTCCTGAAGTAGTGTTCAAAGAAAGGGTATTTCCCTAAATTTTTAAAGCCTTGAAGCAAGAATTTTTGAGGTTACAGGAATTTCCAGTGAATCACAGCCAAGCATTCTAGTTTACTCTAAAGCAGTGTAGCCTGTAAGTAGGGACGTGAAAGGAAAGAGGTTTCACTGGAACATTTACTAAGCTTGTCTGAAGACTCACTACTGCTAAGACACGTCGTCTAATGCCCTAGAGACTATTTTCTCTATTTTCTCAATACCAAAAGTGTAATTTTGGTAGGTATCACCTGCAATTCTGATGTTGTCAATTGGTGCTACAAATAGTCTTCAGAAAAATGGTCCATTAAAACATTTTCAGAAGTTCTGAACATACTGGACATTTCACTTAGGTCAAACATCAGTCCTAAAAACTCTGTCAAATAACTCTGGTTTTACAACATACTTTATGTGGTTTTTTTCTTCTTTCTCTTTGATGTAATGGCTTTCCAGACTCTTGAATCATCTCTCCTGTAAACTGTAGTGTCCAATGTCAGTCTTAGTGACAATTCAATTTTGGTGATCCTCTGAACTGGTAGATATTTCAATGCCAATCACTTGGACCTACTCTACAAGAATTATCCATTGCTAAAGTTTCATTATGTACTTTGCCCACACACCAGCTGGAAAGTATTTTTCATATAATCTAGTCAACTGTCTTGGCAACGACCCTGTCCTGAGTGCCAGATGGGAAATAGTTTCCCTGCAGCTTGCAGAAGTGTCTCAGAATGGACATTTTCCCTGGGCTGGTTGGAAAGAGAAGCTTTGTGGTCTGGTGTCTCTGCCTGAAGCTTTTAAAAGGAGAGAGAAGGAGAGTTGGTGTTCATCAGACTCTCCTGAAAAAGTCAAAACCATTCTTTCACAATCAGCAGTTTAAAGAGGGAGGCACCCAAGCCATGAGAAACCAATAGTCCTTTACTTAAAATTCCTGTGAAGCTTAAGAATAGAAAAATGAAAGTGCAGTCAAACAGCCAAGACTATGTGGTTCTCTCCTTGTTCTCCAACTACTCAGACACAGCTGCCAGGAAGGGCTGCACTGCAATCCCTGTTTCCCAGGCAGTCCATCACTCTGGTGCTGCCTGTCTACAGTGAGATTCTGGACTATGAAGACAGTATTCCAGCAGATAGGTCCCCAATAGGAAAGGATGTGCATCCATTTCTGAAGTGGACAGCAGAACTGGGGTACAACAATCACAAACTGCTTGAAGATTTCTTCTCTCCTATTTAAGTGATAAGTGGCAAGAAAATTCTTTATTGGTTGCCCCTCTCCCCCAGGAAATGCCCAACACTTCCCTTTTCTCTCTCTAAAGGTTCAGCCACACACACAGCTAAGGATCTCCTGGGTACAAAGATGAATGTATCACAACTGGACAGAGATGTGGCTACACTCCATTCCTTACTCATTAGCTAGTCCTGTTATTTAATGATAGTGTGGTTGCATGGTTTGAGGTCTGGAAAATAAGTGGTAAGTTTTCATGTGGAATAAATAAATCCATGGCTCATAGTGGAGGCCTAAGGAAGAATAGAAGATACTAAGGAATAGGATATAGGTCATACTTAAAGAAAGATCTAAAGTCAAAGAATTATGAAAGGCTTTTCCTAGGAAGTTGCCCTATGGAAAGTGGGAATTATCCCACTTGTCAAGGGGGTTGGTATTCACCAGCCTACTAAGACTGAAAGAAAGAATGCTGCACTAGTACTCTTTAATTTTGAGAAAAATAGGGATTACAGAAGTTATAATTTCTGTTCCATTTCAAATACCATAGGTAACTCAAAGAAAATCGTTGCTGTAATTCCTCTAATTTCATCCATCAACTGAGTACTGGGTAAACTTGATTTGTCTAACTGCACTTAAGGCAGTAAGTTTGCAGGTGTTATGGAAACACACTTAAAGCAGAATGACCTTACAGAAGGCAATACGAAGCAGAGTGCCTCAATACAGAAGGCAATGAGCTAAAATGTAGAAATCTCTCTCACAGGCACATAATGGCAGGTAATTATCATCATCATTAGTAGTACAGGGGTATGGCCCAGTAGGGGATGTTTAATCTCCAGGAAAAAAGCTGCATTTATGTTAGGATAAGGTATTTCCATTTTTACTGGGCTGGCACTGTATAAATAGTAATGACAACAGAAGGGACCTAATTTTTTGCCTCCTCCAGGGCTGCATTTGGTCCACAGATGAATCTTTGAGAATATATGTGTTAAAGGAAAATAGTTACTTACGGGTAATTTGATTTCTCCTGCATTGTAAGCAGAGCTCAGTGAGCTGTCTGTTCTGCCCTCTTCAGAAAATGGCCCAGCAAAGCCCAAAGGTGGTGATGGAGATTTACCATCTCTTTTCTTTTCATGACCTCTGCCAAGTTTGTAAGCAGATGAAGTGCCATCACTTTTTGAACCCGTGATACAGCCTTGCCCATATAAAACAGGACTGTGGTTTCTGTGGTACCCATTGGCTGTGAACACAGCAGTTTGTTGATGTCCCATTTCCCATGCATCTTTCTTTTGGAAAGTTCTGAAAGAGAAAAGAAAAATCAAAGTCTGAAAACCAGCTAAAACTCTAAGCTATCACAGGGAGGCCAAGATTTTAATTTTATTTTATTTGAGTATACATCAAGTTACAGGCCTAAGATTAAGCATTACCAAGTTGTACCAATCTAGCAGCTTTCCACTGAAGTTATGCTGAGTGTGCATTCTCTGTTTGCTTCAGCTGTGACTTAAATCACTTATTTAAACCCCTTCACTGGAGCTTGAGTAATCTCACCATATGACTGTGGTGGAACACGCCCTAAAACAACTCACATCAGATAGAATAGGTACAAATACTCTTCCCATGTTTGTTACCCATCCTTGCCCAATGGCTATGATCTCTTTAGCTTTTCAGTGAAGTAAGCTATGTAAGCACTCTTCTGCCATGTCATGATAACGTGGCTTACAGTATGATGGGAACGAGAGAGAATTTAGCCACACAAATAGGAAGAAATAAATATGAAAGTATAAGTGAGATTGTAAACAAAACCTATAATTAGTGGTTGGATAATCAGTCAATTTTGGTCTAATACTATTACCTTCAGTGACTATGTTCAAATAGCAAGAATTTAGAATAAATGCTTAAGTAAGTTAATTAAAAATAGAGTCAGAAATCTTTGATCCTGTATTTTTAAAATACACTTTAGAAAAAAAAAATTGGGCAAGAACATGCTTTTGTGTATGTTAAATCTTCACACTAACAAAAGAATTGTTGATATGTTATGATCATGTTCCATAACTCTTATATCCCACTTGTAGTGATCAGAATGGTTGTGAAAGAATGTTTTCATTCAATTGTAGTTCTGTGAAGCAAAAACTATTATGGTCAGTAGCACTTCAAAAAAAAGCCCACAAACCACCTTGATAAGAGCAGAGAATTTTGAGACTAGCTTGCCCAAATGTCAGTTGAATTAGACTAATTTTTAATTGCATTTTTACTTGTATTATGCATCAACACATGCAAAAAAATTAAAATAATGTCAGATTTTATTACATTTCTGTTGTAATATTTCAGAGGTAAAAATTTCCATTGTACTGAGCTCTGTGCTTATGATAAGACTGAAATTTTAGTCTTGGGAGGTAACTACTATACTTAAACATGATAGCTCATTGCAAATATCCTAAAACACTTTACTAAAGCTACTTCAATAATTTGAACTGCAGCTTTTAAAGATCAAATTCCCTGCCACTAAAATACAATTATTATAAATAATCAAGAGTATGCAGTGCTGCTCAGATCCAAGGAAAAGGGATTTTCTGTTTCCAAATAAAAAAGAATTTACCAAGCACAGGCAAAGGAAAGTATTTATGCAGAAAGATCACACCTTCATTTTCTAAATTTAAATATTTGGTATTGAGAGAGGGTGTTTGTGCAGTGTTAATGGACCCTGTTATACGTAAGCCCTTACACATGAAACTGAATATTCCGTAAATGTTCTACGCAGAACTACTCAGAGAACCAATGAAGAACATATTTTCTTTGATTATAAAAGTAGTGATTAAGACACTCTGAACCCTATGGGAAAGCAAATTATACGTATGATGTTATATTATTATTTTACATTCTAATATAATCTGTGAATATTCACCAAACCTTCCAGTTTTCTGAATAACCTAAGATGTTTACCTCTTGGGGGTGAGAGTTTTCTCCTTTCTGTCATGCTTTTCTTTGCACTCTTGGGACATAGGAGAATACTCTCCCCCCCCTTTCCCCCTTTTTTTTCCAAGTCCATTTCATGTGCTATTTGGACAAAGGCCACAGTGAAAAAACCTGCCACAATTTAAGATAGATGGCATGAATAATAAAATCAGAATTTTTTCCACCTTGTGTTCTGACCTTTTTGGAAGTCATTTCCTCTGTAAACCCACAGTAAAGCCTATGTGATCTGTGTTCTTTTTGCCCCAGAACTGTTTCTCTATGCATTTAATAACAGTTATTACTGTTATGTTATAGCTTACTTCACTAAGATCAGAATGTTCAGACTTGGGTGCCTACAATTATGGTAGCTTTTAAAACAGACACCCCATAAAAAAAGAAAAGGAACTCCACTTCCTACTGTAACCCACAGGATTGCTGGGACTGTTTGCTGTCTTGGAAAGCATAACACCTACATTGAATTGCTTTGGTATGAATATCATACCTTTGCTTCAGACACATTTCACAGTTGGAATTTAAATTTCTGTCAGTGCAGTGCAAGATAATACCTAAGAACAGAGTTCTAATCTGAATATGAATGTAAAGGTAGGCAAGTATCTGCAAATTTATCTAAAAAATGGCCATTACTTAAAAATGGCCATGCAAATACACAATATCTGCAGTTCAATAACATATTTTCAGTGGGTTTACAGAGACAGACTATTGAACATATACACATAATTCACAAAAATAATATCACTGTTGACATAGCGACAAATGGGAAATGAAGTGAAGAACAATGTCCTAGCAAAGGGAAATTATATAGACAGGACTGATTTTTCCAGACTCAAATGTAACATCAGTCTGGTCCCTGTGAGATGAATGACTTCTGTGGTGCAAAACAAATCCCTTATACAGCTTGTGCTGGCTGAGAAAAAAACCCAACAGGTTTGTCTTGAGGAAAAAACCCAACAGGTATTTAATGACCAGAATGTCTTCAGCATTTGCCCTGTTGCCTTAACCTTGAAAGTGTAAAACTGATGGATTGATTTTAAAAATGGTTAAAAAGTACTTTTCTGAAGAGACTGCTTTCAGTCTCTTGTTTTCACTGCTTCCAGTTCAGCTACTGCAGGAACTGACACCGTGGTGAGTATGATGAAGAGCATGTGGCAGTGAAAGGCAGTGAAAACCTCCTTACGAGAGATGTCACTGTCAACACAGATCCCTTAAGTCCCTGGCTACCAGACCTATTGAGTCCTAGCCTTTACCCCCTCACTTTTGCCTTGCCACATGATGAAACTGCACTTTGACTTGACCAATTATCAAATTGTTTTGTTTATATTTTTATGTTAAATGAGGAGCTTTCAATTTGGGAAATCACATGCATTTTTAAATTTTGGAAGAAACAGGCTAAAACACATCACCTTCATAAGAGGAAGGCTTCTTTGAGTATGCCAAAATTTAAATCAGCTGTTGGTGGCCAAGGCCCAAATAAAGGACTGAAAGCTTGAAGGTGGGGAAAGGTTATGTAAATGGCAATTAGAAGTAAGTCAATTGTTATATATAGAACCACAGAACCAGAGAATGGCTTGGGTCGGAAGGGACCTTACAGATCCTCTAGTTCCAAGCCCCCTGTATGGGCAGGGACACCTCCCACCAGACCAGGTTGCTCAAGGTCCCATCCAACCTGGCCCTGAACACTTCCAGGGAGGGGGCAGCCACAACTTCCTTGGGCAACCTGTGCCAGTGTCTCACCAACCTCACAGTGAAGAATTTCTTCCTAATGTCTAACCTAAATCTCCCCTCTTCAAGTTTCAAACCATTTCCCCTTGTCCTCTCACTACACACCCGTGTAACACACCCTCCCCCAGCTTTCTTGAGAGTAGTAATTAATGTGGTTACAGGTAGGATGTAGCCACAGTAATTTTTAGCAACAAGATGGCCGCTCCTACGTAACTTTGCAAAGTTTAGAAATTCACTGTATCCTGAACAAAAGAAGAAATCATGCCTCTCTCTAAATTGCCAGTGTAAATTCCTGCAATTTATTTTCCCTAGAGGTCTCCTATCTAATGACTGTGCCCGCACTTAGGATTCTGGTACTATTTGTGAGACATGACTGAAAAATATTAAAGAATATACGTAGTTGAAGATCTTTTTTTTTTTTTTTCATTGTTCATACCTGTGAAGGTTTCTGAGTGCAAACAGGAAAACCAAAGCGTACATCTTCTGAATGCTACTATTTAAAACACAAACACACCCTCCTTGAACAAACACCATGTTTTCTAATTTCTTACTCTGTAAAAAAAAGTCTTTGTGCCCTTTCTCCAGTGCCATAATTACCATGGAAACAGAACTGCAAATTAAACCCGAAATAACCATGTTTATGCTCACAATAAAATAAAACATAGCCCAGAGTTTCACTCAACCAACATCAATTGTCTGGTTGGTCTGCAGACATTTGATGCTTGAAAGTTTAATTTTATTTTACTGCAAAAATCTTGAGGTGCTTCCATGTTTGGAAATGGAGATCTGACAATACAGAGAGGGCCTAATCTTAAAAAGACTGTCTGGCTGATGTGTAAATACAGCACATATTGAATTTGCATACTTTCTGAAATCTGTGTATATATTTATTTACCTAAATAGCTTTTCAGTTAGGAAATCAAATGCATTTTTTAGATCCAGAAAACCAGGAGCAATATATATTTGTTTCAACAGATCAATTAAAATTATAATTTAAATTACGTTCAGTAGCATGGTTGAGATTTGTGTTGTGAGGAAGGTTAGCACTTCCAGGATTCTCTCCCTGGTTTTGGTTCAGCATTGGTCTTCAGTGACTAAGAAATCAAAATCATTCATATTATGTGCGTAGTTCTATTGTCTCTTACATTTAAATTCTCATGAATGAAATTTCACAGTTCCTCATGTAGAGCAAGTGTAATTCCTGAGCATATGGGAAAAAACCCCCGTAGTTTTTCTCACTTGAGAAGAGTGGAAGCATAAGCAAAAATTGCACTGACCACTTCTGGGTGAAATTATGAGACCAACAGGTGCAGAATAGACTGTGTATTGATTTTTAAATATTTAATTCAGCAAAACCTTCAACAACAGTAGAAACCTAGGAGGAAAATAGCCATATCTTCCATTTCCATATACATGTGTATGTATTATGTATATGCACATGTATACATATGTAGATACATATATATATTTACATACACAGGATTACTATCTCCAACAAACATCATATTTAAAAGGAAATTTTAAGTAACTTCAAATGGTGGTGTGTTTTTCTATTTTGTAGAAGGAAAATCAATTTAATTTTTGCCAAAGGCTGAATTTATGAGTTTGAAATCTTAACCTGTACAATTTTGCTCCCAATTATTTAAAGTTTGCTTCACAGAACTGTTTCACATTAGCGATATCGTATACGTTCTTTATTTAAAATGATCAAAATATTTAGCTTCCTATTAATTTTTACTCTCCTGTACCATGAAATACTGTTTAGCCAGGAGTTTAATTTTCTTTTTATTACTGCAACACTATGATAATAACATATTTGAAGGTAATTCAGTGCTCCACTGAATACAGGGAATTAAGAAAGAAATCAGCACTATAGTATGTTTTCTATGGGTATGAGTATTAAGTCTCATTATTTTTCCCTCACAAGGACTTTATTACAGCAATGATTTATTCAGGGCATCTGAAATTACATTTCTTTTAAAAATCAGGTCATCCAAGAACACCAAAACTAGACAAGGTATTAAAATACATTTAATGAAACTTCCAACAAATGAAACTGGCAGGACATAAAGCTTTTCAGCAGGAGTTATAGTTCAAACTGCTTATTAAGATCATCTCCTGTGGAGCAGTTTACCTCTCATGTTGCTTTTTACATTTTATCCTTGTCTTGTTTTTATTTGGCAGTAAAAATACATTCTGTCCTTTTTTTTGCAAAGCCTGGAACTAAGAATAACTTAAGCACCACATAAAACGATTTCTAAGTTGTTTCATGTGACAAGCATTAAAATAATGATCAGACATTTCTGGGACTTCATTTATTGCCAAATTCAGGTAGCCACTCAGAAAAATGTAGGCAATTCTTTCATACTAACTACTATTTATGTTGGTGGGAGTTCTGGATGAACAGATACAGAAAATAAGCTTAACAGTTTGGCCTAGTTAGATGCTTCAAAAAAACTTGAAGGAAGTTTCATACATGTGTACTTTCTAAACATTACCTCTCTTCCTTTTCTTGCATCTTTGAATGAGTTTGGTAGTTGTGCTCTGTTTCTCCACATGGATTCATGAGACCCAGTATAGATGTTTCTGTGTCATTTTGTAGTTTAACAAAACTGTTTTGTGATCTTACATTCTCATGTTCCAGTTTGTGAATGGAGGCTATGACATTTCCATGCTCTTTGTTAGATAAATCTATATGCTGTGAAAGGAGATAAAACCATTATTAAATAGCTTTTTATTTTCCACAAAAAATTGTGGTTTTAACAAGCAAACACAAACCAATGTTCTATGCTAGAGAAAGATCTAACTACCATATAAAATCATGCAACACTTATAGAAAACCAAGAGAATTGCCTCCAGAAAAAAACCACTGTAGATAAATAGAAAAGAATGAATAACAGCCTCTATAACACAATAAAACAAATTAAAATTTCTCAACAAACATGAATTCAAAATATTATAAATTCATGGTTTGCTTTGTACAGCTTATGACACAAAAGCAACTGTAACAGCTAAACCTGCAGCTTGTGTTGCTCCCTCCAGTAATAATTCCACCAAAATAGTAAGAAAAATTATAGAAATTTATTACTGTACTAGATACAGGGTATGTCTACACGCACAATTTAATATCTGTGTTGAGATACAGTCACCTTCAGCTTCAGAAGCAGCAAAGCCACATTAGCAGGGTGCTCTCTGCCTGTTACTAAGCCCTGCTTCTCAGCTGGGTGGGCCCACATGCTACACACGTCAAAATACAGACAGTGCAGCCTACATGTGCATTGTGCCCAGGGGCTAAAGAGGCACATCCATTAAGACATGCAAGAAATGAAGACCAAGATTAGCTTTGGAAATTGAGTAGCCAGGATATGCTGTTCCTTTTTTTGTTCTATCATCCCAGGAAGCCTAGGCTACACACCTGAGCCAGCTGAATTGGAACTGCCTCTCTGCAGAACACTGCACTGCACTGTGTAACTGTATTTGCAATAACAGTATAATGGCATCAATTCTCAAAAGATTTATCAGATTACACACAAAAGGCTAAAACCCCATAGCTTGTATTAAGTTGTGCTTCCACACATTTCTCAATTACTTTATTCCTTTGGAACCTAGTAACTCCTGAGTATCAAGGATTTGACTCTTGGTATCATGCTAGCACAGCTGGGCTCCTGCACCTGAAAGCTTCTCTATTCCTTGCACTAACTGCTCTGATGTAATTTCTTCCTGTAAACCCTGCCCTGCTTAGCTACTTACAGGGGAAATTTATGAGCCAAGCTGGCACAGAAATGCCAGATGTGTAAGAAAACTTATCAAGTTGTGCAAGGACAGGGGCAGGGGCTCAGCTATGTCTTGTGAGTGCAGAAAACTGTAAGAGCAGAGGAAGAAGGAGAGTGCTGTGCTGCCCTACCACTAACACCTCTATCATCAGCAGTACAGTTATCATGGCACAAATCCCAAAACTGACCTGGCATGGCTATGTTGCTTTGAAAATCTAAACAAGTGCCCCTGCCTGGTGAGGCATTCAGAGCATACATACTGGCATTACTTGGAGGGAGCTGTCATGCTTGTCTGTACTGTGCACACCCATCTACAATGATCCATCCAGTCAGAGCAATCCTAGTATCAAATACCCCATAATCTTTCATGTTTAGATTCTTACAACACACCAGTTAAGTAGGAAAGAATTATTAAGTCCACGAGCATGCTGACTTTGGTATCTCTAGTAACTGATTGTACAATTAAAATTTAACAAACTCGATACTAGAAGGATTCTTGTCAGACAGCTCTTCTCAATCTTCCTGAAGAATATTAGTGCAGAGAAGAGCTAGACATGGATATAGACATCCATCTATGTTTCCACAATAATCTATTAGATATACACAAACATATATCCATATGTTGTATATATGTGCATAGGTAATACATCACACAGAGACATAAATGATATTTTAAAGGTGTGCAAAAATGTGGCATTTTTCATACATTTGTCAGTCTACATTAATGCCATTAACAGGCTACAAATCCCCCAAGAATGCATATGCAGCAGTATTTACAAACAACATTCCAGTGTGGGTTTTTTTTTTCTAGTGATATATACAATTGTTTGTGGAAGGCACCATATATCAGCTATTATATCCACATGAACTATAGTTATACATGATATTATAGCATACGTTATAAACTCAAAAATAACTGTAAACTGCAAAATGTTATTTAAATACCAAATGGTCAAAGGGGTAAAATACTAAAAAAAAGAGATTTTTTTTTTTTGTATCCGTGAGAATGACAGTTTAAAAGTAAGTATTTCCTGAAACCAGTGACGTCACTTATAAAAAACAGTCTCCCAGAAACTTCTTGATGTCTAGACAGTTACTGAAAAATTTAGCTTACTTGTAGTTTACTACAATTAGGGTCAAAATTATTTCTAGCTAAACCCAAGTTCAGGCTGTGTGTGAATACCACTTGGTTTTGATTATGTCACACATCTTATTTTTATTTCTGTTCCACATGAAGCATAGATTTAAAAAAATTACCATGCAACGTTCACACTCCTGGTTTTCCACCATCTCTTTTAGATGTATGTTTTCAGATTTGATAACTTGGTATTGGAAATCCAGCAACTAGGAAAAGATTCAGACTCTAATTAAACACAGTAATACTACAGTTAACATGAAATAACACTGGATATAGAAATATGTATGTTTAATTTTATGGATTATTAATGAATAATTATGAAAATGACTAATTTCATTAATCATTCACATGCAGATACAAGATACAAAGAGGGTCAGATTTTGCAGGCCACTGAAACTGGATAAAATCTTAGTTATGAAGCACAGAACTAACATCCTACTGATACAGTGGGAATATGGCCTGGTAAAGAATGCCATACAGTGGCAGACATCTCTTCATTTTCCCAAACACTGACTTCCCTGTGGTCAAAAGTAAGTTATTCCAATAAAAAAAATTTCAATATGCAGTGAACCTCTCAGAAAATGGAGAGACAAAGAAAACTGTAAATATGAATGTTCTTTTGGTTTACAAACTGAAATTTGCCATTAAAACTATGGTATCTTACAGTTTTCAAGTTTAAAATTACAGGAATTTTCTAAGCAGATTTGAAACATTCATTCTTCAAAAGTTTTAAAAACCCCTGAAAAATTAGGAAGCATTCTAGATAATCCAATAAACTGTTCTAAGGATAAAGAACATCTAATAACAAAAAAATGGAAGTTTTCAAGATCCTTCACATTTCAGAATGGGAAGTACAATTGATGGTCAAAATGAATTGCAATTTAGATGTGCAGTTGATATTTACTGGTGCTTTCTTGTTCCAGTATCAATTTGGCTGCTCCAGTTACACTTCACAGATATTACAGCACTGCTGATAAAAACTACAGCAAGAAATGTAACATCTTTTTTCACAGATAATATATGTCATTATCAATAATGTGGAGTAAAATGATCTAGGCTGGTTTTGCCTGCTTGCATACCTGTTGTTTCCCTAACAATTTGTCTTTTATCTCTAACTCCATTTTTAACTGTCTTTCCAGAAGAGTAGCTTTCTCCATGATAGTTGCTATAGTAATCTCCTTCTGGTGAAGCTCTTCTGTCAGGTCAGAGATTTGTGTCTTCATTCTTTCCTGCTCAGAGTGATGGGACTGCTCCTCTTGATAAAGGTGGTTTCTTATCTGTAGAAAATATGTTTCAAAAAGAAAAAATGCTGTGCAGTAAATATGATTGTATGATAGCATCACTTACTACCTACTAGTGACTTTTCTTGCTGTTGCTTTCAAGACACCAGTTCTTCTAACAAAATCAGAGACTTCTGAGATTTCATAATAAAATGCCTTCATGAGTCAGTGCACATGGCTTTTTCACATCTTTTTTCAGCCCTTCTCTCGTGTTTTAGAAATGAAAAAAATACAAGGCATTTAAATAAGAATTTAAGAAGAATGTAATAAAAATTATGTTAATTTTAAGAATTGGAATTCATGGCAAAAATATTCAAGGAAATATCCTTTCGATAAACCCAAGTGTGATTTATTTATATTGCTCCTAAGTTAATTTAGCTTTAAAATAATTCTAATGCAGCCTAAATTAACTTGGGACCAACATAAATAGGTCAATATAGAGACTCTTTAATGGGAAACTATGTTAGAAATAAAGAGAAAATATGGTAAATTGCTTTATGAAAATCTTTTCTGCCGTTACAAACAAAATTTAAGGCCAATGTTTCTGCACTATCTCTTGTGTAGAGTTCTTCCCAGAATCAACACAAATACTGTTTTCATAATCTTTTTACTATAACTAACACTGTCGTACTGATAGATTTTTGTGTTATGTAAGAAACAAAAATCCAAAAGCCAGCATAAAAACCTTTGAATCCATTTTAATAATTCCTCACAACACTGTACACAATCACTAGCAGATGGCATTTCATTTTTATTTATGCAGACTACACAGAAATACTAGAATTGTAAACAAATAGATGTAGATGTGAAAAATCTAAGAGCTGGATCATGACTATCCTGCCAAAATTGCTGCATCCAAGTCAGCTGCATCCAATTAGTGATACTCCTGCTTACATTGCTGCTCGGGAAAACCACAACATGCCTGTAAGAGGAGTTCTGTGCTTCCTCTACTCCCAAAGTGGTAGGGTCTGCCAAGCCACAGGCCATTCCACAGTGCCACCCCAACACTGCTTGCACACATTGCACATTCTGAAGTATGCAATGCAGGATGATGCACAGTTCAGCCAAAAGAGCACTGCCCTACACTGTGCAGCAGGTGATTGATTAAGTCCAGCCTCGTGGGGGTAGCTGCCCTCATGATCTTATCGGTTGATCTGTGAGCACGTTACATCTGAGACCACCTACAAACTACTTACCTCCTGCAGCCTATGAATTACTCACAGCCTTGGAGGGGTTACTACTTGCAAGGTGTTACCTGAATCACAGTGATGCTTAGGCATGGTGCCTTCCATCATTCCAATGCAGCAGGCAGCCCTGCTGCCAGTGCACAGGATGAGAATGTCACCTGTACACCTATACATCTCTCCCCAGAGATACAACCATACATGAAAACTTCTTTTGTATGTGGAATCTCCATACTCTCCAAAAGGCACAATTTAACGTTAACTCTGATCTCTTCTGCATATGCACATACTCAAGGTCAGTATTCTGCTCTCTTTTTTAAACCCTGTATTGCAGTTAAGACCTGGAAAGACTTAATATGAGATACCTTGTTGAGCTCTTCTTGTTGGCGTTCTTGGCTTTGTGACAATAATAATAACTCAGAGGTTTTATTTTCTAGTTTTTCACTCAATTGTTCACAAGATGACTGGTGCCTTTAAATAAGAAATAAACAAAACATGAAACAAGCAGAATGTTCAGTAACCTTGATTTTACAGTATCCTCTCCTTGGTGCAAAACTGTGGAAGACCTGCTAACAGTTGAAAAAACACAAACCACCAAAGGTTGGATTTGATCTTATTTAAAGCAGATTTAATCTTGAAAGATTTATAGAGATTAAGGGCAGTGCAAGTGGATTCAGAAAGATTTCTGAAATGTCTAGCAGATTAGTATTTCATATAATCTCAAATAGCTATGGTAAGTTAGATAAACTGTAAAAAGAACATTTTACTCAAAGGAGAATCTGAACCACACTACTTCCAAAGTCTCCTGATGCTGACAAAATGAAAGGCACTGTAAATATATAAAGAGCAATAAATAAAATGCATTGATTTGTAGAGATCTAGGCAGCGTTCAAGCTTTTTAACAGACCCTGCATATATTGCCTGCAATCTTGTTATATATAATTGCTAATGAAAATGTTTATTCTAAAATTGTTTACAATATGACATTTGAATCCAGAGTGTGTTTTTAAACAGACTTAATTTAAATCAAAATGTAAGAAAAGTTATTAGCTCAGAAGTCCTTGTTAATTTAAATAGTCATCAAATACATACTTTATTTGAACTTCCTGTGTATCTTTATACTCTCTGATTTTCAATAATTCTGTATGCAACTGCTGGCATGCCACTTGTATCCTTCTCCAGAGAGCACGCCGTGACTGCAGCTCATTTCTCATTTCTGAAAAGCTTGCCTCCATCTTCTAAAGAAACAAGCAAATACATAAGCAGATAAATAAAATGAGACAATAGTAGCTGCATTTTAATATACAATTTTCAATAACTGTATAATTTGCTTGGAAGCATATACAAGTTATTTGTTTTGAGTTTAATTTCTGAAAATGGCATTGCTTTCATGTCAGTTTCTTTTTCCAGAAATGTCATCTAAAAAAAAATCACATGCTGAATATTTAGCTCTTGCAATGCTCCAATGCATTTGTCTGTGAAACTATCACAGCAAACATCACCCAGAAGTTCTTTATTTTACTAAATATATAGAATATCATAGAATGTCTAGGGCTTGAAAGGATCTTAAGGATCATCTCGTTACAACCCCCCTGAATGGGCAGGGACACCTTCCACTAGACCAGGTTGTTCAAACACATAGTCTGCCTCTTTCAGCAGGCTCTGCAGCCTAAAACATGCTTCACATCCAGGAACTGCTGCCAGAACTTGTGTTTTCTGTTTTCCTATCCACGTTTCCAAATTTTTAAGCACGAAAAGCAAAAGGTGATAGAAAGGCAGGAGTAGGTGCATGTCTGCATTGAACATGGTCCAGATATATCTAGACTTAAGTACTTAGATAAAGTGTGTGCTCAGTCAATGAGGTCTATGTGCATGGAGCTGACTGCTAATCTTAATGAACATTACAACATTTTAAACAATCACAAAAAGATTTTTCTTGGGGGCTCCACAAATCTCGACTCTATTTTATCTTTAATTTCTGATGAACACTGTGAAGACACACCTTATACTTGGTATTATAAAATCTGAATTCCTAAAAAATCAGAATTCCAAAAAAAAAACATTGAAAGCCTACTAAAGACAAGAACTTGGAAATACCCACAAATAACAAAAGTATAAATAAAACCAGTTTTTTCCCCATAATAATATACTGGGAATACTTATTTCCTCTCACCCAAGATCCAAAAGCATGTTCCAAATTGAAAACCCAAGGATTTTCCAAGGATGTTGCCTTTAAAACCATTACACTAATAACAACAGTATTTTTCATATTTTCTTAATCTTATTTTAATCTACTTCCCATGTTTAAAAGTAAAAATAAAGCCTTTACATTTTCAAAAGAAAACTGTAATCCAGAAATGACATGCAAGCAAGGAACTTCAAAGGTTTATTTCCCTTACAGCCACATTTTAGAATGACTTTCTTTCCAAGAAGCCTGGGGTTTCTTCTGGCTGAAAGGGCTGCTGAAGACAGATACGAAGCACTTTTATGTTCTTTATAGGGACTGCATATACAGATACATTCATCTAAACCTTTGTTATATTAAAGCTGAGAGAGCTTTTTTAAACCCTGAAATGCAAGTTGGAACATATTGAAATGAAATAAGCCTTAATGAATTGTTAAAATTGTCTGCAAGAATTGCTTATGACCATCTTCATGATTTCGACATTCAAGGAACTGCCACAACTATTTTATAATATATGAATTTGTGTGAGCTTCACAAATCAGAGGTCCCTCTGATTTCATTCTGGGGTGGGTAAGGGGAATCAATGCTGCACAGTTTTGTGGTGGAAGTCATTATCAGTGGCAGACTGCAGTCATCATACTAATTTACATAAATTGTATTTTCTTCTTTGAATCACAGCAATAGCAGGAACAAGAGCAGCAGCAGCAGCCACAATTGAAACAGAACTATAGGTCAAGAGTTTCACACAGGCCTTCAAAAAATAATTTAGATATGTACCACTTACTCTTTTAGAAAATATCTATTGCATCTAGCTAAAACACCAAAATGAAAATAAATTTCAAACCAGAAAATTTTAGGTTTTTTAGAAAATATCTAATGAAATTTAATTATTTAAGAATCTGTTTCAAGTTGAAAAATTTACCAAATCCTTTTTTTTCTTCTGTGAAATGTTTTGCTTCAACTAACCTGCCATGTTTGATACCAAAAGGAAGTCTCAAAAACGTCCTGATCAGCTCATGTTCTAAATCTACTCAAAGCTGTTCAACCCTTTTAATACAATTATCTGTTCTATTTATATGTAAATTAGTGTCCAGCAACTGACTTATTGCAGACTCCCCAAGAACCAAGCCTCTTGTGTGATGTTTTCAGGCTGCCTCTCATGTATAACTAATGAAATTTGCCAGACTTTTCTGATTTGTCCTCCATACATTTCACTTTCCAGCTGTTGCCTTTCTAATTAACAGTATGAGAGGCAGATGTGACACAGTCATATCAGTATGAGGCACAATTCCAGGCTTGCTGCCACTGGCCTTCTCCCTGCCAAGATTCCCATATACTCCTCCCTCCTTTACCAGCATCAGGTCCAACTATTCCCACCCACCATGCAAACCTACTCTTCTTCTTCTGTCTGACAAATCCTTCTTTCCCATAATGAAATTTCTAAAAAAAATATTTTCACTGAGGTAAACATTTTCACCACACACTGACTTTACACAACTGTTTGCCTTCTGCAGTTATTTCCAAATTCAGCTTTTCTAACATGGAAGTATTTTACACCACCAGTACAGTAATTCTGCAACTTTCTGCTCTTTAGCTGACAACATTATGTACTACTTTCAGTTCTACTTAAAATGTCTCCAGTGCTATTTACAGCACCTGTATTCTACTAACAATATTCCCAAAGTCCTCTTGCTTGAGATTTTCTTAAAAGCTACAGCACATCTACACTCCCTCTCATACAGCATCCACCCACCTTCCTCAACTATTATATATATTTCAGTTGGGGAGGGGACCTGCAGTTGTCATTTGGTCCAACTGCCTGACCAATTCAGGGCTGACTAAAAGTTAAAGCATGTTGTTAAGGGCATTGTCAAAATGCCTCTGAAACACTGGCAGGCACCTCTCTAGGAAGCCAGTTCCAGTGTTTGATCCTCCCTCTTGGTAAGGAAATTCTCCCTAATATCCAGTCCAAACCTCCCACAGAGCAGCTTTGAAGCATTCCCATGCTTCCACTTCTTGGGTACTAGGGTGAAGAGGACAGCACCTCCCTCTCCACTTAGTGATGTGATTAGTGATGAGTGATTAGTGATTAGTTCCACTGTATATTCTGGTCCCACCATTTTGGATGGTAGCATTTGTAAAAGGCCCCAGATCAGAGGTTTTAGCTTGCACACAAATACAGGCAAATGACTCAGTGAACTAGTAAGCAAATGAAATGTATAAAGACCATGTGCTAAACCTGGCTGTTCTGACAACTCCTGAAACTAATCCCCACCACATACATGTTAATTCCCATAAAGTATATTGGATATGAAGTCTGCAATGTGGTCTATAAAGAGAAATAGAATAGCTTTCTCCAGAAGAGTAAAAGTCACTGTAGGCCACTTAATAGATCACTAAACCTTACAGTGCTTAAATAAATAAGCAGAAACATACACATTACCAGACACATTACATTTATACACATTACCAGAAACAACTGTTTCAAGTATAGCTAATAAAAAAGGCTGTAAAGATCTTGTATAAGATCAGGGTTTGAGAAGAATGGCTGGAAAGCTGCCTGGCAGAAAAGGACCTTGGTGTATTGATAGACAGCTGAATATGAGCCAGCAATGTGCCCAGGTGGCCAGGAAGGCAAATGGCATTCTGGCTTGTATCAGAAATTGTGTGACCAGCAGGACTGGGGAAGTGATCCTGCTTTGTACTTGGCATAGGTGAGGCCCCACCTCGAGTACTGTGTTCAGTTTTGGGCACCTCAATACAAAAAGGACATTGAGGTGTTGGAGCAAGTCCAAAGAAGGGCAACAAAGCTGGTGAAGGGTCTGGAAAACATCCCTTATGAGAAGGGACTGAGGGTGTTGGGGCTGTATAGTCCCAGGAAACAGAGGCTGAGGGGAGACCTTGTCACTCTCTACAAATACCTGAAAAGGGGGTGTAGTGACAATGGGGTTGGTCACTTCTCACTGGTGACAATGGCTTCAAGTTGCATCAGGGTATATTTAGGTTGGATATCAGGAGAAACTTCTTTACAGAAAGGGTTGTAGCTGGTTGAGTCTCCATCCCTGAATGTGTTTAAAAATCATCTGGATGTGGTGTCTGGGGACATGGTTTAGTGGTGGGTCATCAGGAGTAGGGTAACAGGTTTAGGATGAGATTGGACTTGATGATCTCGTAAGTCTTTTCCAGCCTGAGTGATTCTGTGATTCCACTCTATGATTATCTCAATCTTGTCAAAACTCATATATCACAAGCAAAAGAAAAGGCCCAAATGTCTGTCTTCAGACAGCAGTGCTATGTTGAAACATAGAGATAAGATAAAGACTGATGGTTCTTCACAGGGCTGGCAACTTAAAAATTCATTTACCGCAAAACATTCTCTCAATGTTAAAGAACAATTTTTAATATATTTATTTACTATCTATATGGCACAGCATATAACAAGGTGTAAATCAGATATAGGGACTTCATAGAATAATAGAACTGTAGAATGGTTTGGGTTGGAAGGCATCTTAAAGATCAACTAGTTCCAAACCCCCTGCATGGGCAGGGACACCTTCCACTAGAAAAGGTTGTTCAAGCCCCATCCAGCCTGGCCTTGAACACTTCCAAGTTATAAGGAGTCCACAGCTTCCCTGGGCAACATTATGCCAGTGTCTCAAGATCCTCACAGGGAAGAATTTCTTCCTAATGTCTCACCTAAATCTCCCCTCTTCCAGTTTGAAACCTTTCCCCCCCTCATCCTATCACTCCATGCCCTTGTGAAAAGTCCCTCCCCACCTCTCCTGTAGGTCCACTTCAGGGACTGGAAGGCCACGTTAAGGCCTCCCTGCAGCCTTCTCTTCTCCAGGCTGGACAAACCCCAACTCTCTCCCTGACTTCAGAGGAGAGGTGCTCCTGACCTCTGATCATCTTCATGGCTCTCCTCCTTTAGAAGTCACTCAAAAAATTGTGCTGTACACAGCTCCTTCTGTGTTCTTTCAAAGAATATACATAGTGTACAGATATTTTATACAGGCATCTAAGTATAACTTCTCAAAGTTCACTCTTAAGTAACTAATGCTTCAACATTAATTCCAGTCATCATAAGAAAAACTAGTATTACCTGGCACTGGTTTTGGTACATTTTTAGATCCTCCCGGAGTTTCAGATTTTCCTCTTCTAGTTTATTTTTGTTTATTGCTATTTCATTCACAGTTGTCTTTAGCTTTTCAGTAATGAATTCATTTTCACTCTCAGGCTGGCCACAGGTAATTACGTTCTCTTGGTTTTCTTTCTTATTGTGGATTTGGACTTGATAGTTCTGGGCCTGTTTCTAGAAAAGAAAATCTTTCAAATTAACTTCATTTTTATATGAACTTCACAATAAAACTTCCGTAACTTTTTATATGAACTTTATAATCACATGCAAGTTGGTAGGACCAAAACATTACTACTAAAATCATATACCTAATTCCATTTTCATCAGTATTTGCTTAGAAAAGATGGCATGGTTAGAACAGTTTGAATTAGGTCTCTAAATGATACTTCGGTTTTTTAGTCTCAAGTTCTTTGCCCTCAGCAAGAAAAAGTTTCAGAAACTTTCAAGGGCACAGAATTTTCTCAAGGATTTTTTTTCTCTAGTGCTTCTCTAGCACTTAATGCTAATTAACCCCAAATGTGAAGAAGGTGCTAATGATGACCTACTCAAAGCAGTTATCTATAAACATAATTTGAGAGAAATGTTCTTCTTTGATTCACTGAGCTCAGTAGGAGTTTTGTGTGTGTGCCTCAGGATAGATATTAGCCTTTGGCTGGAGGGCTAGCATTACATGGTTCATGTATAAACAGATCAGTTACTGCAGCAACTGTTCTTCTTTGGTACCATTATCTTTAAGCCTGGAGAAGAATCATTTACATGTTCTGCAGAGTCCCACACTTGGTCATTTTCTTGTACTAATTAAAAACTTAGAACCAAAACTTCATAAAATTGTTATTCCCTGTATTTGTGAATTCACGGGCATCATGAATAAGCATCATTACTATAGGAACTGATTTTGCTCTTTAAAAATATACACATGGATGCCTCTTCTGGGAGAGTAACGAGCAGCAGTAATCTTTCAGAAGACTGAGGATTAGCTGAAAAATGACAACAGAATGTAACCTGGAAACCATATATCACGTGCAGATGTCAAGTTGAGTATGAATATGTATATTAAAAATAAATAGGTTTCCAAATACCGTATTTCACTGATAATGACTGCAAAAAGGTATGCTTTAAACAGCTTTCTGATGTCATTGACTAAGTTCTCATAATGTGTGTTGGCTGAACACTTAAGTAGAACGCTTCATATCACAATGAAAAGGCAAAGAAATTTGCAGGTAAATTTAATTTCTAGGTCCCCCTGACATTTGTTAGGGAGTCTGACACACAAAAAATGTCAAAGCATCCTGCAAAAAATACAGTGCAAGACTCCATCTGGAAGGCAAAGACATCACAAAAGAGGAATCTGAGACAAGACACACGACCAGTTAATGCTTTTGAAACTGCTAAGGGATTAAAAGTACATCAGATTTCTGTTTAATAAACAAGCTTGTGCTACATTACAGTTGTGAAGAAAATTATCTTCAAAGAAAGCTCAGTGGTGGCAGCAATGTAGCCCTCAACAGAAAAATATGGATGATCACCCTGGCTACTTGACTTGTCATTCACCAGGCATCACCCAGTACCTTTGTCTGGTCCAAGCCTTGGTTTTTAAAGACACTTGTAGGCAAGTTCAAGAGTTGCAATATAATACTTTGCCTGAAACAAAACTGTCACCACTGGAAATGCTAGGTATGGGAAAGGAGTCTCACCAGGACTGTTAAGAAAGTGTTTCACTAGATTACAATCCAGTAATTTTAGTAACAGCAGAAGAGTGGATTATCAGTCAGCAAACTAATTGGCTTTCCCTTCATTTTTGAGCTGTCTTGTGGCCCAGTTAAATATTTTTTAGAGTATGATAAAGATCACTGAATCAATTTTTGTTCTGGATTGGAAGGATTTAAAAAAAGAAGCTAGATCTATATGCCATATATTAAAAAATAATATGAAAATTGTCAGAAAAAAAGAATAACAAAGTCAACCAAGACTGAATGGTAACTGAAAAGCTGAAAAGTATGATAAAAAAGGGATAAGTGATCCAACAAACACCTCCAGGTGTGGTTCTGGAGTAGCATATAGAAATTATTTTTTCTGCATAGATAACATTAATGTCTATTTATGATCTTAAAAAAAATGAGGGCTATCTTAGATTTGAGGCAACTTTATATTTGGCAACATGTACTGCTTACTTGGTAAGATGATTACTTGGCAATCCTCATGGTTAATTGCATATTAGTAAACAGCACACGAGATAAAAGTATCTCCATAGTATACTAAAAAAAAGAAAAAGGAAGATGCACTGGTTTTTGCAGTTTCTTTTTAAAATCAGAAATACTGTAACTTTCATCATGATACTTGTCCAGTTTCTCATTTTCATGAGAAAAATTAATTAGAATAACTGTATGTATTAATAGACTTTTCAGTATGGGTCTTCCTTACATAAGCAATGTATTCCCTACCAATATATCCATGTACTGTCAGGTTCACTAGAAGCTTAGTGGTGTTCAGATTTTTTACATTTAGTTAAAACAACTCTAATTGAGCTCATTTAATTCTCATTTTTCCCCTAAAGCAGGAATTTACCTGAAATAAATTACATTTCTCAGACAACAATTTTTGTTGAGCATCTAAATAAATGAGATAATTTTGGCAGATTGTCCTCTTCTTATCCCACTCTCCTGATTTTGCATTAAATTCCTGAAAGACATCAGAAG
Organism: Florisuga fusca; assembly: GCA_038090715.1. NCBI lineage: Eukaryota > Metazoa > Chordata > Aves > Apodiformes > Trochilidae > Florisuga > Florisuga fusca. The sequence continues at coordinate 8,991,906 of JAAWXA010000007.1, read as the reverse complement.
AAGGCTAGTAAATATAGGGAAATTAAATTTTCTATTTAAGTAATTTCATAATTTGTATAGTCCAAAAAAATCAGTTTTTAAATTAATACATAACCTTCCCATAATTTTAGAAAGAAGAACAGTGATATAAAGCAGCCATCCAGCCATCTCCATCAAAAAAACCCCCATAAAAACTCCATTCAAAAGGCTACTAATCTCAAAAAAAAGGGTGATAAACACAACAACTGAATAAAAATTACAAAATATTTAAAATCCATTCCACTGCTTTAGATCTTAGTGTTATCATTATATCCACCCATTTTATTGGAGGGCACTTCCTGTGACTTTAAAGCTGTATCAGTGTCAAGTAGAGTGATCATCAGAAAATGAGACCATTAATATTGAGACAAATATTTTGAGAGATGAGTGATTGCTTTTTTCTTTTTCTATTTTTTTTTTTTACTGTGAATAGATTTGACTTCTTGCAGTCTTCACAACTGCTGCTTCTGGTTCTGAGTTCACCTAATTTAAACAAAAACTTATTTGTCAAATTCTATTATGTCAGATTAATTTAATATTGTTATTGTGTTTGCATTTACATTCCTATTTCCAGTGTATTTGAATTTGCTCTTAAATCATACCACTTCTGTATGTTCACAACTCAAGGCAGCATTCTACAAGCTAAGCAGGAAAACTCCAGTTACTGAGCTGTTGCTCCTTTAGTTTGAAGAAAGAGCAAAGTAACAGCATACTGCTTTATACACTGAAAAATTTATAAGCTGTTATAATAACTTCCCTTTTCATGATGGAAATGTTGGTTCCAAAAGTGTAGATGATATTTTATAATTATCCTGAAGTGGTGTATTACCCAAAGCCCACAAAATGAGTTTTTATGTACTATTGAAACAAAATCAAGTGTTTCCCAGCATAGATTAATACAAATCTTCTCTTATAGCTTTCCTAATATCTACTTTGGCATTTTAAACCAATAAGCATCTTTCAGTTTTACAAAATGTGATACAAATGGAATTTCAGGCTACTTAATGAGGGCTGTAGGATCAAGGCTTTACTAAAGCACTGCTGAGCTTAGTAGATTTTCAACACACTAATTATTTCCTGAATACTAGAAGTTGCTGAATCAATTCCAAGCACTCATTTTTCATACTGCATAATTAATCAAATTATAGCATTGTGTTACATTATTTTCACATTTTAATCTTGAATAAGGTCATTCTCAAATTAGCTGGATCAGACAGTTTCACAGTAGTGATATATTTAGACAATGATAGATGTCTAACCCGTTTATTATTCCTGTAGTAGCAGATGTCAGCAGCTAAGCTGGAGCCCAAAACATAGTAGCTTTTCTGAGGGTAAGGACTCCTCCATGTAGAAAAGACACATAGAGCTAAGATCTGTCTGGGCCATGTCCTGTTATGTAGGAACAGTCACATAAAGGTCACAGAAGTTAGTCCTATATCTTACAGAATAACATAGAAGATAGGGAAATCCAAAATAAAAATCTTAAAGCCCTTCCTAACTGCAGCTTAACGATGAAAGTACTTAAAATCTATTAGAGCTTAAATTTTTGACTGTAAAATTCTCAAAGTGTCTAAATAGTCCATATCATAAATCTACAGCATAAGCCCATAACTCTTCACAAGGCTTTGTAACTAGGAAACTAGCTCACACTTTCAGCTGGCATTCCTCTGCTTGCTTTCCCTACAGTATCCAGTTTAGTTAATGCTCAAAACACACACTACTTTATTATGAATTTTACAAAGAATGGCCAAAGAGAACATAACATTTTTGGTGATAATAATTTGGCGATCCACGTCAGACTGAGTGGTTAGACTGTTCTCCCCATGAAAGGAAGAGTCAGCTTAATGAGCTTCTCTCCAGACAGAATCTGAATCAGAATCTTCCCATGTTTTTTCTACCTATCAAATAAAGGTAGATAAATAAAAGTTAATTTTCAATAGGCTGGAATTCTTCCTTTTGAAGTTGTTTCACTTTGCACAGGATACCAGCAAATTTATTAGACAAATAAAAACAGAGAGCAAAAAGTGGTACATCTAGAAATTATATTGCTCAGTTATAAGAAATTAAAGTGGGTATCAGTTTCTGCACCAGTGAATGTAGTCAGAGGAGTATTTGGGGAGAAGCCACCACTTGGAGGCACACACTCCATATACCACTTTGCTTTGCTGGCCAGCTCTCCTCTTGGCCCAATAAATGTTTGACTGTTCCACAGATTACAAAATAACTTCCTAATCTGAGAAGTCAAGGCTGGGATTTATGATCATAAATCAGTATCATCCAAGAATAAATTATCCAGAATCTATTCCATGTCCAGAAAGGTAGGGAAAATTACTGAATCCTACCCTCAGCATTACATGGTATCTAACTCAGTATGCTGGATTTTGAGGAAAGTATTTTTGACTGCCTAATCCTTCCTCGTGTGTTACCTGAGGAAACTACGTACTGAGCTCAAGGCTGTGGATTGCCTCAGGCATAAGGTGCTGACAAGATGTGTACAACAAAGTTTTCCAATCCTAAATCCCTTTCTCTACAGGCCTGTAGAGTCAAAATTGTCTATAAATCTTGAATCTGTAGTGGTACTATGTGACAGTTTCTTGCATATGTAAAAGGTTTTATGCCCTAACAGATTATGTTAGCCAGCACATACGCATTAATCAGCAAAAAAGCAAATTTGTTTAGAGTTACAGTTATGGAGAAAATTGTCTATATTAATTCATAAAACCACTAAAAGCACTAATAAAACTTGGAGCAAAGAATATTAAACTATGCACCTTTATTTGCCAGAGCAAAAAAATCGTATTTTTTTGTACAGTTAGAAGGAATTTGTTGTTTACAACTCTAAACCACAAATTAGCTTTAGAGGCATTAGAATTAGAATATAATAGCCAAAGTATTCTTACCTCCAGTTGCTCGTATAAACTTCTCAGTGCAGAAGGTGTCTCTAGGCTTTCCTCACATTTTTCTCTACTTTCAAACTTTTTTTGTTTTAACTGATGTGACTCTAGCTTTTGATAACTATGTGTCAAATTTGAAAACTAAAAATGAAAGCAGAGTTGAACATGCAGAATTAATCAAAGATAACCACATGGCCTAAGTTTTCTTTAAGCTAGAATAGCCAACTGCAGCTTCAGCATTCTAAATCTTTAATCAATGTAACAAAGAATCAATTAATAAGGTTAATTTCATAGAGAAGAAGTGGTCTATGATGTCATATAAGTGTTAATTAACTGCTGAAATCTGTTCATTTGACAGCTACTTGAGGTGGTGGATTCTCCGTCCCTGGAGACATTTAAAAAAAGACTGGATGTGGCACTCAGTGCCATGGTCTAGCAACTGCTCCGGTGGGTCAAGGGTTGGACTAGATGATCTCTGAGGTCCCTTCCAACCCGGCTAATTCTATGATTCTATGATTCTATGATTCTACTTAATTCTGCTGAAGTTCTTTATAGGGGGTTACCCATTGTGTCGTTTCCTCAACAATGTTTATATGAACTGTTCTCTACTTGTTTACTGCCATCTTGTGTTGACATTTTAAGAAGGGTTCTTCATAACCATAACAAAGGATTATTATTTTCTTATGATTATTTATAATCACTATTATTTTAAAGTTGCATGTTTCTTTCTTAACATGAACATTGTTTAAATGTTATGTGATGGTTGCATTCTTCTGGTGTCATTTTAGAATCACAGAATCATAGAATTTTCAGTGTTGGAAGGGAACTTTAATATCATCTCATTCCATCTCCCCTGCATGGGCAGGAACAGCTTCCACTAGACCAGGTTGCTCAAAGCCCCATCCAACCTGGCCTTGAACACTTCCAGGGAGTGGGCACTCACAGCTTCTCTGGGCAATCTGTACCAGTGTCTCATCATCCTTGCAGTGAAGAATTTCTTCCTAATATCTAATCTAAACCTACCATCTCCCTGTTTAAACTCTTCCTCTCTTGTCCTATCACTGCATGCCCATGTAAACACTCCCTCTCCAGTTTTCCTGTAGGCCTCCTTCAGGGACTGAAAGGCTGCTCCAAGGTCTCCCGGGAGCCATCTCTTCTCCAGACTGAGCAACCCTAACTCTTTTAATAGGAGAAGTGCTCCAGCCCTCTGATCATCCCCATGGCCTTCCTCTGGACTTGCTCCAACAGCTCCATGTTCTTTTCTTGGGGACCCCAGAACATAACACTGTACTCCAGGTCAGTGCCTGTCGATGTTGCCACACAAGTGTGGCTTAGGAGTCTCAGAGGCAAGAGAGTCCAAGGCAGAGAAGACACCAGTAAAGTACCAGCCTCTTCAGAAAGTGCCAGTCTGTTCAGAAGAATGGGCAGTTTGATCTACATCTACGTGAGCAAAGGGGCTAGTGGCTTTTAACAGGTTTGATAAGGCAAAATGGCATTGTTTAGTAGAGATATGTACAACTGGTTTTGAACAAAAAAAAAAAAAAGGAAACTAAGGATGTTAACAAAGGAAACACTAAAATAATGGGAGGGAAGAAGAGTGGAAGAGCTTTGCAAAGAATGTTGACTAAAAAGGAAGTTTCCAACTCTGAATGCTGATCATGCTTCTTGTTTTTATCCCTTTAAGTTCAGGTATATAGGATGGTTTATATTCTCTGTAATAATTATGGCTTTACCTAAAAAATTCTGACTCTAGGGTAAAGTTCCTTGCTTAACCAAAGTCCATAAAATCTCATATTTTTGCTAACTGCTCAAGTGAACTATTGTCTGTAAAAGAAATTACTTCGGAGTAAGCAATTGGAATTGGAATGGAATCCTACTGCACTTCTCTGGAATGAGCAACTGACTTCTTTGTAGATAATAAAGTTGACCAAAAAAAGTCCAGAAAAGATACAGAGCAAAAACTGGAGTTAAAAAATTAATCTGGAAGCTCTTCCTAAAGACATTTGAGATGATATTGGAAACTCATAACATGAAACAGCAAAAAGAAGTGGAAAGATGACCAAATGACAGATTGTGCTAGACTAAAAAGTGTCATGAAATGGGGAGGTCCAGAGATAGATTTGACCAATTTGGAATTTCTGAATAAAAGTCCTGTCACATAGACTTGCAGCAGTGAGATATCACCTTCAAAATGAAATTATAAGTCTTGCAGAAAAGCTGCCTATATTAGAAATTGACCTTGCCAGAGTACACAATACAGTAAAATATGTGTCAGATTATCTAGGCTCAAACAACATGGAACTCATTATATTTGGAAGAAAGAAATCCTTTTCTAAACACATGGTTTTTGCTCTGCAACATATTATAACACAACCTGCCTGGGAAGAGCAAAGCCAGATGAAGACAGGTGTTGGACTACTCATGCTAGAAAGGCTAGGAAATACAGGATTCAACACTTCAGCAAACTAGTCTAAAAAGGGACAGAATAGCCAAAAGGTGAAACTTGATTTTGAATATTAGATTTATTTCATGAAAGCAGGACATTCCAGATGGATTATAGTCTGGATCATAACAGGGCCAGAAGCTAGACTAAAAGCTAAGAACCTTTCCATTTAATGCTAGATATTTGCTTTAAAAATAAAGTCCAAGTTGTTCTATTTGCATGCTGTACAAAAAAGCAAAAAGAGGTATTTTAGTGAGTTCTGGGGTAGGATTCCTCTAAATTTAGATTTCTGAAAGTTAGATATCCAGGCCTGAGCTATTCTGCATTAGAAAAAGTTTCCTCCAAATGCTCAGTCATTTCAACTATCTTACATTCTTAACACACAATGACATGATTATGTTCTAGAGATATCAATTTCCCTTCACTGATTCTAAAGGGAGCCTGAGGTAGCTCAGATGTAGCCATCCAGCTTTTAAAAGTCCACATGAGGCAATTTGTTACTAAAGAGCTTAAGGGAAGAATAGATTCTTGATCTTTAGCCAAGAGTTTTCTGTCATTTTCAAAATTAGAATGACAAAACATTAATATATTTATACATATATATAAGGGAAAAAGTAATGAAGATGAACCTCTCAAGTTCTTGCCGTTTAATTATGACAAAATGTTGTACATTTGAATGTGTGCAGCAGTGTGGCCTAAGTGGCTCACCTTACATATCAGGAATTCTTTCCCTAAAGCAAGAGAAACCCAGGTTTTACTGCATTTGAAAGGAACACAATCGATTCAGTAGGAATTTTGCTCATTAAACAGCTGCTTTTATCAATAACAAGAGTAAAAGCACCTAGGATCAAGAAGCAGTGCCTCAGAGAGAAATTTGCTCTAAAGAGCTAAAGGTTCTTAAAACTAGAAAAAGTGATCCTTTCTATTCCTACCAAGATTAAGAAGGAACAAAAATTGTGAAGGATTTTAAGAATCCTTCTGCAGAAAAAGAATTACTGATCAATAGTAACACTTGCACCATTTGTGCAAAACTAAATTGTAGGTCTTAAGATTTCAAGTGTAGAATGAGGTAAAACTTTCAAGTGGGAAGAAGAAGCAATGTAAGGAAGAGAAAGAAGGTAAGAAAAAGATTAATCTTGTTGGGGAAGCTCTGTATTTTAGATACAAATTTATGCAGATGAAGACCAGGAACTTTACATTCATTCTGTTGTAGATATTGCAGCACTGTAATTTCAGAAAGAAACTTGAAAAGGTGACATAGTAAGAGCTAGAGGAGATGAGTGATTGGACTACTGTCTAGCACAGGTGCTTGGAAATGTTCTGACAGGCAAACTTTGTGCTTATCACTTAGAGAATTTTCACAGATTCCTAACTAACTTAGTTCCTCCTAACTTAGGAACTTAACAGTGTCCTTCTTCAGTCAGTGTGTGCTGGATGGATCTTTCATGAAGAAATATGGTCTAGAGAAGTGGGAGGAATCAGAATCAGAAAATAAAATGCGGAGTCAGTGCTGTAAAATTTGGTAAAATAGATGAGTAAGAGAATGAAACGTTTGGAGGCATAGCTTGAGAGAGTGATGTATATTCTAAAGAGCTAAAAATCAGAATTTCTTGGATATAGATAAAAAAAGAAGCAACCAGGAAACGCAACGAAAGGTTAGGTGGTCTGCATGGTAACTAAAAAGGAGACATTTGATGAACTGACTGCAACCTTCATTCCCCATCCCTCTGTGCTACTCAGGGGGAGGGGGTAGGACAAATAGTTAACTTAAGCCTGGGAAGAAAGGAGGGGTAAGAGGAAGGTATTTTAAGATTCAGTTCTATTTATCTTTATCCTACTCTGATTTGATTGGCAATGAATTAATTTTCCCAATTAATTGCCTGTGGTAGCTGGTGAATGGTGTCTCCCTGTCCTTCTCTCGACCCATGAGACTTTCATTTTCACTCCACTGCCATCCTGAGGAGGAGAGTGGTAGAGCACCACACCATGGAAAAGACTTGTAGCGTAATTAACAGCTTCAAAATCAAAAACATTTGTAAAATGACCAGAATTTCAATTTCAGAAAGTTCAATTTCAATAAAGTTCTTTGTAACATGTAGCATAAGACCAGACAGTTTTAGTATGTGATAAAAATAACTGAGAAGTGAAAAATATCACAGGAAATATGGAAAAGTATGAGAAAAGAGAGATGTGAGATGTTTTGGGGGATATTATTTATACATTTATTTAGATAGTAAGTGTTAGCATCTCTAAATGAAAATAAAGATACCAAATTTATGCAAGATGATTCTACAATGTGTGCTGACTGGAAATTTTTAATTACTTCCAAGTAAGTAATTGGAAATTAAATAGAAAATTAAATATCTGGTAGGAGAATCCAGTAAGGAAACTGTAGAATAGCAGGAAAACTAATCTAGACTTGTAAATGTTAACTTGTTGAAATCTCAGAGACAGTATAGACTGAAGTTTGCTAAGAATTGAGCTTCATTATGAAGTGGAAAATAATGAAGAAACAAAAATACAGGCACAGAGCAAACACAGCCAAATAAAACCACAGAATGCTTTAGGTTGGAAGAAACCTTTAAAGACCATCTTGTTCCAACCCTACTGCCATAGGCAGAGACACCTTCCCTAGACCAGGTTGCTCAAAGTCCCAGCCAACCTGTCCTTGAACACCTAGAAAGATCCACATGTAAAATCTAAATCTCTCATTCATTTTAACATCATTGCCCCTTCTCCTGTCACTATAGGCCCTGGTAAAAAGTCTCTCTTCATCTTTCTTGTAAGTGTCCTTTAAATATTGAAAGGCTGCTCATAAGGTCTCTCTGAAGTCTTCTCTTCTCCAGGCAGAACAAGAACAAGCCCAACTCTCCCAGCCTGTCTACAGATGGTTCCATACCTCTGACCTTTTTTGTGACCCTTCTTTGGACTTGCTCCAACAGGTTCCTGTCTTTCTTGTACTGGGGTGCTCAGAGATGGATGCAATACTTCAGGTAGGGCCCCATGAGAATCTACTAGAGGGGGAGAATCACCTTCCTGAACCTGGTGGCCATATTCCTTTTTGGAAGACTAGGATATGATTTGATTTCTGGGCTGCTAATACACAGTGAAATAAAAAAAGCCAAGACACATTCACAGTGTCAATAATACAGGTTAATCTAGTTCTGATTCTATGTTCTGTTATGGAAAGCTATCAGACCACTTCAATAATTTCTTTAAGCAGACTTAAACCAGAAAACAATATAGCAAAGACATGATGAGAACAGTTTCAGTCTTAAAATTAATACTGTGCATCAGTCTTATTAACACGAATCTAATTATCTATTTTCTTCATTGACCAAGGTTTAGGTTATTAGTCCAAAGCCATTCTGTCTTCATAACAGATGTCACAGTCACATCAAAATCCACCCAAAGGGTTGGGACATGTCAGTACAGAAATTATAAAGGAGCCTGGCTGTAAGCTGTAGTCATGTTGTATGACACAATCCATCTTTCCCAAATCCATGAGGGTACATCTATAGCATTAAGTATGTATAAGTTCTTTATACTGCAATCATGAAACAATGAAATGTACATTTTTCTTACTTGAGATTTCAGTGCTTGAAGCTGAGTTTCATAATTCTGAGCCATTTCATATTTACTTTTTTGTAAGTCTTCCAGTTTCTGTCGAAGCATTCCTACCTACAGTTAGAAGAAGCATTCAAATTTACCTTTTCTGAAGTGTTTCAAAAGATGTCATTTGTGGAATAGTAATTTGGAACTTTGCAAGAAGACTGTTTCTTAAAAGATAGATGTTAAAAATATATATTCATTCTGAAGCTTAATAATAAGACTGGGTACCACAAACCCAGACTGTATCAACATCAAGACAAGAATTTTATAGTTATCTTATGATTTAATGATAATATGGTATGACTCTGTCAGGAAAGACCATTTAATTAAAGCATTTCTGACCCAAAAATATGCATGAACTGCTGCGCTCCATTGTGAAAATTTTGATGGAATGGCTTATATAATAATTTAAATTACTTTCAGCTACTTATGTAAAATTATTGGGAGATACTGCAGACTCATTTCAGCTCCCTAATACAGTGCCATTTGAGATATCTTGAATTATGTGAGTTCCACAAGGATCTTAGGATTCTGGCAGAGAGCATACATGACACCTATGCTTTTCTGGAGGGCCAGCTGGAAGGTAGGTGGAATATGATAAAATATTTCAGATAATATCTCTCTACAGGCAAATAAATGGAGGCTTTAAGGATTGGCTAGCTGAATTATTCTCTTGGCTCCTGTAACTGCAATGACTAAGGGCAAATCCATAATTGGTCATTAGGAAGAGTTATTTCATTTTCAAAACTTCCAATGGCAGTTTACACACCTAGCTCAGAAAAGGATGCCCACGTGTAAATTCCTAACTTCAGATGCCTGGAACTAGGACAGAATGCTGTGCTAGGATTTACTGATGCTTCTGAATGAGTATTTAGCACATGAAACTGTGAACAGGTAAGCCAGGGTTTTCTTTTTGGTAAGCAAATCTAAGTGGTAATAGAATTTAGATCTTCACTATTAATAATAAAATCATCATAAAAAGACCATATATCACATAAAATTATAAAAATCATGTATAAACAGGAATTAAAAAGACATAATTTTGTGAAACTTTTTGAATATTTCCATTTAAAATTTCTGATGAAATTGCTGTCATTTAGAAAAAAACATGAAATTATCTTTTTTACAGCTAAACTGAGAACATTTAATTTAGACTTCAGGGAAATAGAAGAAATGTGACACTTTCACTGACATTTTTACAATCACTTTTCAGAACAGAAGCACACTTTGAAACAAACCACAATGGATAATTAGTGACCTTTAAGGGGTGTTTGGTATTTTTACATGACAGAACAAAATGGTCTCCTCATAGAGAATTTAGAGCATACTATTAGTTAGCTCCCTGAATAAATACTTTCTTTACAGAATGTGACATTCTCAAATACCTCTTGACCTTTTTGATCCAGTTTGCTTTGGGCACCTGCTAATTCTTTATCCTGGATGTCCATCTTTGCTTCTAAAGCTTTCATCTTCCTTTCCCATTCCACTTTCTTGCTGTTCACCATGATGTCAATTTGATGCACTAACTCCTGAAGTTCAGTTTCATGGGGTGAAGCTCTAATAATGAAAAAAAAGACATTAATTTTAAAAATAAAGAATAAGGGACAAAACAAGTTTTTATTTATATTGCTGAGTTTTAAATTTATTTCTGGTGGAAATAACCACTTTTCAGCAGTAGAAAGGAAGAATTGGGAAGTTAATGATATATTCAAACGTAGGCGGAATCTCACTTCACCTATCTTAAGTTTGCCTGAAGTAAAAATCAGAGTATTCAGCATATTCTGGACATTTTGCCCAGCTTAAATGCTGTTTGATGTGCTCTTGTTCTTTCAGGGATAAACTGTCAAACAAGCATAAGTACATCAATGCAAAAAAGTAGGAGAAGATGAATATTAAGTTGCTTATGGGCATAGGGCTTCCCACTATGGGCACATAATGATGGAAGGAGGTTTGCTGGAGGAAGTTAGTAAATAGCTGGCCTGAAAGCTAGCCACAATTCTTCGTTGCCAGGTCAACTTTTACCTTCTGCTTTCCCATTCTCATTGTAAAAAAAAAAAAGGACTTAATTAACAAGGCAACTTCTGTAATAACAGTAAGATTTTAGTCTACTAGGAAACAGAAGTGAGTGCATTTTCTAAAAGAACTTGTCTACGGGGGGCCATGTGCTGGATTTTATAGGCTTTTGTACAATATCTGCAACTGAAGCATCAATTTTTTTCTCAAATTTCTGAGATTAAATTTGGAATACATCCCTTACACTATGACTCCACTGTCAGCAAAAGACAATGTTTTACACTGTTGGTTTAGGAATATGATGTGTCCTAAGTAACAAAATAATGATATATGGTTAATTTATAGTATTTTAGTAGGGTTATCAAAAACTAAAAGCAGTCAAAGTTGCCCTCTTAGTTGCCCTCCTATATAATCCCTTACATAGGAACAGTATTTTAAAAAAATGAAGCTTTGTTTGAACAGTGCCAACCTATATTTAAATCAGCTGGTGAACACTATTCCCTCAGGTATATACAGAGTATCTGAATTTTAATATGAAGATCTCTTTATTACATATGCATTCCAACTCTGCATTTGAATATAAGAAATAAAATAAAACTTGAAATTAAAAATATTATAGAATTTTTGTCTGTGAATACTTATTATGCAAGAAATTGCATAATTCTTTCTACATTCTAAAATTTTCTATTTGTAGAAATTACTATTTCCTATCAAAATAATGGAGTCTTTCTGGTGTATTTGAGATTTTTTTTTCTTGAAGTGTTTTGTAGGGTTTGTTGCCCAGTTAACCTTGACTGTTTTATGAATTGATAGCTCCTCTTGATCTGTAAGTTTACAGTTGGCATTGCACTTTTGCAGAGATTTATTTAAGACAGAAACTTTCTAGAACTCATGCATCTTTTCAACTTCCAGTGAAACAATCCAGATAGAAAAAAAAAATATATAATAAATAAAATTGTTTATTGAAATGTTCCTGAACATTTTATTTTCCTGACTTATTGCCTCTTATCCACTTAACCTAGAACTCTAGGGTCTGGGAAAAAGATAAAGGAGACAATTCCTAGACTAATTCCTCCACATAAAATAAAGGGGAATATATTGTAATTTGTAAATCTTTAAAGACTTCAATTCAGTTTACTTAAATTGAGATACAAGGGCAGAATTAGACACTTTTTTTGGTAAAAGCCTTTAGGAGACTTACCACTGCAATGCTCAATTCATGTCATTTATTGAAACAATGTTATTTTTATCAATTTAATTTTTAAAAAATACTACAAATTCTAAGCATTTTTTATATGTTCATAGCTCATAAAATGTTGGAATGTATATATTTTTATCTGTGGGGCATCTAAAGGGGCATGTGTCTCACTGGAATGAAGGAAAATCCCTCACTGACTGCTCTTAGGCACCAGAGTGTGTTGAATTTTAAAATTTACACAGAGTAGCATCTCTTCCATTTCACTTTCTGTAATCATGTAATTTTCACACCATTTTTCAATGGCATCTATAATCTGTATATCATGTTTGCATGCGAGTTAACTGTTGATAAACTTCTTTACTTCATTTTTAGTGCCTTATAATCCTTAATCAGTTTGCAGTCCTTCGAATACCTCTGTGGCTTGATGGTTTGTTAGAGTCAGCATAGCTGTTTCCTGAAATTAAACATGGCTGTTATTCAATGAAATAGCTGCCACAGACACACAGTGTCACACAGTGACAACAGATAGTGCAGCTTCTGATCAATGTAGCAGTAACCTACAGAAGGTAAGCAGTGTGCCTGCAAGCACTCCATCCTCAGCAATACTGGAGAAGATTTCAGTACCCCAAATCAGCACAGAATGCCAGCACAGAATGCCATTTTGTGTCACAAATATGGCAATCTGGCACATCATCTGGGGGGACATGGTAACGAAGAACATGCCAAGCAATTAGAAACTTTACTTTTTCACCTTGCATGAATATTAGCATGAAAATGCTTCCTTTCTTTTCTGGAAATCTTTCACATCCCAGCTCTCCAAATGTCTGCCCTCCCAGTGCCCATGAAATATACTGAAGTTACCTGTCTGCAGACTATGCTCTGGGTCAAGTCCTGGTCCCACACACTGCCTTTCCTAACCTGCATGCTCAACTTCTGACTGCAATACACTGAAAAGAATTGTTTAACATGAGTATGTGCTTATTTGATACCTTTTTTGGTGATTAAGTGGTGCATATCCCTCTTCTGATAATTACAGGAAACAAATAAATCTGTTAGATTCACTGTGTCATAATTAAAACACAAGAATTTTTTAAAAATTGAAATTATTTGAAACATTTTTATTTTAATGAATCCTTGAAATTTTAACATCATCAATATTAAGTTTGGAAAGGCTTTTAAAATGCACTCACAAATCTTAATGTCTTTTTAATGTTAAAACTGCTAGGAATGCTATTTTTAAATTTAATATGAGTCACAGAATTATAATAACTGATGTGCAAGCAAGTAGCACACTGTGATGTACATACCACCAAACAAGAATGCCCCCTCTCTAGGTTCCTGAAACCCATCTCAAAATAGCATCAATGATGCAGCAAACTTTGACTCCCTCTGTGTGGAATATAAAATGCAATTTTAAAAACAGAACATGAAGTGGTATTGCTGAACAACCTTCCTTGTGATACTGCTGTAAGGACATTGGCCCTTCCAGCCACATGTATCATCAGGAGGCAACGATTTGGTGAATGTTTTGCCTCCACCAGCAATGACTCAGATAACCAATTTTAGCCTTCAGAAACAGGTACTTACTTTACTGTGTGTCACATGCATCATCTAAATGTTATTATGGAGGAGCAGATGCAACCTCTAGCCTGGATCATCAGGTTGTTTTTTCAGATCCACCACAGTTATCTTTCTCTCAAGTTTAATCTATCATTTTCAGATCAGCCTCCACAAGGCAATTTCTGCAGAATTTGCTAGAAAAAATTCTCTCAAAAGTTCTTGCATGTTTCTTGAACCCACAACCATTGATGCATACATGAGAGATGTTGAAGGAAACAACCCTTCTGTTTTGTGCAGCTCCAGGCACCAATACAGGCTAGGGGGAAAATGATAGAGAGCAGCCCTGAGGAAAAGGACTTGTGGATGGTACTAGATGACAAGCTCAACATGAGCCACCAGTGTGTGCTCACAGCCCAGAAGTCCAACAGCTTTAAAAATTAATAGCCTTGGTTTTAAGATTTTTGAATGTTTTAAGTTCTGTGATATATAAGTTTATACTGGGTAGCCTACAATCTCAACTATTTTTTAAAAAACAGTTTAAAATAACATTTCTTACCATGTTGGTAAAACTCCACATAGTTTTCATTTTTCTCCCTTTTGCTCAGGTGTGAATTTTAAAAAAAAATGTAACTAAAAGGAACAGCCAACAGATTATTAGCTGGAGCAGTTAGATGTGTTCCCTTTACCAGTAACCCCTCCAGTGCACAGAGAAAGTAGAAGGAAAAATTGAGAATCACTTTTGGTTCTAACACAGTTAATGTTTTGTTTTTCACGTTTTTAAAAAATCCACATAATCCAGTTGCATTATATATTCAACCCCCAGACAATAAGTCACTACTTACTTAGTGACAGCTTGTTCCTGAAACACTTTCAAATCCTGATCCATGTTACTGATCACCTTTTTGACCTGTTGAAATGATAAAAATTAAGTAATTCAGATTCTTAAATGTGTGCATTTATGTATCCAGCTAGTGCACACTGGGTAGTTCTATGCCTTTGGTTTCTGTAATTCTCCCATCACAAGCAAGAGGGGCAGGAGAACACAGCTCTAATGGGCACAATGAATACTGGAGTAATCTCAGCAGCTCTCTTCTTGGTGCAGCAGCAAGATTACCAGAGAATAGCACTGGCTTTCCACAAGGGAAATTGTTTTGGACACATGATGTCAATAATTTGCCAAGACACTTTAAAACATATAAGCCTTAATTTGTCATAGATACATGGCTGCACTCAGCAACCATTTCTCATGCCTTCACACACACTAATTAACATATACCCAGGCTGTAATTGTTCTCAAACACAATTTTGGACTCCCACTGACTATTCACTCCCTTCTTTAGCAGATCCAGCGCTGAGACACAGAGCCCTCAAGTACCTGGGCAGAAAGATCAGAACCAGACAGCTGCCAGGATCAGTCTGGTCCTGTGGGTCCAGCAGGACACAAGGAGGTGGGACAAGCCTGTCTGCGTGCAAGAACAGCACCCAACCACATAACAGGGGACAGGGTGGCATGAAACAGCCCCACTTCCTTCTGAGGCTGAGCAGTGGGGCTCTTAAGGACGTGGGTACCAATGCCTATGGATGTGCAGACCCCACAGAGTACCAGCACCTCAGGTAACACTGCCATAGGAGAATCAGCCCTGGCACCAAAGGAGACCAAAACCCCTGAGGTGACACCGCCACAGGAGCACCAGCCCTGGCACCACAGAGGACCAAAGCACCTGCGGTGACACAGGCATCGAGGCAGCCTTGGCTCCACAGGGGTCCGACACCCGAGGTGATACAGGACAGCCACCCTTAGCTTTACAGGGGACCAAAGCACCTGAGGTGACACCGGGACAGCCTTGGCTGTGCAGGGCACCTGAGGAGCCGGGCGCACCCACGGCCCCCCGGGTGGGGTCCCCGCGGCGGGACTGGCGGTGCCTCCCCCTCCCCAGCCNGATCCCGCCCGCTCTCCCATCCCGCCTCGGCTCCCGCCCGTCGCCCTCCCGGCCCCGCTGCTCCCAGCGGCCGTTGCCGACACTCCGGGCGGCTTCTCCCGTCGCCGCAGCAACGGCGAGGGCGGCAGGTCGAGGCGGGAAGGCCCGGGGCTGGGCCGAAGGGCGAACCCCCGGGTCCGGCTGGGGACTGCGGCTGCTGTCCGCCAAGGGACGGGGTGTCCCTGGGCAGGGAGCGGCTGTGGCACAGGGGGAGCGGCCCGGACACCCCGGTGTCACTCGGGTCTTTTGCCGGGCCCCGCCGCTCTCCAGCAGCCACCCCTCCCGCTGGAGGAACCTGTTCACCTCAGGAAATGCTGCTCCGGGTAAAGAAGTTTTGCTTTAACATAATTAAAGAAATCATTAGGTGGTGTTTTTGTTTTGTTTGGGTTTTTTTCCCCCCCTTTAATAATAAAATTGTATTTTCCCCTTTATTTATTAATTGTAATAAAACAGTTATTACTAGATAATGAAAAGGCTGAATCATAGCATCACAGAATAGGTTGGGTTGGAAGGGACCTTACAGATCCTCTAGTTCCACCCCCCCTGCATGGGCAGGGACATCTCCCACCAGACCAGGTTGTTCGTGGCCCCATCCAACCTGGCACTGAACACTTCCAGGGAAGGGGCAGCCACAGCTCCTCTCGGTGGCCTGTGCCAGGGTCTCACCAACCTCACAGGGAAGAATTTCTTCCTAATATCCAATCTAAATCTACCCTCTTTCAGTTTGAGACTGTCACCCCTCATCCTATCACTACAATCTCGGATCAAGAGTCATAGAACCATAGAATCAGAGAATGTTAGGGGTTGGAAGAGACCTGTGGAGTTTGTGGAGTCAAACCCCTCTTGCCAAAGCAGGATCAGCTGGGGCAGGTCACACAGTCCCTTCTCATCTTTCATGTAGCTCTAAGGCCTCCCTGGAGCCTTCTCTTCTCCAGGCCGAACAACCTCTTTCAGCTCTTTCAGCTCTCCAGCCCTCTGATCATCTTCAGGCTGGACCTGCTCAAGCAGGTTCATGTCTTTCTTATGGTGAGGATGCTTGAGCTGGACACAGTGCTCCCAGTGGAGTCTCAGGAAAGCAGAACAGAGGAGGAGAACCACCTTTCTCAACCCACTAGGCACAATGTCCCGCATTACCTTCTTAAATATCTCAACATCTTTGAGTGGTAGCACTTGCTGGCCCTTTCTGCAATCACTAGCTGGACTTTTTTTAACATCCTGTCATCTGATTCTCTCCTGTGCTTACTGAGGATGGTAGGAAGCCATTGTGCATGGTTCACCTTACATCTTCATTCTCACCTAATGTCAATGGGTTTTTCTTTTCATCTCGCTGTATCATCGCACTCTTCATTTGTGGGATAGTTTAGGTAATACATGTATTTCTAGGTTGCTAATAGAAGAAATAAAACTAAAGATCGCTCATCTCCAAAGCTGGGATGATGGGAGGGAGGTGGGCACAAGGGTGGGGGGAAACATAAAAAATGGTGTTAGTTAACTAACCTGGAATCAATCCTACTCTGTAAACCTATCTCCCAGCCTGTTATGAAAGGAAGTGCTGCTGGGTAAAAGTGTCTTCCAAGAATTCTGAAGCAATTATAAAGGAGAAAGGGTGAGTCCTGGGGGCAGGTTTGGAACATTACCACAAATTGCCTAAATACTGTGTGGCACTTCCAGGAGCAGGAACGTTGGAGATGTGATAGCAAGCCTATTGACATGGACCTGTCTTGCATAATAGTTGAATGTGAAGGGGATGGTGAAGAAATGCAGTCAATAGTGAGACTGAATGTAAACATTATCCCTTCATTTCTAAATGACTGGCTATGCTTTTGTAAAATGACTTCAAATAATTTTTGAGTTATTGTGGGAACAATCTATGTTTAGGTGACACTTCTCTTTAAATTTTTATGGACTTCAGTCTGTCTTATTCAACAACAAAACACTTCTAAGAATGACATACTTCAACAGTTTACAATAATAATTTGTGCTTCCAAACTTGGGGTTTATAGATCGCTGTAAATACCAGAGCATTTTTCTACCAGAACAGTACAATTCACTTTGTATTTTTTGTCCTGAAATTGCATGGAGCATTTTAGGGAGTTGCTAGCCTATTTAGTACACTACATTTTGATCTTCTGTGTTGTTTTGCTTGTCCTGTTTACTTATATTAGCCAAGTGAAATGCATTTTTTATATCACTTCTAAGGAGTAATATATTTCTCTTGGTCCTACCACTGTGCTGAGGCAGATGGTTTGAATAGAAGCAGGAATAATGTTGCAGGTTATGAATTATGAAATGCCAAGGGATGGGCAGCTCAGCCCATGGTGAGGAGCAGATCTGAGGTGACTCTGGAAGGCAAGTCAGCAAAATTGAGAGCAACAAGGTGTGATGCTGAGCACAGGCACAGCTACAACATTGGTCAGACAGGGCCCGAGGGCATGGCCCTGAGCTGAAATGCTGCTCCTGAGCTGAGGACACAGGCCCCCAACACAGCAGCTCCTGGCTCTGCCTTGTACCCAGGTTATGGCTGCACCATGTCAGAGCTGGGCTTGGGGACAGGCAGCCCAGCCCTTAGGGAGAAGAGGAGGAAGCTGTGGGACCTGTTGCTGCACCCAGAGCCCTGAAAATATTATCTTCATTGCTATTCTGTAATTGCACTTTTCTTCATTGTTTACTTACTGTCATTAATGTGGAGAAATCACACTGAAACATTTTGATACCTGACATGTTTCAAATATCATTTCTACTAATTGAATTGCTGTTGTAAGATATATTTTAAAAAGTGAATTTTAAATACTTAGCATGATTTAAATTGTTGTGTACTAGAAATAGTTTTAGATGAAATTGCCATCAACTTTCCATGTATTCATCTGCAGCAACCGAAGTGAACTTTTCAGCCATATCCACAGCACGTATATTTTAATTTCCTCCCTGGCTCATCCTCTCTCAATGGTAATCAGTTATTCAGAAATCTAACTTCCATCTGTCACACCCAAATAGAATTGAGTGGGGAAACTTAAAAAAATACAGAAAAATAATTGAAAAATTGCATATCAACGTTTTCAAAGCTTTTCAGAAGGACAATTCCTCTGCCTAGTTGTCTTCCTAACTCCCTGATATGCCCTGAAATATCTCTTTCACTATATTAAAAAAAAAACAAAGTACCAAATTGTTGGCATTTTCTGTTTTATTTGCTTTTTCTCATTCAGATAATCTCTTGACTAGAGCTTGTCTTACGAGATGCAAAACTTTTAATTGTTGACTTTAAAGAACATGCTTTGCAAATTATGATTGCCAGAAAGAGGAAAAAAAAGAAAGAAAGAAAGAAAAAAAGAAACTACTTCTTTTACATAAGCTTCTAGACTAAAATTAATGGAAAATTGGAAAGCTATAAGCACATTTCTGCAGAAAAAAAAAAAAGGTAGATCAGGGCAGGGACACCACAGTGTGACCAAATGTCAAACAAGACAAGTTAAAACATTAATATTTGTATAAAAGCAAAGGTAATTCTCTAGGAAGATTGGAGCATTTGGCTGTGATTAATGGAATAAAATTTATCCAATAAAACTTAATCCAAACAGTGGATTCTGCACCTAGGACAGAGAAATGTCAAGCACAAGTGGAAGCTGGGAGAGGGTTGGCTGGAAAGGAGCCCTGAAGGAAGGGATCTGGGAATGCTGGTCACAGCAGGGTCAGTATGGATCAGCCAAGAGGACAAACTGCATCCTGGAGGGATCACACACAGGATAACCAGAGGGTCAGGAGGGGGTTAATAATCCTGCTGTTATTCAGCATTGGTGTGGCCTCATCTGGAACACTCTGGGCAGTTCTGGAGCCCACAATTAAAGAAGGATTTTCAGGTCCTGGGACTGTGTCCAGAGGAGAGCAACAAAGTGGGTGAAAGGGCTGGGAGGAATGGGCTGGGAGGAATGTGCTATGGGGACCAGATGAGGACTTGGGGCTTCTCTTGTTTGGAGAAGGCTGAGGGGTGACCTCATTGCTCTCTGCAGCTTCCTGAAGAGGGGAGGTGGAGAATTCCCTGGTTTCCAGTGACAGGACTGTAGGAATGGTTCAAACTTGCTTCAGGGAGGTTTAGACTGGACATAAGGAAGCTCTTCTTTACCAGAAGGATGGTCACACCCTGGAAAAGGCTTTCTAGAGATGTGGTCAAGTCCTGATACCTGTCAGTATTTAAAAGGCATTTGGACAATGACCCTAACAACATCCTTTGATTTGGTCAGCCCTGAGTTGGCCAGGCAGATGGACTAGATGATCATTGTAGGTTCCTTTCTGCTGCAATATGCCATGCTATCCTATCCTATTTTATTCCATTCTATCCTATCCTATCCTATCCTATTCCATTCCATTCCATTCCATTCTACTCTACTCACTGCCAAAACTACCTGGTAACAAGAGAGCCAAGCACTTTGCTTTACTTTGGACTCCTTTAAAATCTTGTAATACAATTTATTGGTGAAATAGATTTGTTAAGAGAACAAATGCTAGCAAAGTCTGTTTGAGTAGCTTTGTGCTTCATAATTATCAACGAGAGTTCAGCAGCTTCATGTAAAGCCCACACCAGTGACAAAAGACACTTGTATGATGAGATTCACTTTCCATAATTCTCTCCAAGCCAGGAATGTCTGGGGCATTCTGCTGGTGACAGGATTACTTGTCAATAATGTGTTGCAGTGAGTAAAAGCAGAAAATAGAATCAGAGTTACTAAATCAGATACTGAAAGATAATATTTGTCTTTACACTGTTTTTCTAGTTTTTCTGCTAGAGCTATTAATCTCACCTTGGAGCATGCATCCCAGAACCAGGGTGAGCAAGGGACACATTGTTGAAGCTGGAGAACATTATACCTCCTGAATTATTACTTGGCTTTAGTTATATTTATGTGATGGAGTCATAGAAGCTCTATAATAGTTTAATAATTGCATTCTGCATGTTACTTTGGATGCTCATGAACATGCCAATCTTATTTACAGAAGCTGTGTTAGAAGTGACTGACAGAGAGGAAATGGAACTGCTCAGTAAGCCATCTGTCAACAAATATTCAGAATTCACTGAGAGAAAATAAAACTTATGACAAAATCCCCAAGACAGAAGCAATAAGAATGGCATTTATAAAGGAACCTTTGCAAGGGTGATTTCTGTTTGTGAAAATTAGACAGGCATAAAATCTTCACGAGTATTCTGAAGGTCCCTAACTAATTTAATGGTAGGAGGTGATAAATCCTGACATAATACAGACACAGAGGAACAGTGGTGTTTCTAAATATTTTGTTTCTCATTTCGATTGCAAACTACTATTTTCCTAAGCAGCTTATGAGATCACTGAATGGAAGAACAGAAAGAGCTTGGATTCAGGTGGATTTTCTAGATAAACCGATAAGTCATCCAGGAGGCTGGCTGGAGTCTCATCTAAAAGTGGAGAACTGTAAGAATTTTTCCTGTAATAGGAAACCTGAAAATTAAGGGTAGTGCTCTGAGAGAATGCAGGAAGTGGACAAAGGCCCCATTAGACCTGTTGCTAAAACAATTACAAGTTAATGTTTCTGTGTCAGTCTTCAATGATGACAAAAAATAAACATAGAATAATTTTGGTAGGAAAAGATGTTTAAGATTGTCGAATCCAACAGCTAAGCTTGCACTGCCAAGTTGTTACAGTTCAAAGTAACTTATAATTTTTGGATCCATGAGAACAAAGTCCAACCACCAAGGGTGGCGTGCAAGCATAAAGTATTACTTGACAGTTAACAGAAGCAAATTGTTACAACCTCATGAAGGGATGGCACATATGCTGGGAGGCAAAAGAGAGAGAGAAAAGGAAAAGATACAAGGAAAAGAGAGAGAGAGAAAGAAAGAAAGAGATGGGAGAGAAAAGAGTAAGAAAGAGAGAAAGAAAAGAAATAAAAGAATGAGAGAGTCTGAGAAAAGTCACCAGCATGGATTCAGAGGTGTCTGGTGAGAGTTTCTTGTTCAAGATGGCATTCTGATTCTGACAGGCAAATGATTCACTGCTCCATTGTTGTCCCAAAGAGAGGGAAAACTTGTTTTCCAGCTTTCCTCCCCAGCAGGAGAGCTGTCTTTAGCATAAGTCAGTCAGTTGCCATTATTAGCAAGAGGGGGAAAGATGCTCCATTGAATTCAGAGACAGAACAGGAAAAGGGGCAAGAGAGAGAAAATCACCAGTCCTGGATCCAAGTGTTGAGGCAGCCAAGAGGGGAGGATTGGTGCTGATGAGGGTCCCCAAGCCCACTAGTGCAGCCCCTCATGCTGAAGGTCTGTTTCACTTAGTCAGGGTGGTTGAGACAAATCAGATTGAACAGCAGGAGCAGACCCCCAACCACTTTGCTCTCCAATACTTATCTCTATCAGACCCTAGGCCATATGCAGATCCTATCTCTCTCCTTCCTCTCCAGCAATCCCTTTGGAAATGCTAATGAGGATATGGATGGGGGGGTTTGCAAAGGTGACTTGGTGCCTGCTCCCTGTGGAGCAGCCTAAGAGGGTCTGATGGAGGAGGTTCCTCCACCTGGTCCCTTACACAACTCCACCACTAAACTCTGTCCCTGTGCACCACATCTTCACATCTTTTAAACACCCCTAGGGATGGTGACTCAACTACTTCTCTGGGCAGTCTGTTCCAGTCCTTGACAACCCTTTTGGTGAAGATTTTGTTTATTTTTAATTTTTTTAAAAGAAATATCCAGTCTAAGCCTCCTCTGGTGCACCTTGAGGCCATTTCTTCTAGTCCTGACACTTAAAATTGGGGAGTTCCCGCAGCCACTCCTCCTAAGATGTTTTCTAGACCTTTCACTAGCTTCATTGCCCTTCTTTGGACATATTCCAGCACCTCAATGTCCTTCTTAGAATCAGTACTGTTTGGGTTGGAAGGGACCTTAAAGGTCATCTAGTTCCAACCCCTCTGTATGGGCAGGGACATCTCCCACTAGATCAGCTTCTTTCAAGCCTCTGACCTTGAACACTTTCAGGGAGGGGGCATTCACAATTTCCCTGGGAAACCTGTCCCAGCATCCTGTTTTAAAGCTTTCTGCTTATGTTTTTCTGGAAACTCACAATGTTCAGCATTACTGCAACATCTTTTGGCATGGCATAATCTTTATAGCTATTGCTACTGCAGCATAAAAAAAATACTTCATGGTTTAGCAGCATGGGGATGGTTTCTAGTGCTCTATAGGCAAGAATATTTCTTTGTTATCTTGTTTTTACTTATAAATATAAGAAGAAAAAGCCCTTTGTCTGTTATCTAATTTGCAATTAAGAAAAAAGGCTTCTAAACTTCATATTGTGCATCTCATCTGTTGTTATATATTATGCCAGAGTTACTTCACTTGTGGTACACAATTAAAATTAAAAATTATTCTAGTTAAAATAGGCAAGTTAGAGAAAAATATAAGCTCTCTAAAGCATATAATTTGAGTTTTTACTATCTGAAGCAATTACAAGATACAAATTTTGCATTTAGTTTAATCTTAAATTTAAATTAGTTAATGATATCTCTACAATTATAGTTTTCATTAGCACAAAATGTGATAAGGATTGCAGAATCTGCTTTTGGTGACAGTGAAGTTTGACAACTGAAGAATGAATAATTGGAACTTTCATAATCTTGCATAGATTTAAGATTTACTTTTTTGACTCAAGCACATTAAGTGAATATTCTGTTGAAATAACTTGTAGAGAACTAATTAAGAGTCTGACATTTAAGTTGTCATTCAGGGTTTCAGAGTTAGTAATTGAAGAGATGACATGGGAGTTCACATATCTCACTTGCATAAGGATGTATTAATGTAGAATATGGGTTATATTAAGATGGTATTTTCAGGCTGTGCTTGGATGATCATATACTCTGCCCTGACTAATTTTATTACTTTTATCTTTGGTGTCACTATTTAGTTTTCTGATGATCTGAATGTCATTATTTTTAGAATTAGCAGTGGAGTACAGTGATAGAGCAATTAAATGTATGGCTGTGTACCCTTCTACAGAGGTTCTTTATCAGGCCTGAGTGATTTGGCTCCTCTGGCAAAGTTAAGTCCCATTTAACTTGGCTGTAAAGGGGTATTTGGTCAGTCAGGTCAGGGACTCAGAGCAAGGCAGATAAGGTACTGGCTGTCATGCTCTTGCATTTCTATGGAAACAGAAAACTGCTTTTTAAAAAATCTAGTATCTAAACTTACCCTTCTGACCTTGAGAGTTGTCATTCTATTTGGGTACTTTGCCTTCTGCAGGCTCTTCATTACATGCTTAAGGCTGAGTTTGGGCTGAGCAAATACTGCACCTACTTGAACATCAAGTTGTGCTGAACTGTTGGCAGGTTCACAGTGATAAAACTTCAGCTGGGATGAGTGGTCCTTGCAGGACCAACTGTGTTCAGATACCTAACAGCAACAGTGGCAACAGAAACTTTGCTTCAGCTTGCTGAAAAAAGCAGAAGAAAGAAAGACTTTCCTATAGAATTTGAGCTAGTAGAAATCCTCAGTGTTTTTCAAAAACTGAAAATGAGGGCTGGAATTCTTTCCCACTCTTCAGCAGGGGAACCAGATGATTTCTAAGGGTGGAGCATTGGTCCTTGACTTTCCCTCCCAGCCTGAACACCATCACCTCAAAAGACCATGTTGTAATTTTACCACAGGCATCACTATTTATTATATTGTCAGCATTATGCTCTTACCCAGAAGAGTAACTGGTCAGGAGTAAGTCACAGTCAGTTTAGTTTTTACTGACAGTAGCTGATAAATTAGAGGGGAAAAATGTGCATGACCCCTGGGGAAACAGACACAAACATGTATTCAAACACATTCAAACACAACTGTGCTCTGTGAATCCTACATCTGTTCTGGCTGATTGAATGGCCAGGGCATAGGAATCTTGGAGAGACATGGCTGTTGAAGCATCTGATCTCCCAACTCATTAGGTGCATCAAGAAAAATACTACAGCTGACTCTGACCTCTGCCCTTCCATAGCTTTGAAGTTGCTTGGCCAAATTGCTGCTGGACATTTCTGAGGCATTAGGCGGAGTTTCCCTCAGAGCAGATGAGCTCCCTGGGTGAACTTCGACGAGCCCTATTGGGTTGCAGGCTGTGGTTCTCTTCATGGGTACCTTCAACCTTGCTGCCTTCTGCTACTTGCTTGTTCCAAACAGACCTTGACCAGATCTCAAGGCAAAACAATGGAGATACCAACACAAAACCAGTGTATATCCAGGGGATGGTTGTCTGATGGTACTGATATCAATGGCTGACTTTACCTAGATATTCCCAAATTCTGTGGTTTTCTCATGAATACCTGGCCAGAGTTTGAGTGATTTTTTTCAATAGCATGAGAGGAAGCATCATTGCTGAATTTCAAGAACTTTAGCCTCTGATTAGTGACCTTTTCCACTGTCCTTCCTAGGAAACAGCAATTAGATTTGTTTTTCTTTTGTGTGCATACTTTAGAAGCTGATATAACTACTGTAAAGTGGTAACAAGAAAGTAGGAAAGAAATCAGCCCTGGTTTTATTTTTGTTTCTGGCCTTTGAGCACAGAAATTTATCTTTTGCTTCCTTCTTCCTATCTGAAATACAAGGCCTGAGAAAGAGGGTGGTCTGACAGCAGCTCTCACAGACATCAGCATGCTGTGTGAAAAGCAGCAGGATTTAGGGAAATGCTGGGAAAGGCTGAGGAAGAACTAGATAGATGAAAGAATGAGGGGAATGAGGCTGGTGCTGGCGAAGACAGGGCAGGCACAGAACACGTGTCGAGAGAGTTGGGAGAGCAAGAAGTTTGCTGTAAAGTTAGAGGGAAGAGATTCTGCCAATATGGCTCAGAATCGCCTTTCTATATTTGGTGCTGGAGAAAGGGACATTCAGAAGAGAAATTGTATCTATAATACAACATTTATGCTTTTTGTTCCAGTTTTATGCTGTACCTATGTTACATAATTGTTGAGTCCATCATGCACCACCTTTAATGGCCCCATGGCTGCTGGAGCAGGGAAGGTTTCAGGTCAGATGAAACAGAGAACTGAACAAATATGAAATGGAGAATCAATCCTCCTTTCAAACTTTTGCAGCTGGTATGAAGGAGAAAGTTTGGATGGTGAATGGAGGCTTATTTCCAGAACTTAGCTACTCTCGTAATGTTCCATTAAAACCAGATGTGATGTCCTGTAGACAAGGGTCTGCAGAGACGATATCAGTTACTAAAAACTTAATTGTTTTCTAAATAACTAAATAACATGGTTATTTTGTAACATGAAAGACACCAAGGAATTGTTCTGTAGTGATCCTTTCACAGTCTTGAGTATTCTTCCTCTGCCTTAACAATTCCAGTTCCATCTCTTTAAAATCTTCCACACCAGTCCTTCACATTCTTGTTTATGAACATTCATATAAAAAATTACCTTTGACTAGAAATGCTGCATCCTCTACCATATCAGGAAAGGCCCCACTTCTGTTCCCTTTCTGGTGCCTCTTACACAGAATAATTAAGTTATTAACCTTAAAGATTTTCTAATCATACACTGTAAGCACAGGGGGTTGCATATGAGGTCAGTGTCCAAAATGTCCTTCTTTAGTCTCTTGTGCTGTTTTTGTATTCCTGATTAATATCTGATACCTGCAATCTGTGATTGAGTGAATTTACTTCTCTTTATGAATAGCTTTTTGGTGTCCTAGGATCCTCTGGGACAAAGGCAGCTGCATACATATAAGGTTATTAGTATTTTCCATCTTACCAGAAAAAGTCCACAGCTGGGGAGATATTAAAGCAATATTTTCAGCTCTCCACATTCCCCGTAGTTTAAATTGAAAACCCAAATTTAAAATTGCTGACTAAAAATAGCTTTCCCTCTGCGATCCATAGTATTATGAAGAACCTCCTGCATTATGTACTTCTCTCAAGGCCATAATGATTTTCAAAGGCCATTTCTAATGATCTTTATGTCCCAGCTAGAATTTATTGCTGAAACAGTAGCACTCTTCTGGAGATGATCTTCAACAGGCAGATAGACCTCACCGGTGTAAGAATATTTCGGAACTCTGTCCAAGACTTTTTTTAACTTAGTTTTACTTCTGCCTAAAAACCTCCTCTTCCTACACAGTGTACAGACCAGTGAGATGAGGTCAGCCACACCCACATTTCAGCAATTTTCCTGAAGCATTTCATGCTTCATACCAAAACCATGCACTCAAGTCAGTGGGATTACTCAGCAGGATAATGGATCTTCTAAAGTAACAGGATGCTTCAAAGCAGTGGATTTTAGGCCTTCTGATACATGGTTACTGAAGAAAAAAGAAAAAAAAGAAACTATGGAGGCCAAATCTGTAGAGTCATAACCTTTAGCAAATAGAGCAGGAGGGTGGTTCTGGGAACACACGAGTTCTGGACTCAAATCTGAACTTGGTCATAGGCTTCATATGATTTTTGGGGGGGGAAGTATTTTCCAAATATAGAAAATTAATACAATATTAATTATATTTTTGTTTGTCTATCTAACCCTTATCCTTGGCTGTTGCAGCAATGACCATTTCTTTTTTATGGTGCACACAATATTTAGGAAACAGAATCCTGGCTTGGTCAGCAAGTCCTCTGATTATATCCAATCATTCTGCTGGCTGGGATTCAATAACCCAGTGTCCATGACATTAATTAGTCATATACATTCTTCATTCACAGATTGTTCTTCTTACTCCAGCAGAAGTAGCCTAATGAAATTTCATCTTGCCTGACAGATAAATCTAAGCCAAACTAACATTGCTGTTACTATGCTGTAATGAAAAGGCATTTTGTATTCTCATTCTGTTTTCCAGTGTGGTTCAACATGTTACATTAATCCTTTTATAAAATTACTGTTAGAGGCCATTGCAGAGGGATGGCATCCAGATTATCAGAAATCAGTGGGATACTGAGAATTTTTGTGTGACCTTTAAGCATTGCCACATCTGGAAATTAGGTTTGAATAAGCTTTTAAATTTCAAAATTTATACAATAATTTGTTTATCTAGAAACACTGCACCTAGGTCTTTGCTGCAGCTTAGTGTCCTTGTGCTAAAAATCAGCCAGTTTCAGCTACTTAAGATTAAGCTGATTTGATGGTTCTTGTTATTGACTCTAAAGGGTTTTTCCCACAGAGTTTTCTGCTGGCAAAATTCCACAGATCAAAGCATTGACTGACATGCTCATAAAGATTTGTGTGTGATCTCCTTGTATTTTTTAAACCCTGGGAAAAAAGCCTTGCATTCTTTTAGGGTGTTGAATTCTTTATTGGTGCAAAGAGAGTAATCATATTTGCAAATTTACAAAGTGCTTTCCAAAAAGATTCACAACATTGCTCCACTTTCCTGCAGCTTTGGAAAGCAAATGTTACTCTTTTTTGAAAAGCATTCTCAAGCCACATGGCTTGTCATCTGCTACTGACACATGGAGCCAAACCTATGAACATTTCTGTTTCTGCCTCCTTCAGGTTATTTTCCTTTAGTTATGAAACTTGACATGGGTTGTTGTACAAATAGTGGATTTGGAGATATCTTCTATCACTTTTAGTGTATCCTTCCTCTGCCTGGGAAGCCAGTTATTGTTGTTATATGTTTGGTAAATGCAGTTTGTGTAAGGTACAGTATGCTTAGTTGGTGTAAATCTGAGTGAAGTGGCCTAAAGTGAAATCTTTGATTCAGGGAGAGGATTTTGATCAACTGTATTTGAAAAAATACCAAGAGAAATCATTGGGCAGTTGATAATACATTATTTTCTTATTAAGCAGTTGCCTATTACATCTCCCTTTTTATTATATTTTATTTTACACATGTAAATCCTGTACTACAATCTTCAGTCAAGACAGACTGACTGTTGCCACTATGTGTTTTTCCCAGGCCTTATCATCCTTTGCACCTCAATAATCCCTTGCACTGAGAAAAAATGAGAAAAGAATTCTGTTGCTGTTTAACTAACACAAGGCCAAACATAGATTTAAAAACAACTTCATAGTTCTTGGAAGCCAATTGTGTGAGCATTTTTTATTTCATTCAAGTCAGATTCAGTTGTGCTGTTTTTATTTTGTTAAATATCTTTTCTATAGCAGTTGGCTCTGGGTGCCAAGTTGTGGCCCAGACATTTCTGCAAGTCACTTCCTAGCAACTGGTTTAGAGTACAGCAGCTGTAGTTTCACATTTTTGTGTTTTTGATATAGAATAATTCTGTGAAGCTTCTATGAAACTTCTAGAGCCTTCACCAGCTTGGTTGCCAGTTTTTGGACACACTCCAGCACCTCAAAGTCCTTCTTGTAGTGAGGGGCCCAAAACTGAACATGGTGTGAGAGATGCAGCCTCACCAGTGCCAGGTGTAGAGGGATGCTCACTTCCCTAATCCTGCTGGCCACACCACGTGTTACAAGCCAGGATGCTTGGGTTTTTAGCTACCTGGGCACACTGCTGGCTCATATTCAGCCTGGTATCAACCAATACCTCCAGGTCCTTTTCCTCTGGGCAGCTTTCCAACCACTCTTCCCCAAGCCTTTACCCTTGCATGGGATTGTTGTGACTCACGTGCAGGACCTGACTCTTAGCCTTCTTTAATCTCAACAATGAAAACACAGGCTGGAATTTAAGCTGGTTTTGATTTCAATTATGGTAGCTTCTGAGAAGACATTCCTCCCATAGAAAGTGTACAATTTATGAAGACCAAGAATAGACTAAGGAGGAAAAAAAGAGATTGCAGTGATAATAAGCTTGCTGATAATTCTATGATTTTTACACTGTCTTTTGCACTGTCAAGATAAATTATGCATAGGGACTAAAGAAGAATACAGAAAAATAGTGTACAATTTTAAAATTTACATTATATCCATTTTATAATATATGCACTGCATAACAAAATATAATTGGTATATATGTATTTTATAGGAAACTATACCTTTAAAATGGCAATTAACATAAAAACCTAGATGTCAGCTAGGTATGCAACAAATTCCTCAAAGTCTGGTTAAAAAGAATGCTTCTTTTCTATTATTCTAGGTCCAATGAAGTTAACCAAAGTCTCAAGACCATAACAGTCTAAATAGTAGTTGCCTACAGCTGAAATTTCTGACTTTCTGTCCCTTGACAGCCCATGAGAAGAGACATGAATTTTTAGGCCAAATTAATCTCTTCCTAAGGTATATATCTAAAATGAAGTTGATGAAGCTTGCCTTCAGAGTCTCTATTTCTGTCCAATAACTATAAAGGGAAGTTAGGATCCCTAGTTCATGCATAAAACTGCTATATTATATGTCTAAAGCTAAGTGAACCAAATCTTAGAACTCAGAAAACACTTTTCACATCAATGTGATATTTTCCACTGTCTAAAGAAATTAGAATAGCAGCAAATACTGTACAGGCAGTTTGAATATATAGTCCTATTACTTCATGTGACATTCCTTTCTTTAACAATGTTGCTGCTAATGCAATGATACGGGGAAGCCTGTCACAACAATGTCTCAGGAAGTGAAAAATGTGATTTAATAGAATTTTGATTCCTTGACTCATTTTTGCTTTTTTGTAAAGTCTGCTTTCTGAATGCAGGGGAACAGGAATTGAGAAGTACTTACTCCCAACTTAAGAAGAAACCTTTTAATATTTGTAGAAGTAACTTAAGTATTGTTTATTTGGTTTAACTGTAGAGGACCCCAAAGCCAGATGATTATTGACAGCTGATTTTGACACATTTCCTTTTGAGATCTGAGACTTTATTGGGAGCTTCTGAACAAACTTCTTCTAATGAAGGAGACAATTTCCCCACTTGGTTCTTTTCTAGAGGCATTACACATAACTAATTGTAATAAGAAGACAGGACTGCAGTTAGACTTGTGTGACTTTTTTTGGTATTTTTGCATTCTATCATTTTCACATTCTTTTCTGATGCTTTCAGAAATCAATGTTAGATCTGGAGTGTTTGGCAAACTTGGTATTGGCTGCTTTGGATGGTGTAAATTATATTCAGACATCAGTGCTTTTAGAATACCATTTATCCTCAGAGAACAGTGGTTTGGGAGTGGGTCAGTGAGCTCTATCTGTTGAAATTTTTTGTTCACACTGAGGCATGCATTCTCTTGAAGTAAAAATAACTTTCAGCTATTGTATCAATTATGTTTCACTTTGGAAGCTGAAGATTTTATTATTATGCTATAATTTATTTTATAACTTTGGAACACTTTTAATGAAAGGAAATATTGAAGCAAAGCCATCAGATATTTCTACAGCACATCACTCTGTGTATGTCTTTACTTGTGAATTTTCAATATTAACTTTGCTGGTAGGGTCACTAAGTCACATTCTTTCTGTTGTATTATTGGCAGATCTTTGCCAAGGTTCCAGTCCTGCCAGTACTCAGTGGCTGTGATAGTTCTCTTCTAATCTGTATGTTCTTTTTCAAGAACCCATATATTACATGAGAGTATTTTTCTAACATCTTGAACAATCTTTATCTTCTGCAATATTATGGATTGGATTTTGCTTTTGGCACAAAGTTACAAAGTTCTTGTGAGTAAATATTTCTTTCTCAGATGATTCTTCCTCTGTGACTGCCCTGCTTACTGAGATCTCAGGAGTTTTTTATTACTTTTTTTAAGCTCTGTACTTATCAATAATGCAACTGTATGTGCCACTAAATGATTTCTTTCTTATCTAGGATTATTTCTCTCCCCTACTTTATTTTCATCTATGTTCCTATGTTCTAGACACCCTATGGTATCTACTGTAGTACCAGACATCAGTGCTGAGGCACCAAATCCCTACCTTTTTTCTCTTCTTATTTTCAACAGATAGAACCAACTGATTTTTGATCTTTTGGAAAAAGGATAAAAAGATCACTTTGGCCTTCTGATTTATGGCCTCTACAGATCCATTGTTTACTGGATGTTGCAGCACACTGTGGTTCCCTTGAAGCTCATGCACCAGACTTCTCTATTCTTTTTCCTTTTCCATCCAGAAAAACTGACTGTGCTTTATAACACCCTTTCCTCAAGGCAAGTGTGTTATAAACAAAAGAGAAAGATGTGTATTGTCTCTACAGTAAATGATGAATTATCTTAGATATGTATTATTTTTTTAGATTTTTTTTCCTGAAACTTATTTTCACATAGTAAAGCTGTGATACACTTACATCAATTTTATCTCAATTATTTCTTTTTTTCTATCTCCTTTTCACCTTGTCCCATCCATGTTATACTTATTTGCACCATAGTGATTTCCACAGGGTACACACAGGATTTGAAGCCTCATTTATCAGACATCAAAGAAAGACCCCTGCTCCAAAATTTTACATGATCAAGCAGAGAAAACAAAATCAAAAGGCACAGACTTTGCTCCTAGTTTGAAATTCAGATTTTTTAAAATTTGCTTGTCTATGGCAAACACAATAGGAGGTATGATATATAAAAAACATTTTAGCAGACTGCATAACATTACCAACTTCATTTGGCAGTTACTGTTAGATATCTTTTGCTTCAATAACAATACTTTCTTTGAGGCTTTGAATTTTCTTAAGGCTTTCTTACATGAGAAAGCAAAGCTTTTGGAAGAGAGCAGAATTTGTATTTCCTAAAGTCTCTTATCTTTTCTCACAATAACATGTTCTAATGTGATTCAAGATCACTGCTACTCATAATTCTACAGAGGACTTTGATTTCCAGAGATACACAGTGTTTCTGTAGAAACATTGTGCTTTTATTTCAGTCCTTTCCAATACTAGTTTTTCTGTAAGAGCAAGTTGCTTTTTTATTTCCTGAGAATGAGGCTTTCATCATGTTTTACTGGGCCTTCATTCATGAACAGAGTCACTTTTGGAGAAATTAGTTGATTTTTCAACTGATCAATTAGTCGATTACTGTTGTGTCATAGAATCACAGAATCTTTTAGGCTGGAAATTTGTGCCATTAGTGGTCTTGTCCCTTCAGTGGTCACTACCATGAGCAGTCCTTCTGCCTCTTCTTCATTTCCTCCTACTGGGTATTTGCACACACTGATGAGATCTCCCTGAGCCATCTCTTCTCCACACTGAACTGTCCCATCTTTCTCAGCCTCTCCTAGTATGAAACAGGTTCCAGTCCATTAATCATCTTTTTGGCCCTTCTCCAGACTCACTCCTGTAAATTGATGTCTGTCCTGTACTGGGGAGAACTGGACTCAGTACTCATGATGTGGCACCACCAGTCCTGGGTATGCCCTCAACCTGCTGACACTTTTTCTAGTGCAGCACAGGAGGCTGCTCATCTTTTTTGTCATGACAATTCCCTGCTGATGGTCAGCATTGTTGTCCACCAGGACCCCAGGTCTCTTTCTGCCAGGCTGCTTGTCAGTCAGCTCACAGCATGTCCTACTGCCTGGCATTATTTCTTGCCCATAGCCCATAACAGGTCTTGTGTTGGGATCTCCAGAACTGGATGCAGTACTCCAGTCTTACAAGAGTGAACTAGAGGGGTAGAATCTTGTTTTGATGCAGATCAGGATCTGGTTGGACTGCAATCAGGATCCTTCTGCACTCCAGTTGCACATTGCCAGTTTATGTTGAGCTTCTCACCAACCAACATCCTCATGTCCTTTTCCTCAGGACTGTTCTCAACCCATCCTTCACCCAAACAACCTGTGCTTGAGATTGCCCTGATCCAGGTGCAGGACCTTGCACTTGGGCCTGTTGAACTTAATGAACTTTGCATGGGCCCACCTCTCAAGCCTGTCAAGGCCTCCCTACCTTCCACACAGCTTGGTGTTGGCAGCAAACTTGCTGAGGGTGCACTCAATCCCACTGTCCATGTGTCTGAAAAAGATGTGAAGCAGCATCAGTCCTAGTACCAGTCCCTGAGGAATGGCACTTGTGACTGTTCTCCATCTGCTCCTCGACTGTAACCATCCAGCCAATTCCTTATCCACAGGGTAATTCATCCATCAAACCTATAATTTTCCAATTTAGAAGCCAGGTTGTCACATTCCATCATCCAGGTCATTAAGAGGCAACAAAGTGTAGGTGCCAGTATTGACTTCTGGAACACCACTACTGACTTCCAGCTGACTGGACTTTTTGCAGCTGGTCATTTTGGACCTGGTTGTTCAGTCAGTTTTCAATCCACTTTGCTGTGCACTTGTCTAACCTGTACTTTGTCAGCTTGTCAATGAGGATGTTATAGGGGACAGCCAGTGGCAGAAGATCACCTTACCAAAGGTGAGCTAAGTAACATCTTCTCCTCTCACCTCATCAACCAAGCTAGTCATCTCATTTTAGATGGCTGTCAGGCTGACTGAGCATGATTTTCCCTCTGGATATCCATGCTGACCAGTCCCATTCACTTTCTTCTCCTTCATGAGCATGGAAATGTTTTGAAAGATTATTTGCTCCATCACTGTTCCAGTGACTGAGGTGAGCCTGACCCTTACTTATCTGAGTTCCTGGACCTCTACTTGTCCTTCCCCTTCTTAGAGATAGGAGTGACATTTGCTATCTTGCAGTCTTCAGGAACCTCTCCCAGCTACCATAACCATTCAGTGTTCAGCACTGAAGTAGGACTGGAAGGAAAAAATGGCCATTTGTATATGATGAAATTCATACTAATCACCATACGAATAAGAATATTGTAAAACTTGCATATATTTTC
Organism: Florisuga fusca; assembly: GCA_038090715.1. Classification (NCBI taxonomy): domain Eukaryota; kingdom Metazoa; phylum Chordata; class Aves; order Apodiformes; family Trochilidae; genus Florisuga; species Florisuga fusca. The sequence goes on along the minus strand of JAAWXA010000007.1, from coordinate 8,957,560 downwards.
CAGGTCTATGAATACATGGGCTTAGAGAGTCTAGGGAAAAATTAATTATCCATATTTGATGAGTAGATAGAGTAAGGAATAATAAATAAAGACAGTTAGACATCTGTGTTTTACTTATTTTTTTTTTTTTCCTCTCAGTTTTTTTGTTTTGTTGAAGCTACAAAGAAAAAATAAGAATTTACTGTAGATTTTATCACAGCTGCAGAGCAGAAATTGTCTTGTCACACAGCTATGTAAGATGTAGTACCTATATAAAAGTAGCCAAATTGCAGAAGTGCATTTGCTACCTTGCTAGCTGCATTATTTTTTCATGTGTTGGACCATCTTCTTTATATTAAACTTAAAAAATAATGATGTCCTCATGACATCAAATTCCATGAATACAAACTCCAGTGCCAGTGGCTCATTTTTGCACAGCTTCTTTCTGATCATCTGCACTCTTTAATCAAGTGATTTTTTCTGTCTGCTCTTTCAGACTCTCTTCATAGTTTATCCACTCCCGATGTTATGTTTGCAGTATGGCAACCTGATTTCTCTTCCCAAATTAACTGTATAAAAGAAGAATTAGTAGCTCTTGTGCTGTGATATACCAGGATCTCCAGGACAGGCATATGTGTCACACTGATTCAGAATGTGTCCAATGCAATATAAAGAGTAATTCATCAAGGAGTTGCAGAGTTTGAAAGTGGATGCAAATGGTAACCACGAGCAGAGCTTTTCCATAGGAAGTCTTTTTATTTATGATTGTGATAATCTAACCTGAAAAACCACTTAAATGTTGCAGGAAATATGTAAAGGTAGATTTCTAGACCTCATAATTTTGAGTCTTCCTTGAATTTAATTTCTTAAAAACAGAATATTATTAACAAAGGATTGAAACTAATTTTCCTGATGGTTTGCTTTTCAATGTGACTGTTAGAGCATTGTGTCCTCAGTGGGCTGAATTCATGTGTTTTAGGGACTACTCAGAAAGTACAGTGAAAGTTAGGATAGTGGACCAAATAGAATGGTTATATTTCTGTGAATTCAGAAGTCCAACATACAGAAACCATGCTGAGTGTTTCATAGCATTTTCTGGACATGTAGTATTGATGCAGTTCTTTCATTTGTACTTCTATGACCACTGTGCAGCAAGAGATATTCCATTCCTTAACCACCACTGATAAATGAATTGAATTATTAGGACTGAAGAGACCAGAAACAGAAATAACTCAGCATGATTACCTAATCAATCTGCAGTAAGTTTTAGGACAAATAACAATGTGGTCTTTCAAATAAGCCAAAGCAAACAGCTTGCGTTATAGGCTCCAAGGAGACAATAAAACGTACATTCATGCAGTGCCATCTGAGGCTTCTTTTCAGAATATTAATTTTCAGAATATTACTGTCCTTCCAACATTATGAAGAGATGAATTGTGAATGCACCAGAAGGCAGATGATTCTGGGTATGAAAAGAAATGTAAACCCTGGAAACAGTAGAGCCAGTGAAGTTCTGTTACAACAGAGACTTGTAGGGATTTAAGGGTCTTTTCATGTCCTGAAGGAGATTCCAGTATCCAAATACCCATCTGCTTATGAAGAACTGGGAGTGCACGAACATCTGGTGATTAAAATCACCCTATAGGGTAAAAGGAGTCTACAGGTATGATGAATGCTCTGTGTCTGCTTTGCTTTAAGCCTGCCTGCCTGCAGAAGAGAAAAAGATTCACGCTCCAGGATGCACTGCCTTTTCCAGACTGTCCTGTTCATATTTTGGAGAAGAGAGCATCTTGTTTGTAATTACATACACAGAGCAGCTCATCTACCTGTCACCAGAATTACATTCATTGTCTCTGATTTCCCCTCTGTAATAAACGCCATAAAAGATTTCTTATTACTTTGTACATCCTCTCATTTATTTGTCATTGTTCCCTCTTCTTTTCCTTGAGAACAGGTTTAGTTATTTTCTATGTGTTGCTGCTGTGCCTAACAGGATGAAGGTGAGGCACTGCAGACCTCCTGCAGTACAACTAATGAGTAATAATAGGGCTGGGAGTAATAGAAGGACTGACTTGTTTACTAAATTTAGGAGGAAACTGGTAGAGCTGACTTAGTGAATGCTGCCTGACATTTTCCAGGGTGACGTTGAACATGCTGCCTTCCTAGAAAAAGTCAACAAAATAAGAGAAAAAAAAAAGAACTGCAGACTAGTTTATGTCCTTGGGGCAGAGAGAATATCTAGCTCCTACTGTGAAAGGTACAGGAGATGAGATAGCACAGAGATGTTAAATGACTATTTGATATTAAAGACTGTCACAGCAATGAACTGTTCTGGCACTTCAATACCAAAAAGAAGTTGTGAAGAACTAAGAAATTAACACCATTATGCAATTAAAGTTATACTTTTCCTGAAAAATATCACAGAGCTGACTCACTTCTCTTGATTGGTTACATTTTCTTTTGTAAAGGGATATATGGATTCAATTTAATAATGATTTTCAGTTGAAAACTTTTCACTGAAGCAAATTTAAAATATTTGAGATCTATTTAACTGCTTTAAGAGAGTCTCTGAGAAGCAGTGCAGGGATGCCCAGGTGAGCACTCAATGAAAGCCACTGATCTAATAATATGACTTTATCCAAGTACTTTGCACATTAATTAACATCAACAGATGTAAAGAAGAGGTGGAAATAGCCTGCTGCATATATTCTAATAGGTGAACAAAAAGCTTTAGGATAGCACTGAGGAATCAGTCTGTTCCCACCTGTTGTAGATCTGTTCTCACCTGTGAGCAGAGAATGGCTCACAGTGTTTCTGTGTTGTCCAGACAGGGGACAGGACACAATCAGCTGAGTCTGCAGAAACTCAGGTATAGCTTATAAGTTATGCTGTTAATTACCAGCAAAAAATGTTAACAATTATATCTCTTACAGGGAAATTCTAGGCCAAGAGTTGGTGAACACACATTGCTAGAGTAATTAGGAATTGAAGTTCTCAACGCATTCAGAAACATCCCTTAAGAATCATTTCTGAATGACAAAGAAATAGACTTTATTATTGTCAAATAAAAGCGCAAAACTTTTCTTTTTAAAAACTTGAATTTCTATGCTGTTACAGGTTTGGATGATGTCCAGCAGTAGTAATTCAGGAACTTAATATGGTTTTAAAACCATTCAAGACAAAAAGATATTGAAGTCAGATAAATGTAGGCTTTGCAAAGACAACTCATTAGGATTCAGAAAAACGAAACTGGCTGATATGCTTTCATTTCTATAAACCTATATGAGAGCAACCTTGAATACTATTTTAAGAAAACTGTTTTCTATTTTCTCATTCAGAAAGCTTTGTATGTCTAGACTGATGGTGTAACATCCCAGGTAACTGAGCACATTAATAAAAACATTCAATGTGGTATTTTATCTTCAGTGTGGAATTTAATGAGACAGCCAAGGAAGTCAAACTTGCAAATCACCGTCTCTGAAAAGGCTCTTTGCCATAATGAGTTTTCTACTAAAGCTCTAGATAATCCATTGTTATTTTTCTAAATATATGCAGGTGGACAGCAATTAAATAATTTAAAATCCTTTCCATTCCTTATTTTTAATTAAAGAACCAAGTACCTCATATAATGAAGTAATTACATTACTGAAAGATAGTATTAGCACAGTGAGGTTTCTGTACTCTTACCATGTCAAATTGAGACCCATGCTATTCTGGTACTGCACAAATAATATCATTTCCACATGCAGTTTAGAAATCAAAATGTCTTGCAGCTGACCTTTTACTTCTTTCATCAAGTCTGGTTCTCCCCAGTGAGGAATTCCACTTTCAGCTTCAGTGACTTGGATGCTTTGTGAGCTTGATCTGATCAGGCACTATTATGAAACACCAAATTTGTGTGTGGAAATTGAGACAAAGGGCAAATGACAACAGAACTAGAAATGCCACACTTGATGGACCAGATTCTCATCTCAATTCCATCAGTTGTTGAAATGTAGTGGAATTACTTCAGCAAAAACCTGCCATAAATAATCATCATGTTATCACTTCTAGAGAGGAAGTGGTATTTGTTGAATAGAATAGAAGAATTATTTAAGGCACTCTAATCATAGCCACTTACTTTCTGTATGATGTCAAGAAAGTGACTTAGGTTTTTTTGGGGTTTTTCTTGTTTGTTTGTTTTTGGTTTTGGTTGGTTTTTTTTTTTCCTAAATAGGTTACACTAATGCTTTGCTACTTTGTTGCAGTGTTGTGAGGGTGATTAAAGTTTCTAAACCACTTCGATCTGTCCAGGTAAAATGAGTAAATAAATGTAACTACATATCATTTCTACATCAGTTTAAAAAGAATACTTGCAATTGGCAGATGTTTCTTTATCATTTTCTTTGTTGGCGTAATGAGCCAAAGTCTGGTAATGCAACTGATTATATCAAACTTATGATTGAGCATATAAATGAGATCATAATGTATTAGAAGGTATGGATTAGTGTGGTTTAAAAAGAGGATGATTTTTTTTTTAATTGAATGAGAATGACAGGGTAATTCCTCTAGGATGTGGGAAATCCTGCCTTATGGGTTCATTATGACAAAATGTACACTTGAAGAGTATTTAAGAAGCAACTATTAAGTCACTACTTAGTTTCAAGTCACTACTTAGTTTCTACTTTTCTGCCTTGTCCTTTTCACTCCCCACAAATCAAAGAATCTAGGTAGCTACACAGATTTACAGTTGCATGTTGAATTTTTTGTCTATTACAAATAACATGAAGGGTATCCCCTAGAGAAATCCCTAAAATCCCTGTTTCCCTCACACTCATTCAGTGGTAGGGCTCCAAGGGGACAGGCCAAAGGGCTATTATAAAACTCTAGCAATTGTAAATTACATTGTAATAGTAAGTTTGTACATTGTAATAGTAAATTACATTTACTAATATTTAACCTAAGTCATCCTTCCTGCAGCTTAATCCTGTGATTTCTCATCTTGTCCATCACAGGAATGCAGAATTAATTAGTCCTTTCCACTTTTTTTTTTTTTTTTTTTTTTTTTTTTTTAATATTTTATGTGAAACATGCTCTCCTTTCTTTAATTTCAGCTAAATAATCCTGATTCTTTCAACTTCTTATGGCAGGCCAGTTTTTCTGATTCTCTTACCATTGCTGCTCTTCTCTTCTTAAGTGATTCTGAAGTGATTCCTTTGAGGGGACTGTTCTGGGGATCCAGTCTGTTTTGAGACTGTTCTGTGTCTCAGAATGAGAGTAAAGGGACCACAAATAACAGAAGAAAATTTTTCTCTCAAATAAAATTCAACTTTCAGTCCCAAAATTACATTGATTAACATAGCATGAATGAGAATATAATTATATAAAGATATAATGAGAGTATAATAAGACTCCAAGTGATGCAAGCATAGCCTTTTGTATCCTTAGCAGTAGTTCAGCACTATTAAATCCTAATAGTTCCAATAACTATGATCTAGGCTAAAAAACCCTGCAGATTTAATCGATCCTTTTGTTTGCTCTCTGGTTTTGTCCCTTGGCATGCTGCTTTCTCTTTAGCTCTAGGGGTAAGAAACTCAATTTGACTTCTGATGAAGCCTGGAATTACTACATTATTACTGTATTCAAAGAGTCTGTAAGTACCAGGAAGGCAATAAATATTACAGATTTTATGACTGAATTTAGAAAATTGGTAACATTAGTAGTTTTCTTAAAGAATATAAATGTGACAGCCATTGATTTGTTAAACAAGCCTGTTTGTAGATAATTGTTGGTAATCTACAGAAACAATTTTAACTCAACTACCAATTTCTTCCTCTCATATGTATCAGACAGCAATGATTTCTTTGCCTTTTCTATTTCATTCAGAATGTTGAAACTATAAGGTACATTGTTTACCAACTTTTCCACTTGCTTTCAGGCTGTGGTGTTATAAATTGAAATAGCCTATATAGAAAATGCAGAAAACAAAGAATAAAAGACACACACCAGCAATGTGTTTATAATTTCTATATGGTAGTTTTCCAACTCTAGGAGATATAAACCAATAAAAGATGAGTGAGATTGCTTTTTGTAGTACTATCTATTTACTATTAATCTGTTTATGATTCTGAAAGACTTGTTCCAGATCTATTAAAATAAGTGGCAGATTTCTAGAGGCTTCAGATTGATCCTTAAACAATGAATAATACTGATGATGCATTTTCACTTAAAAGTATAAGGCTGGCATAGTAATTTTTGTTTGTCATGTGGGCAAAGCTTTTGACTGAGGACTGCAGTTTGTCTAAGCCAGGTCAATTTTGGTAGAAAAATGAAATATATGATTTATTTTTCCTCAAAGGCTGGTATGTTCCTGTTGCTCAGCACTGGCGAAAATCTGTCTAGACTCACAATCCATTAATTCTCTAAAATTTTACTGTGTTTATGTCAAGGCAGAATTTGGTCTAATATCCTGAAGTTTATTTCTGCATGTTCTCAAAGACCAGTTTCCATTTGTGTTCGAAAATCCACACATATATTTTTTTTCAAAGGAGTGGTCATTTGCTAACAATCTGATGATAAATTTGCATTTTAGAAGTCTCTTATGCTATAAAGAGAGCCTTAGAACATCAATACTATTCATAATATAATAAAGAGTAACCTAGGGAGTGTTGCTCTCTGTTTCCAGCATTTGCCACTGAGGCAGTAACGGTATCTTCACAAATGCTTGTTTTCAATACACAGAATGCAAAAGCACAATTGAAATCAGTGGAATTAGATGTCAACAAGCTTTTTTGAAAATCCTGTTAAGTACCCTAGGTGTAGTTTTGCACACCTGAAAGCCCCCAGAATCTTGCAGAATGGTATCAAACAAATATGAAAACTGTATTGAGCTCTGAGATGTTTACTGAGATGTATGGCAACATCTGCTGGTGCAAGGTGTCTAGTTCATAGTTTGCTGAAAAAGCAAAGTCTACGTCTGTGAAAAATAGTTTTGAGAACAGGGACAAGAAGTTAAAAGGGCTCCAGCAAAGCCTTTGCCCAGCTGGGTAACTTGGTAGCCAAGGCCTTCAACTCCTGTAGTTTCAGTCTGGTCTCTGATAGCCTCAAAGAAGCTGTGAGATACACGATGTGTGAGGAATGATGTGTATGAGCTTGGAACAGCCTCATGCAACTCATACATAAATAGGAGGTGGCTTTTCCAAGAATCGTTTATCAAGGAAAAAAGAAAGTTGTGGGTACAAGAAGTCTCATGTATAGCTTTCCCATCACATGTAATTTCACTATGATAACCATTTTCTTCCACAAATATGACATCCTAAGTGAGCCTTCTTTGAGCTCCCCTTGCTAAGCAACTGGCTGTGGGGCTGTGGTCTTCCCCTGAGCTGAGACACCTCTCACGGGTACTTTTCAAGGCCCAGTGACCTTTTGCCAATGCAGATCCTCAGTCAGTGACTGGCAGCATTCTGAATTAACATCAATGAAACATTACTAAGCCACGGAGCTATGAGATATTATTATAAAGTTTGTATAGATAATTCCATTAGACATAAGCCATTGTCCAAGTGTAAGACTAAGACTGGATCTAGTTGCATTAAGCTCCATTAGGAGTTTAGAAAGCAAGGAGATCAGTTCTGAACCTCAGGACTCAATAGGAGGCTCGTCCTTAGTCCCTGCATCTCTGGTCTCTGTGAATCATTCTAACTTTAGTCTAATTCAATTTTCCTTTGTGTGTTTCTTCTGTGTCAGAATTTACAAGGCAAGCCCTGCCATCAAGCTTGCTGAACCTTGGCAAATCACAGTGAGATTTATTAATTTCATCGACTTCATTGAACTTTTAAAAATTATTATTTTTACTTCAATAAATCTTATTGCCACTTCTCTCTTTTGCGTGAGGTGCATTCCACTCATTCACTGCAGCTGCAAACAACAAATAATTAGAGAATTTAATTTCTTGTTTGTACTCTAAAGCTGTCTATTGATCTTTGTTTCTCCTGTGTAGACATATGTTTTAAAGGAACCTCATGAATGACAGTTTAATCCAGCAGATGTTAAGCATTGTTGCCATTATCAAAGAAACATGCAAATGTTGGTGAGTAACCAGGTCCTAGGTGTTTTTCTCAAAATATCTGTCCATCAGAGAACTTTGGTATTATCAAGAAGTAACATCCAAAGTTTATGACACTGATACATTTCCATCTGTCACCCAAACTGATGGTGGCATGTGTGTCTATCCATGTGCCATTTCATAACGAGCTGAAGTTTGGAACCATAAATAATACTGTTGCCACAGTAGTGACAGGTGCAGGATAACAGATGCAGTCTCCAATACACTAAGAGAATGCCATGATTTATTTGCACTAAGGAGGTCTGGGGTTAGCAATCTACTTGAAACTAGGTAACCATATGGTGCATGGCTGCTAGATGAGTATTTGCCCATAATAATGTACTATATTAAAATGCAAGCTCCAATATTTAGCTTTGGCAAGTGTCTCTTGACACCTGTGTCACCTCCTTGAGATGCCTGAAGACTACATTATGTGAGCTGAAGGGCAGAATGTCACTAATCGTTTGACAGCAAGCTTGGCAACTGGGTACAAGTGTCCAATAAAGCAAAGTGTTTAAACATGAAAATTTTCCCATTGGCCTCTCTGTTAGGCATGTACTGAACAACCTCACTGAATGAGGATCTACAGAAAGAAGTTCTCTGATGAAGCATGAATTATGATTATGCTTCTTAGTTGTTAGTGAAGACAATGATGCTGAACATATGGTCAAAGGCAGGACAGCTCTGTAATTAAGAATATAGAACTAAAGATTACCAGGACTGGAGTGCACAAAAAACATCAGAGATTGATGAGTTCAAGCCAGGGAGAGCATGTCATCTCCATTACAGATTTCTCTGTCAAGAGACCTAAGAATACACAAAGCAATTGGACTAATAGCAGTACTTCCAACACAGACCTCAAGTCAGGAAAAGCACAGAAATGCAGTAATGTAATTTTAGGATAGTTAAAAGTGTTATTCATATAACTACAGGCTCATTATTCTGATCTCAAGGGGATGAGAAGTTTAAGAATATTGTTTTCAGGGAACAGCCAGTGCTGGTGGTTCCCAGAGGGTGAAAGCCTCAGGCAAGGCAGGTCAGGGCAATTAAGACCTATTAGTTCCCTCAGGGCCCTACCACATATTTTGATGGAAAAAGAAATCAGAGACAATTTAAAAATGGAGATAAATCTTGAATCTGGATACAGATTTAAGAAAGGGGAAAAGAGAGAGGTAAAACAGAAAAGGAAAAGGGGAAAAGGAAAAAGAAGAGGAAAAAGGGAAAAGGATATGAGAACAGAAAAAGAGAAAAGGATATGAGAAAGGGAAAAGGATATGAGAAATAAAAAAGGGAAAGGAAGAAAGAAAAGGTAATTTTCCACAGCAGCTAGTCAGGAGTGAAGCAGTGGTGGTGCTGCTGGTGATGATGGGCACTGCACAGTCATCCTCTCCAGTGCAGCTGGTGATGCTACATTAAATAGTCTAAATAGTCTTCCTACATTAATGAAGAGGTGTACTCCACCTCTTCATTAGTCAACCTTCCTCATGATGCTAATCATATTGCTCAGAGCATGTTTTGCTCCCTTCCGACTCTAAGCATTCTATGATTCTGTGACTGCACACACATTGTCCATGCTACCTGGCTCCTCAGCTTCTTGCAAATCTTATTACTAGGCAGTGCTTCTTGGCTCCCTAAAACACTGCTGTCTCCTGTTGGCAGCTATTGGCACTGCGTGTTCCCTAACAATGTCATGTGCTAAAAGCCACAAAACAAAGGGTGAAGGAGAGAAAGCCAAAAAGGGTGGTTCACACAGTGGTGGAGAGTGCCTCTCATAAGAAATCCAATGCAATACCTATGGCTGTGCTCCAGAATTCTTGAGAGCAAAGCTGAGACGAGGGCAGCACTTTGGATAGAGTGGTAAAAAACTCAGCTCCAACCCCCTCGGGGCACGAAGCTGTTGAGCTACAGGGAGCAGTGACCATCAGATCACAGTGCTGCAAAGGGAAAGCAGCAGAGGTGCAAATGTTGCAGATGCCCATGGTTGGGGTTGCAGTACAGTAGGGCAATAAAGCTCCTCTGACCCTCCCTGCATAGGAAAAGCTGATTTCAGCAACAAACCTTTCCCTAATGGAGGGAGAGACCTCCTCTCCCTAATGCTGATGCCTGATCACCCAGAGATGACTTCCCAACCACTTCCCCCTCCTCTGCCCAACACCCTTCCCATCCATCTTGGCTTTTTGAAAACCATTTCTTCTCTTACATCCTCCTGAAGAGACACTTGCATTTGGCTTCTTGCCTTGTGGAAGCTCTTTACATGCTGGGATGTGCTCAAAACTTTGTGATTAAGGAACCATTTCATTTGAAGATGTCCTTGTCTCCCTCTGTGTCGTTGTGATGGGAGTAAAATCCGGGCTCATGTTCTGCTGTTTATGCCCTGATAGCTCTGTGAGAGCTACTGGATTTCTGTGAAACCTATAGTTTGGAAAGAAGGATTTTGAAAATTAGAAGAACCAGGTCCTAGCCTTATTTCCACTTTTATTATGTGCTGGTAGCAGAATAGCTGCAATTCTGCATACACACCCCAAGTTCACAACTTCCAAATAAGTCATCCAGACCTACCAACAACTCACAATGTCTCTGGCATCTGATTGCAAACTCTTTTAAGAAGTGCAAGCAAGAAGTAGAGAAGAAGAACACTGTCCTTTCAATACTTCAGGAAACATAAACATCATGGCATGAATGACAAGCAGCTGGCTTTGCACAAGTGTTGTCTGATATTCATAGATTCACAGAGTTTAAGGCCAGAAAGAAGTCTTACATCATTTTTATTGACTCAGTGCCTGTGAGAGGTTAATATGGTTCACCCAGGGAAGTGAGAAATTTCTTTTTTCAGGCTACAATAAATGCTTTTGAAATACCTTTGCCCACAATGGTTTCAGGTTCTGCTAAGGCTATTTGTCTTGCACCAAGTTTCTCAGAGATCTTTCTGTTTATAATTCCTTCAGGAAACTAAAAGAAATAGTGAAATAGGTTTGACCTTTTGATCCTTTGGCCAAATGGGTTTTTTTTCAGCTCTAACAAATGTTCCACCTTCTCTTGCTAGGACAATTTTTTAAAATAGAAATTTCTCCCATTGTGAATTTAATGAACACAGTGTTCATTAAATCTCTGTTATTGTTTTTAGCTGATGACAGAAGTGTGTCACTGGCTCTGACTTCTAATACCATGGGATTCTACATAATGTTTGAATCTCAGTGGCATCCCATTATCCACCATCAATTTGGCTTGCCTTAATTGTGGTCACCTTCAGGGACAGAATATAACAGTGATCATCAAATATTCTCCTGTCTCCAGTCAAGCTGAGTAATGAGGGACTCCTTTGGTGTCCATTTATTTTACAGTTACTGCTGACCCCAAATGGCTCTGCTTTCATTGCTGCATAGCAATGCATGAAGTCCCTGGCTTTGGAAAGAGTCCAGTTTCCCTGAGATAATGATGGTCAACAAAGAATTAGCATTCAGTCTTTTTTCTAAGTCATCTTCTTTTCTTTCAATGTCTCTGCTAATGACTGTCATTCTCTTGTGATCCTGTGCTATGTGAACATGAATGTCTTGTAGTGTTCACACAATAAATGCATTAATAAGACTACTTACTATTACTGTAGGGATATTTTATATGATGCATTTACCTCCTAGGAGAACACAAATTCCTATATGTATGTTTAGGCAACTTTTGATATTATTGCCATAGGACTGTATGCAGGAAAATGAATAAAGCACAATTAAAGTTAGGACTATAATCTGAATGAGGGTGAAAACTGGTTCCACAACTGGGCTTGAAGGGTCACATTTAATGGGTCACACTCTACCTTGGAGACCATTAACAAGTGGGATGCTGCAAGGGTCTGTCCTGCGAGCTGCTTAGTAGCATCTTAACCAAAAGTCTGGAGCAGGTGACAAAGTGTGCCCTCTTGTCAAATATGCAGAAGACACCAAGCCAGGGGACAATGTGTGTCTGTAGATCAATGTATACAAATAAGAAAACCTTTGATGGATTAATCAGCCCTACTGTTGTACTGGTGAGCTACCTGGTGCATAATGCCACAATGAAGCAACCAGTAATTACAGTGCCTGGTATGATTACTGAGTTTCAGATCTCCACACTATTTGACAGTACCTTAAAAAAAAGAGGTGCTTTCAAGAAAGGGCATTTTACCATATGCAAATACCAAATGCGTGATTTAGACCAATTAGATTAGCCATTAGGAATAAATTCTTGCCTGTGAAGGTGGTGAGACACTGGCACAGGCTGCCCAAGGAAGTTGTGGCTGCCCCTTCCCTGTCAGTGTTCAAGGCCAGGTTGGATGGGGCTTTGAGCATCCTGGTCTGGTAGGAGATGTCCCTGCCCATGGCAGGGGGGTTGGAACTAGATGATCTTTAAGGTCCCTTCCACCCAAACCATTCTCTGGTTCTATGGTATAATTAAGGAATGAATGCTCTATCATTTAGCAATCTGACATCTCTCTGATGTGTGTTATCCACTCAGAATTATGTTATTAGAATAGCATAGTAAATAAGTGCATAACATAATAAATTATGTTATTAAAATTGCAAGACTAGCTCTGAAAAATGAAACATTGCATAACCCTGCCTCAGACTTCTTGTTCAGCTGCATTATTACAATTTTTTTAATTATCACCGACATTAGGAAATACTTTTTCTTTCTCTGCAGGACCTCTTTTATCAATCAGATTTTTCTTCATTCAGTGAATGACCCTCATTCCTTACTGCTGCAAAACATAAAAAACCTGCTCTGAAAACAAAAATATTAATTAATTTTTAGATTTTTAGGAGGCATATTTCATCCAGTCTTTTCAGAATATCCAGGCACGTATATACTGTCAGAAAAGTCTTTAGGTTCTTTAGTTATTCTCATTTTACAGAATGAGAACTGAGGAATAGAGATGAAATAAGGCACCTTCACCTGGTGAAACAAGGGACCTGGGTGGGACTGTCTAAGGGCAATTAGAAGCCACTGCTCTGTCAGTACAACCCTCCACTCCAGAGCAAACCACCAGGATCAGCTTCCCAGTTGTTGATCCACCTGACTTTGGAGCTCTTCTTTCTGATGGAAGTGAAGCTCAGCCATGCTGGGGGATGTGTGGCCTGAGTGGCTGCTGCACAGGAGCAGAGGGGTAAAGGCAAGAGAGGACTCTGCAGTGCAGGGCAGCAATGGGGCCAGTTCCTCCATCCTGAGTCCACCCTGTCACTTGGCACCAGAAACCTTGGCACCAGGTTCCCTTCTCTGGCACCTTCCCTGCTAACAGTGACCACCTCTCTCACCTTACTTACCTGCCTCTCATTAGTCCTCTCACAGTAGTATCTTTCTGTGCCATATTTGTGCTTTTGGCTGCCTATCATTCTTCACTATTTTTCTCCACCCTGATTGTTCTTTATTTTCCCTCACTTCATGCAGTAGCATGTACTGAGTTGAAGAATGATGCCCAAGTACCCCAGCAGTGTGTTTTGTGGCTCATTGGGCGCATTTCCAAGAGTTTTGTAGCTGTAATGGGGGCCACAAAGTTCAAGTGGGTATCTCTCAATATGACACTTCAGGTCCTGATTAATATTTAATTAAAACAGTCCTTGAGCAATAAGACATTGTATGTTTCTTTTGCAATGTTACCCTGCTTTCTTGGTGTCTGATTCATGTGATTTTTTGTTAACTCTGTCATGTCCTTTACCATCATGAACGACAAACTCCCAATTACAGTATTGTACCACTCCAGCAAAAAAAAAAAAAAAAAAAAAAAAAGGGAGCAGATGTTGACAGAAAAATTAGTATTTTTACAATATTGAATATTTGCAGTTTTTAATGCAGCTGGGAATCAGAAGGATGTACCAACTGTATTTTTTTACCTCTAAAAACTTCTTGAAAGTGATCCATGAGCCAAGGCTTGAGACCCTCTTTCACTTTTATACTTACAGTGTTATCATATTTTTATTTGGGGAGACACTTAATATGCTTCTGAAAGTGGCTGTTACAGGAAAAGCTGTTTTGGGTTACAAAAACAGGAATTTCCTCTCCTTAGTCTGACTCTTCTTGCACTGCTTCAGTCACTGATTCTTCAGCTCCCCTTACAGTGATTTCCTCATGGTGCTTATGTATCACAGAACAGATTTGCAAGTACTTTTTAATGGCTGTGCATTTGAGACCAACAGCTGTCACCATGATGCTTAAGAACTCAACTGAAGAGCGGAGGCTTCAAAAAAATTTAATCAGTTTAATTTTCTATCTGCTCATTTTATAAGAGAATACAGAATAATGCTGCCAGCACATTCTGTATAGGATGCAATGAATTCAGCATTGAGTGGGGAGAGCTGGGTTTGAGGAGCAGCTTCACCCTTCTGCTGTGCTAAATGTGAAAAGCAGAGTGAAGGGAAATACAAAGTACTGGTGTTTGATGGGTTTAAAGCTACTGACTTAATGTCTAATTGAAGTTATATTGGGTTTTATCCTCTCCACTTCTCTTTTTTTGCTTTAAGAACTTAGCAGGTTGCCTTCTGCTTATTTATTGGCACTGCTGTTTTCAAACAGATCTGCGTCCCTACGTAAGACAACAGGAAATAAAGTAGACTAGTATGGCACAATAAATGGTTTGATAGGACAAGCTATCATCAACTTACCAATAGGGAAATAAAACAGATAATATCTGGTTGTTAAAGCCTCCAGAAGGGAAGCTGATCACTTTTCAGGAGGAACTCATAAAAGCATTGCAGACATCAAATGTGATATTTTTCACAGGGCTTGTACTACTGAAATACAGCTGTGCTTTACAGACAGAGTGGCCAAGCCTGGTTCCTTCATTAATTCTGTTTCTTTGCATTATTTGCACAAAAGCACTTCAGGACAGATGAGTGGATCATATCAAAGGTCTGCCTAGCTTAGTATTCTTCCTCAAGAAATTTCCAGAAGTACATTTCCTACAAATCCAGCATTAAATGTGTCAGAGGATCACAGCACTACTGCCACACATCACATCAATGCTGGCATGGACTAAATCCTTGATGACTGAATCATGGGTAAACAGAAAAGCTGACATAAAAGTTCTCATTCCTAAAGCAGCTGAGCTTTGCAATATAAACTGTCTACACTAAACTGAAAACAAATTATCTCTCAGTGGGTAACATTTCATAGAATCGTAGAATGGTTTGGGTGGAAGGGACCTTAAAGATCACCTAGTTCCAACCCCCCTGTCACAGGCAGGGACACCTCCCACTAGATCAGGTTGCTCCAAGCCCCATCCATTGAACACTTCCAGGGAAGGGGCAGACACAGTTTCCCTGGGTAACCTGCTCCAGTATCTCACCACCCTCACACTAAAGTATTTCTTCCTAATGTCTAACCTAGATCTACCCTCATCACACTTAAAACCATTCCACCTTGTCCTATCACTCCATTCCCTTGTAAGAAGTCCCTCCACACCTTTCCTGTAGCCTCTCCAGGCACTGCTGCTATAAGGTCTCCCCAGAGCCTTCTCTTTAGAGGCTGAACAACCCCAACTCTCTCAGCCTGTCCTCAGAGGTGCTCGAGCCCTCTGATCACCTCATCACTGGAGGGACATTTCAATCTACAGGTGGCTTTACATACACATTCATGTATAAGAAATGACCCTGCTGACTCAGCACTTTGGTAAAGGCGAGGGCTGCTGATTTCTTACAAAGAATGAACTTGCCCAACTACTTGCTGGTTGCCCTGAGGCACTGTCCTCGGTGCAGCGTTTTGGAGGAGACAGCACTGCCATCAGCAACTAAGGGTGTCTGCTGGCTGTGCTCCTCTCTGGGTTGTCCAACCTGGGGGCCTCTGGGGTGTGGTTAATACACCTGCACCCCCGGGTCTGCGAGATGGGGTCCTTAGTGTTTGTGCTGCTTTCCACTTGATGGCAGCAAAGCCCACAGGAACGGGGCACAGAAAGGTCTGTGACAAGTTTTCTGTTATTATTGATGGGGGAATGGAAAAGAAGGCCGCCAAAAGCTGGCTTTTAAGAATATCCAGTATATTTTGAGTTGTGAATGTAATGGCACTGAGACTGGCTCTGACAAGCACTGGTTCTTTCCACCTGTTTCCAAACTGAGAGGCACAAATACAAGTGTCATTTTGCAAGAGGTGAAATCTCTCGTAGAGAGAGATGTATGAGATCAGATTTACTGTCACTCAAGTTCTTAAAAAAATTAAGTGGCTTGGGGAAATATTTCAGGTTTGTCTTGCCTGTTTTCCATACAAAAAGTTCTGAAATTCTGTGTGCTGAGGTAAATAGAAAGGAGCCAGGAGTTTGTAATTTCTGAGGCTGAGCTGATTTTCTGTGTCAGCTTTACCGTCTTTTTCAGGCAAGTGTCCAGGTAAGAAACCAAAAGAGAACTTCAGAGAATAAAAAGAAAAGCACAGAAAGGATATATAGTTAAAGAAAGAATATTGTCTTCAAGATAACCATTGGGTCTGCGTTGGGTTTTCATTCGATCCATATCTGTAGGTGTTACCTAAGAACCTGAACAGCTTTTGTGGGAAAGCATTGTTTGATGTAAACCAGAACTTTGAACTTTTGAACCTGTTTGAACCTTTCCTCAGCTCTGTCTCCAGCTTAGAACTCCCCATGTCATCTGGAAGCTGCATCACTTACTGTTATTTTGGTTGAACTTTTCTGGCATTTTGCAATGTCTGGAATAGAGGGTGCTCTTCTTTCTTGTTCTTGACTTTGTTCCAAGGTTACATTATGAGAAATAGTATATAGATATTTCAAGTCACATCACACAGCAGTATAAAAATGAGGCAAACATTATTCTCATCTTCTTGGAAATTTTTGCAATTGCTAATTAATTGCTCTCCATTCTCCTGGCAGGATAAAATAATAGCTTTTAAAAAGGCTGACTTATTTATTCCTCATTGCAAAGATAAGCGCTCTGTAAAATGAAGGAAAGAGCCAAAATGTCATCTACATTGGTCATCACTGTTTCATGGATTCTGTTGGATCTGTAGCCGGCATGTTCAGCCTGGTACTTGGAAAGGAGGGCAGAAAAGTTTTGAGGGAGAAAATCAGAAGTTTCCAGAAAGCCCATCTACCTCTTCTGTGACAAGTCCGTTCCTGAAAATGTTTGCTCTTTATGTCTTCTTGTGTCGCTTCAAAAGCACACAAACCCTAGAAAAAACAAAGCCACAACAAAAAGGAATTTCTTACAAGAATTAAAGAGTTAAACAGATGGGCATATAATCCCTTATCCAGTCTTATTTCTGTTTATTACAGGTCTTTGGACTGGAAATCTGATGTTTCACCTATTGCAGGAGCCATAGAAGGAGTTAGCAGGAATAGCAGTGCTACTCAAGACTATGAATTACTTACTTTCAGTTTCTTCATCTCTTTTTCAGGAGAAAGGCTCAGGGAACTAAAGTAAGACCCCGTAGAGTGGATGCCTCCCTACAGCTCCTCCTTTTGTTTGGGTTTATTCCTTCTTCAAGTTCTCCTCAGTACTAACTACATGGAGACATTGAGAGCTTATGGGATGTGGAGTGGGATAGTGGTCAAGGGAGCGACCAGAGGCACTGGACTGAGGCACAGAGAACAATGCTCACTTTCTTTCTCTGAAGTTTTTTAAAATTACTGCTTCTAAAGAGGTTTGTCTACTTTCATTATTTGTTTATTTCTCTAGGTATTTATTTATTTATTTATTTATTCTGAAGCATGTGTTTGTAGCTTCTGTAGTACTGTTGCATTAGCCAACAGTAACTCTGAATGGCTTATTCACTGCTTTGAGAGAGGGTTAGGAATAGGGGCGTCTGTGATACCACCACCATCTGCATTGGCACACTCTAGTTTTTGACCTAATATGATTCTATGACTGCAGTACATGACACATTTTTAAAATTCTATGAATCACGATTTATTTTAGTCTTTGGTGGATATGGGAAATATGTTATAAATATGATACAACTAGCACAGCCACAAATATCAGAATTTTAAACTTCCCAGTGTCTTTAGATTCTCTTCATGGAGGGTTTAATAAAGGGTTGATACAGTATTGCTATTATAAATGTATTACACTTGTAAATCAAATACAAGCACATCGAAAGTATTTATAATGTGATCGTGGACAATGTGTTCACCTACTGGAGTAAAAAAAAATAAATATATATTGGCTGAAATAACCATTTATTAGGACATTCATTACACCTGCAGTAGCATTTACTGCCCTCCTTTGCAGGCAACTTTGAACCAGCTTTTAAAGTCTGAACTTTCTTGGTGACAAGTTCTATGAAGCTTCTCATGAGGCAACCTTTGGTGTCAGCACTAGCTAACAACATGGGGTGTTCATTGGGCAGCTGAGCTGACTGTACAGAAAGTGATTTGTCTGACAAACACACAACACTATTGCAAATGAGACAAGATCAGGCCTAAAGGAAAGTTGGTGGCGTGGTCCTAAGGGCAACAACTGGAAAAGGCACTCTTCTTCTCCTTTGCCCAATTGCCCAGATTAGTTTTTCATGTATAAAAAACTCTATAATGCTGCTGGGTGACTTAAAGTGTTTTAGCTGAGTATTTATTGCTTCTTGGTGAATATTTTTGTCTTTAATAAGTTTAGTTATTCATTAAGGCATTTACAGTTTTTCATAAGTATCAGTTGATTATTATTAAAATCAAAAGAATGATGTAATAAAACTGTCCTTTGCCACTCAGTATGGTTTGATTAAAAACGATAATAATTTCTCCTTATCGCAGAATAACATCTGGTCCAAGTTTTCTTGGCAAAAGCACAGTCTAGACAATCTTGCATATTAATTTAATCTGTCCTTAAGTTAGATACTTCCATGTTTTCATTTAGGCATCTCAATATTCTTTTATACTACTTATAGAGTAAGAGCTAGAGGCGTGGACAGTTTTCAATTATTCTTACCCAAAAAGGGTTTGAAACTGGCATGAACTGAAAAGTGATCTGCAAAGTCATCTAGGTTAGATGCTAATTTTCTAATACATAAAGAAATCTAATGTGAATAAATCCTAATCAATCATCCTTTTTCCACATTAAATTCTCAGGTCTTTCGTGCTCCATACAGTTCTTCATGATTTTGGTATTTGTGAAATATATCAAGAAATTTGGAGCATTTTTTTTTTTAATTCAGCAGAGAAATAAGTTCAGGAACTGAGAAAGCCTCTTCCAGATCAGCAGTTCCAAGTTCTCATAGTACAGAAAACCATAATACATCATCCTTTTTGCAACTGGCAAAACTTAAAACTAGTTTTCCTTCCCTTATTAATCCTCGTTGAAGCTTTTCCCAATCTCAGTGAGTATATTTAAGCATTCTTCTAATCTGAAGATTCATAACCAGCTATAGCCACATGCTCTTTCTTTACCTGTAATATTTCTCCTGCTTGCTGTTTGTCTTCTAAGCCAGATATGTCTTAACTCTTGTTTTGTTAGACTAAGCAAGCCCAGCTCTCAGCTTCCCTCCCTAAACAGGTCTCCTCTTCTGACTGAAATAAACATCCTTCAAAGCACTCATTATGGCTGAATTTGTCCTTCCTGGCCTGGGGTATGTGGAGCTGTACACAGGGTTTTGGATCAAAGCTCACTGTGATTTCTGCTGTGTTATTACCACCTTTCTTACCTTGTTGCCTGCTTCACCTGATGTTAAAACTGAATGACACTGGAAAAGTAAAACCTGACAAGCTGAGTTTGCCTGAGACAATGCCAAGGCAAGAACTCTTCATGGGAGTTTCTCATGCACCAACATGAGATGGATATGGGTTTCTCCAATGGAGTGAGGACATCTGCTCACAGAGACCCCTTTCTAACGTTATGGCATCTTTTGGAGACAGATTTTTCCACCTTGCTTTCTGAAGGAAATAATGCAAAATGTAATTAGAACATTTCACCTAGGAAATGAGTTTCAGATACTGAGGGGCAGCTTATTCTGGGACATGTAATGGGGACTTGGCCACCTGCATTTACTGTCTCTGCCTCTGGTTTAGCAGGAGGTGTGTTCCAGGTATTTCCTGGGAAATGACAAAAGCCTTGGAGAATTGTAAAGCTGAAGAGGAGTGGGGAGTGGCAGCACTTTGGCACAGTTTTCCAGTGTCTTCTCTCATCTCCTTGCACCACATGCAGAAATACTTTCCAGGTACTTGTTGGTAAATAAGTAGAGCTGCTCCTAGAACTCATTGAAACCATTCCCTCAAACCATGATATAACCTGATGCTTCCTGCTCCACACACCGATTTAACCTCTGCATAAAATAGCATAAAAATTCTTAATCTACCTCTAGAGTTCTGCCTGGTTTACTCTCTTAATCAGAAAGAGCTTGAAGGAACTTCTCATGGGGAGCTGGAAGTCCTAAATAGTGTATGAAAAGATGCAATTTCAAACTATCAGTCAGATGTGGGCTCTGAACTTCTCTGTTAAAACAGCTCCAGAAAAAAATGCCAATAGATTTGCTACCTCCTCCATTGCTCAGTGTGACCTGTAAATGAGTGGTAAAGACAGCAATATAAACACCACTGCCTAACGCATGGTAAAATCCTGACTGTGCATCCCTAGTATCTCAAGGAGTGGCTGCTGCAACAGAACCAGGCAAACTGAGGGTGATTCTGAGTCATGGCAACAGCTGGTTCTTATCCCAGGGCTTTCTTAGGCTGTTTTCTCAAAGATGGGCAGAATCTAGGCCCCACTGTCTTACAAAATTTCAAACCTTTCAAAGCATTACACACGACAATCATCCATTCAGACCTTCCCAGCACAGCAGGCCCAGTATTTTACGTGTTTCTTTGCCAAGCATGTAATTTTCTTGTCAGACTAGAATAGACTTCATATGCATACACACAGATGTAGAAATATCTTGCTGTAGATATTTTTTTGGTAAGAATTAATTTTCCTTTCCTTTTAGAAATAGCCTAAGTAGTCTAACACTTATTTTAGTACTTACTTATTAAGATATGGGAGGTATTAATTACCTATGAATTCCAGCTTATTGGGGCAAAAAGTTTTTGAAGTTGCTTGGTAGTGACAGACATGAGAAACACCAAAGTGACAGGTAGGAAGTTTTGAAGACTGACTTCTTTTTAATAAAAAATTATAGGGCTTTTATGGCCAAAACTTTGAATAATTTCTGGGCAGATTAAATTATGAAGCTCCAATTAAACAAAACAGACTATCTTCTGCTCATGCAAAGTCCTGTACTGAGTTGCAGGCGCAAGTGAAATTGCAGAAATTATTCTGGTTAGAGTAAAAATATACTGCAAAGTATCTCTACACCAGCCTAAGTTCTTATGGAAATTAATTTCTCAGCTGCATTCCTTCAACTTCATCTCTCCTCAGTCACACTTCTATTGATCTCTAAAATAAAAGAAACAAAGTCCTGTTCTTACAACTTAAAACCCCATCAAAATATGTTAGAAGCTTTCATAGTTTAGATACTATTTCCTTTTTCCTCTTTTCCTCTTCTGGCACTAGATGTAATAGAATGAGCAATCTTAACCTTTTTCAGTTTTTTTTTTTATTTTTTAAATTGAAAAAAAAAAAGAAACAGCTTGGCAGGAGGGAAAGTAAACCCTTCCAAGTACAGTGGAGAGAAAGTTACAGAAAAGAAATCTTCCCAAGTTAAAAAAAAAATGAAGAAGACAGCATGGGAGGGAAAAATAATGAAACTGATCATTAATTCAACAAATACATGTTTGGAAGCCAAACATAAAAAATATAAATAAAGTGTTTCCAAGAATAACTATATCTCACATGGCATTGTTAAGTCAGAAGTTGTTTAACTGAAGTAATTTACATTTGCACAAGGTTTTTGTAACACAGATAAACTTGGTTCCCATAGTAGATACTTGACCTATCTTCCTTGTCCAGATTCTCTGTTAGGAACTAAACTTTACCAGTTTGCTAGATGTAACAGGTGAAAGAGAGAAAAGTGCCTCTCTCAGTCTCCTCTCTCTGTCCCCCAAGTTCTAGATTTTTCATGGAGGAGTGATATAAAGTGTCTCCAATCAAGGTGCAACAAAGAAGGAATCTCTGTCTGCCACTTGCAAAGCTGGAATATCCTTCTGAGCTCTAGCTCAGAGCAAGAGAGCAAGGCAGCCACAGGATAAGATCATTTACTGCTACAATAAAAGGCCTACATATATCTAAAGATGCTATGATAAAATTATTCTTGGGTAATTGAAATAATCTATATTTTTAGACCATTATTAGCTTTGAAGTCTTAATTGGTGATGGATGTGTCCATCATGTTACCTGTTGTAACATCTGGCTGACAATTTGAAGGTAATATAATGGGGCATAAAAGCCTAAAGTTAAAGAATACATAATGGTACTTACTGGATTGATCTAAAAAAAAAAGAAATTACCAAGAAGAAATAGTACCAGGTGGGCTAGCTCATAAAAGACCTGTACCATCAATCATGGATGTGTCTGACAAATTGTTGTACTTCTACAAATGGACCAAAGTACTTATTAGTACAGATCCAGTTACTTGAGTAGAATGAATGCAGCACTGGACCCTCACCCTCCCAACTCTGCCGACAGTAAGTTGAATACGTTATTTATGCCCTTTTTTGTTATAGATGGGTTTTCAATATCAGAGGATGAATAATTACACAAATACTGGATGTTTTTGGAATATTAGGTATATTCTTCCTTTTTGGGATATGTGTGATAGGGTTAGCTTTAGGAAAGGCTGAATTACACTTGGATTTCTTGAAAAAATTTCAATGTTTCTTTTTCTAACAAGTCTAAATCTGACCAGGACAGCCGTAGTGGTGCATTTCCTCACTGTAATCCATCCTTCAATCATTATGATCTCTTGCATTTCTTTCCAGCTAGTTACATAAATTTGGGTACTATTTCTCTGCTTGTAAAAATGTCTGCAGTACCACTTGGAGGTCCCTGGCACCAAGCTGCTGCTGAAAAGCAGGCTATGAGCCATCAGTGAGTAAAAGGGGCTGTGGGAAGCAAACACCACTGTGAGCAGCAAACACCACCTGACATTTCACATCTACAGGTAAGGATGTGACTGCCAGCAATCATCTGTGGTGTGGGAGGCTGCACAGTAAAGAAACTGTGAAGTTCAAATAACCTGAAAAGAACTGATGTCAACATCGATGAGCAAAGTGATTCTGCTGACAGGACTTCAGTTCTGCCATGAGAAACTGAACTCAACAGAGAGGGTGGGAACTGTGATCTCTCCTGGTTTCCCCACCCATCTCCCCAGGCTGCAGGTGTCACAAATTTGGGAGTGCAGAATGGCATGGACATTCAAGTTCTGTGTTATGGCTCCTGCTCTTTATTTCCTTCACCTGCAAAGGAGCAGTATGGGAAGGCAGAAGGAGCCCACACAGATCTGTGATCCTATGATTCTGTGACCTCTGTCAGAGGCACAGTTGGTGCAATACCACCTGGTGCTGCTATGTATGAAGCAGAGAATAGGCACGTTAAGTCACCAATGTTCCTCGTCCCTCCCTGGGATCAGTGGGTCCCAGGTCCTCCAGGCTAGAGCCTGGGGCAGGACATGGCAGAACATCCCAGGTGCATGGGAATGTTGACAGCTTTTCTACCCTGGCACTTATGGGGGCACCACACTGGCCTTTCCTGCCAGTGCTGCTGACCTTCCTACCTCTCCTTACAGCCTCCAGCACACAGAGATGACCCTGTCTAGCAGCATGCATCAGGCAGCCTCATCCTTCAGCTCCTAACTCCTGTGAGCAGCAGCCAGCTGAGGTAGCTTGAAGTCTAGGCTGCTCAAAGCTACCAAGAAGTAGAGATCCAGTGCTGCCCTGGCTCAGCCAGGCAGGATGGGGCTTGCAGCAGCCCCAAGGATAGCACTGGTACCCAGGCCCTGCAAGAAAACCCCCATGGGGACTGCTGTACCTGAGAAGGATGCTGGCTCCCCACCTCAAGGAACCACACTCTGTCTTACTGTCAGTACTAGGAATCATGTTCCAGTTTTGTGGTGAGAGTTGCAGAATTTAAATTACAAGGGAGATGTAAGAATGAAAAGTCAACCTTGTCCTGTGGTGCAGTGTAATTGCAATGTAGCTGGGTAAACACTGAGTACACTCAAGTCCTTCCTTCCCTGGGTGTCCCAGGAGCATCTCAGCTGGTCTCTGCATTGATGAGAAAATGAGCTGACTGTGGACGTTGGATCCACAGGAGACTGAAGTTCTGGCCCAGACAAGTGGCAAAACCAAGCATTTCACTAATTGCCACGAGCTCTCCAGCAGAAAATTTCAGTCACAAACTTTCCCTGTGATATCTCCTGCTTTGTCTAGATCAATCCATAGACACAATTTGTGTCTTTTGGTGTGCTGACTAACAGCCTGGGTGGAGCATTTGGCAATCCCAGAAACTCCTCCAGGTGATTCCTCCTGCAAAAGTGAACAAAATCTACTAAGGTGAGACACCTGCAAATAATGTAAACTCTTTCTGCAGAAGGAGAAATGGTCTGATAGGACTATCCTCTGTTGAGAGTTATGATAGGAGATGTTTCTCATGTAGCATCATATGTGATGATATATGTGATCCATAATGATGGATCTTGTATGAGTTCAGGTGATCACAGAGAGGCATGGGACAGCTGAATATGGGAACATCATACAGATTTTACAGTTTGCTTAAAGACTGTTTTAACAATTCTTTTCTATGGTCAGACTGTGACCTGCCTCTTGTTAAATGTTTTTTTTTAAATCTCCAGGTATTTCTGAACCTTTTTTTGTTCTTAAGACCAAAAGTTGAGGAATGCTTGGATAGTGCATCTCTCATAAATATTAACACCATCACTGTGTTTGGAAAACTTGCATATCCTCAAAAGCTTCCTCAAAAGCTTCCTGCACAGAGCATCCACCTCTGCCACTATCACCTTGTGTCTTTTACAGCTTTTTCTTGCCACCTTGCATAAGCTGTAGGCATCCTGGCTTACAACCCAGGCTGCCACTTAGCCTTTGTTCAGATCAGCACTTTGCCTTTTACTGACAAATTACTTCTTCAGAAAGGTGATTTATGCCTGCAGATCTCCCCCCACAGCAACACACCTTGTATACACAAGCACAAATGAAACCCTCTACAGTCCATGTAACTTCATAGTATCACAGAATGGCTTGGGTTGCAAGGGACCTTAAAGTAATCATCTGGTGGCAACACCTCCCACCGGACCAGGTTGCTCCAAGCCCCATCCAACCTAGCACTGAACACTTCCAAGCCACAACTTCCCTGTGCAACCTGTGCCAGTGTCTCAACACACTCACAGTAAAGAATTTCATCTTTATTATTATTGTTAGGGTCCCTTCAGGTACTGCTAGACTGTTTTAAGGTCTTTCCAGAGCCTTTTCTTCTTCTGGCTCAACAATCCAAACATTTTCATCTTGTCTTCATAGGAGAAGTGTTCCTGCCTTCTGATCATCTTTGTGGCCCTCCTCTGGACTTGCTCCACCTTGTGCATACAGACACATGGAAGTATTATTCCAGTTACTGTAACTCACAGCTGGGCAAAGGTTACCCTATTACATCTATCTTCTACTCTCGTAAAGTAAAGACAAAGAAAGATAAAAAGGAATATTTATGGGTAAGAAGGCATCTCTGGAGGAGGGGGCAGCTATTCTTTTTGCTACCTGAAAGCACTTCTCAGACTTCATTGAAATTCTTCTGCAAAACTGTTCAAATGAAAGATCTGGCCACGAGAATCCTTTGCTCACAAAGGAACAGTACAACCCAGCCCACACTTCTGTACCTCACTGGGCTATCTGTTGACATGTCCTTGTCTGGCAATCAAGCCGCTGGCTTGGGATGAGGATGGATGTGATGTGAAGTACAATGAAATTTCACCTTTATCCTCTGTAGAGGATGAAGGACAGATTCATAAACGTTCCCTGCCTGGTTATTTTCACATTGAGCCAAACATGATGCTTTATTTCACAAGGTCATGGGCCATGTGGTATGTGCTGGCATGGACCATGTGCTAACACTACAGATTAACTCCAGAAGGTCTCCAACAGTCCTTCTCTAACAAATGCAGATTTTGTCATGGTCACTTGGGATCTCCAAACAGCTTTGGCTGTGCCAGCTCACACCATATGAAAGGAGCGATGCCTTCTGGGCATCAGCCTTCTTAGCTGCCTTAATTAAACCCTACAGGCTAATCTATGCCAACATAATTTCTTTATATCCCTGTGTAAATACAGTCAATAGTTGTCGGGAAAAGATTTTTTTTTTTTTCTGAAGGGGGTCAACCAGAGAAAAAACCTGGACCTTTCCCCTAGGAATAGCTGAGAAGAAACTGACATTGCCATTATTGGCAGATTTCCACCATTCATCTCTATTAGCCATGTGCTGGATTTTGCAAAGGAGATTTTAATTTTTGTCCAGCTTTTTCTTACAGATATTGAATTCTTTACAGCCTGTTAGGTTACTATGAGATATATTTAGAAACACAATTAATGATCCTAACACTCCATTCTTCTGTCCTCAGGGGAAGTCCATTGAAATTGTTTTCAGTTTAGTCCTGTGCAGCAAAATAATACAGCTTATCACATGATGGAAAACATTTTGCACAAGTAAACAGATTTAAAACACAGTCAGTGAAAATTTCACTCTTCTTTGGCAGAAAGAAACAAAAGATTATGTGGCCAGTGTTGTAGTAAATGCATTGATTTACAGGAAGTACGCAAGAACCAAAGAGAAGTAAAATGCAAAAGCTGTATGAGAACTTGCTTCCTGTCTGGAAAATTTGATTTTAAAATATTTCTGTCCAAATAGCCACTCACTTTAAGGAGTATTTGAACTATTTCTAATGTGGAAGAAGATGATAAAAATACAGGATTGGAGGACACCAAAAAATTGGCCACCTTCACTCATGGCACTTACTGTCCACCAAGACTTTCTCTGCCAAGCTGCTTTCCAGTAGGACAGGGAGGTGTTCACTCCCCAGTTACAGCAACAGACAGTGCGACAGTCCTCCACAGCTGCAGATCCACCTCTGCCTCACCATGGTCATTCATGGCATTGAGGACAGCTGCCCTCTCACCACAGGTTGTGGGGAAATCCCTGCTGGGGCACATCCTCCCACTCCTTTTTCACTGATCTTGGTGTCTCTGCTCTGGCATTGCTCTCACCTCCTCCTCTCCTCTGCTATGCAGGTCTTTTGTTTTCCCTTTCTTGAATATGTTACTTGCAGAGAGGAATCCACCTTCCTGAATCTGCTCAGCATTGGGCAGAAATGGGCCAGAATTAGAACCAGGGGAGCTTCCAGCAGCTTCTCACCGGAGCCACCCCTATGGCCCACCTGCTTCCAAAACACTCCTGCTTTAACTAACACCCCCAGTTCTCTGGGTGACAGTGCTGTTGGGTGCCAACCTGTCTCCATGGTGTTTAGGCTCTGAGAGGCTTGAGACCCCAGCCAAAGGAAGGATGGATGAACCAGTGCACCATAAGAGAGAAAACATTTAATTTTTAAGCATTTGAGAAGGGGAGGTGAGCACAAGAGTGCAGTTCTTGGAGGTTCTTAGTCCTACCCTCCCCAGCTGCTTAGTACCTGGGGGAACTGCTGCTCCAGTGGGATCACAGCTCCATATCTGAGGGCAGACAGAAGCAGCAGCACCTCTTCACCCATGCTTTCATGCAGCACCACAGACAGGAGCAGCGCTCCTTCATCCAGTATCCTCTGTTCTCCAGCTCTGAAGCATCCCGGACACATTCCCTGCCTGCAGGCACCTGCCTCTGGCCACTGCACTCTGCCAGGGTGCTCTGGCTTGGAGCAGCAGGGGTGCCGATGCCCCACTCTGTAGGGCTGCATCTCTTCACCCCGCTCAGGTTCCTCCTTTCCTCTGTGGGGCTGGGCCTGTTCCCCAGGAGCTCCGGGTGCTCCTGCACTTCCATCCATCTGGGGGAGAGGGATGGCTCCCAAGGAAGGGTCCCATCACAGGCCCGAAAGGCCCTTTGATCCTTGGCCAGCTCTGCCTTCAGCTCCTTGCTGAGCCGCTTGCTCAGTGCCTGGGCAGTCTGGGCAGCCTTGCAGCAATTCCAGAGATGCTTTCCTGTGGTTGTGACCATGCTGCAGGTTATGTCCACACCCACAGGGCTCTTTGCCAAGTCCCCCCTGTTCCTGGGGACCTCCTCCTGCTTGGTCCCCTTTGGAACTTCCAGTGGAAAATCCTGCCCAAGGGCTGGTTCTGGCTCCTGCTCCCTTTTCTTTACAGCCTCGGGAGACCGGGGCGGTTCTGTAGACTTGAGCACTGCCAGCTCTGCCATGGCACCAGACCAGGGTTCTGGGAAGGAGTAGATGGAGGTATTCCCTGACAAGGAGCCCATTAAAGACAAGTTCCTGTGCTGCAGGGAGGGCTGGGAGTCCACAGAAGTCTTCGTTGACATGGAGCCCTGAGAGGAAGAGCTGCTCCTTGGTGTGGAGGCCAGGGAGCCCAGGGAATCCATGGAGGCCAATGGGGCCCTCAGCTCTGTGTTTAATGTCTCCACTCTGGTCCTACAAAGCAGAAGAGGCAAGAAAGCCCACTACACCCTGGCCCAGAGCTCTGTCAGGACCATGGGGCAGCACCCCCTCCTCACCCGGCAGGCAGGGCTGCCCAGTATGGGCAGGGGGAGGGACAGGGCACAGGGTGAGGGTCTGGCATACACTGTTCTCTCCCCCAGCACTCACAATGTCTCCTGGGACACCTTGCATTTCTTCACTTCTCTGTCAGCTTGGGAAAAAGCTGCTGAGGGAGGAGATGGAGTTAGCAGCTGGCAGCCCCCACCACAGTCCTGCATCAGGGCTGCTGTGGGGTGCCAGCCATTTGTGGGGTGCTTGGTGCCAGGGCCACTCACTTCTTTCCTCCCCTGGCTGGGCTCTCCTCATGCTCTTCTTACTCTTTGATTTCTTCCATGGTTTCTGTGGAACACCCAACAGCTGGGTGAGACAGGAGCAGCTCCTGGCCCCACACAAAAGCTCCCCATGCCATTCCACCCCAGCCCACCCAACCCCACAGTGGTGGTGGGTGTGCAATAGGTGGCACAGTGTGGTGTGGTGTGGTGGTGTGTGGTGTGTGGTGTGGTGTCAGGTGGTGTGGGGTCGTGTGTGGTGTGGTGTCAGGTGGTGTGTGTGGGGTGGGGTGGTGTTGGATCGTATGTGGTGTGGTGGTGTGGGGNTATGGAAACAGAAAACTGCTTTTTAAAAAATCTAGTATCTAAACTTACCCTTCTGACCTTGAGAGTTGTCATTCTATTTGGGTACTTTGCCTTCTGCAGGCTCTTCATTACATGCTTAAGGCCGAGTTTGGGCTGAGCAAATACTGCACCTACTTGAACATCAAGTTGTGCTGAACTGTTGGCAGGTTCACAGTGATAAAACTTCAGCTGGGATGAGTGGTCCTTGCAGGACCAACTGTGTTCAGATACCTAACAGCAACAGTGGCAACAGAAACTTTGCTTCAGCTTGCTGAAAAAAGCAGAAGAAAGAAAGACTTTCCTATAGAATTTGAGCTAGTAGAAATCCTCAGTGTTTTTCAAAAACTGAAAATGAGGGCTGGAATTCTTTCCCACTCTTCAGCAGGGGAACCAGATGATTTCTAAGGGTGGAGCATTGGTCCTTGACTTTCCCTCCCAGCCTGAACACCATCACCTCAAAAGACCATGTTGTAATTTTACCACAGGCATCACTATTTATTATATTGTCAGCATTATGCTCTTACCCAGAAGAGTAACTGGTCAGGAGTAAGTCACAGTCAGTTTAGTTTTTACTGACAGTAGCTGATAAATTAGAGGGGAAAAATGTGCATGACCCCTGGGGAAACAGACACACACATGTATTCAAACACATTCAAACACTGTAGGAATCAGGTGCCAGCAATCCACCAATTGCCAGGCAGTGAGCACGAGCTTGTGCTCAGCCCACCTGTGCCCAGTCAGGGCTGGCCCCAGCTGCAAGTGAGCAGCATTAGGGGGCCAATAAAAGGTGGTGCTTAAGGCACATGCTCAGCTCATTCCTGAGCTAGGAGCAGAGGAGGCTGGTCTGGTTCAGAGCACCAGGACTGACCGAGATCGACCACTGCTCTACCTCGACTTCTCTCAGAGCTCTGCGCTCTTCAAAAAGTTCGTCCAGCTACAAAACACAATTGTGCTCTGTGAATCCTACATCTGTTCTGGCTGATTGAATGGCCAGGGCATAGGAATCTTGGAGAGACATGGCTGTTGAAGCATCTGATCTCCCAACTCATTAGGTGCACCAAGAAAAATACTACAGCTGACTCTGACCTCTGCCCTTCCATAGCTTTGAAGTTGCTTGGCCAAATTGCTGCTGGACATTCCTGAGGCATTAGGCGGAGTTTCCCTCAGAGCAGATGAGCTCCCTGGGTGAACTTGGACGAGCCCTCTTGGGTTGCAGGCTGTGGTTCTCTTCATGGGTACCTTCAACCTTTCTGTCTTCTGCTACTTGCTCGTTCCAAACAGACCTTGACCAGATCTCAAGGCAAAACCAGTGTATATCCAGGGGAGGGTTGTCTGATGGTACTGGTATCAATGGCTGACTTTACCTAGATATTCCCAAATTCTGTGGTTTTCTCATGAATACCTGGCCAGAGTTTGAGTGATTTTTTTCAATAGCGTGAGAGGAAGCATCATTGCTGAATTTCAAGAACTTTAGCCTCTGATTAGTGACCTTTTCCACTGTCCTTCCTAGGAAACAGCAATTAGATTTGTTTTTCTTTTGTGTGCATACTTTAGAAGCTGATATAACTACTGTAAAGTGGTAACAAGAAAGTAGGAAAGAAATCAGCCCTGGTTTTATTTTTGTTTCTGGCCTTTGAGCACAGAAATTTATCTTTTGCTTCCTTCTTCCTATCTGAAATACAAGGCCTGAGAAAGAGGGTGGTCTGACAGCAGCTCTCACAGACATCAGCATGCTGTGTGAAAAGCAGCAGGATTTAGGGAAATGCTGGGAAAGGCTGAGGAAGAACTAGATAGATGAAAGAATGAGGGGAATGAGGCTGGTGCTGGCGAAGACAGGGCAGGCACAGAACACGTGTCGAGAGAGTTGGGAGAGCAAGAAGTTTGCTGTAAAGTTAGAGGGAAGAGATTCTGCCAATATGGCTCAGAATCGCCTTTCTATATTTGGTGCTGGAGTGTGTCCAAAAACTGGCCAACCAGGCTGGTGAAGGCTCTAGAAGTTTCATAGAAGCTTCATAGAATTATTCTATATCAAAAACACAAAAANGGTACGCAGTGCGATGTGGTGTGGTGTGTGTGGTGTGCTGTGTGGTGTGGGGTGTGGTGGTGTGGTGTGGGTTGGTGTGTGGTGTGGTACGCAGTGCGATGTGGTGTGGTGTGTGTGGTGTGCTGTGTGGTGTGGTGTAGTGATGTGGTGGGGTGGTTGTGTGGTGTGGGGCGTGCAGTGTGCGGTGTGTGGAGCGGTGCGGTGTCACCTACCCGGTGCTGCCTGACCCACATGATGGCAGAGATCAGGCTGACCTGTAAAGCAAGCATCATTAGTGGAAGCGGCTGAGTGGAGCTGGTGAAGCTGTAGCGCCCCATGACACCAGCTCCTCTGCAGCTGTGATGCTCCCAGTCAGCAGCAGAGGTCCATGGTGCAGATCTTCAGTGAGCTCCTGGGTGCCCAGTGACAGAAGCCCCAGCAATGCCAGTGTGGCAGAGGCTGAGGCTGCAGTCTGCTGAGATGATGCCAGACTGGGGTGCTCATGACTTGATGACTGCTACTGTCAGGGCCAGAGCCCCTTTTTATAGTCTGCCAGTCCTTCGTGACATAGTGGGGCAATCAGAGCCTCCCCTTTGTGACATCAAGGGGCAGCGATAGCAAGGGGATGGGATGTCCCCATGGAAATCAGTGGTGGCAGCTGGGGGAAGCCCACAGTTTGCAGAACAGGGGACCTGGCAGTCCTTCAGAGGACAGGGAGAATGGCCTTGTCTGTGTCTGTGTTCACCTCCAGCAGCTCTGCTCCAAGGCACTGGCTCAGTCTTGCCCTCAGCAGCCCTGGCTGCTCCTGCACCTTCATCTTGATGAGGGTACAGGGGAAGGGCTCCCAGGTGAGTCCCACCAAAGGCCCCTGTCACCCCTCCCCACCAAGCCAGCTCTGCCTGCAGCAGCAAATCACTACCTGTACTCAACTTGTAGCAGCCTTCAGGCCCTTAGTCAATGCCTTGCTACCGAGTGGTTGTCGAGATTGCCGTGACCTTTCAATATTGAAAGGAGGCTTGTAAGGACATTTCAGCACAGCCTGTAGTGACAGGACAAGGAGCAACGGTTTTAAACTAAAAGAGTCTAGATTCAGGCTAGATGTGAAGAAGTTTTTTGCAATGAGGGTGGTAAAACACTGGAGCATGTTGCTCACAGAAGTGGTAGATGCCACACTGAAATCACAGAATCACAGTATCATCTGGGTTAGAAAGGACCTCTGAGATCTAAGTCCAGCCCATGAATATTGGATATTGAAACCATTTGCAGAACTTTTGTACAGGAAGGTCATGAAGCTTGGTTGCAACCCTGTGAGGTTTGTGAGTAGCAAGCCCCAGCCAGCAGTATGGCATGCTTCCCTTTGGGGGCTTTAGAGCAGCTTCTCACGTGAATGGGAGAAGCCAGCAATGGCAAACAGGATGATGCACACAAAGACAATGCCTAGCCATGGATGACCATTTCTACAAGCAGTTAGTAACCACTGTTACTGACAACTCATTGTTGAATGGAAACAAATTCCAAGATCAGACATGGCCTGGAAAATCTGTTTTTTTTCAGGACTGCTTAAAGTGACCTGAATAGATATGTGTGGATGTAGCAAAGGAACCTTTCTGTATGATGGGAGAGAATATTTTAAAAGGGAAACAGATAATTAGAATGGTTACTTGCCTGCCCATATCTACTGGTCTGACTGTCCTAAGTTTGAGATGGAGCAGCTCAAGATGCAGAGGTGTACAGATGCTCTTTGCAGAATATGTGTCTGTCAGAACTAGGCCTTTTCAAGCAGATGAAAGGCACCAAGAAGGACATGTACATAGTTCTTCACACACAGTTTATCATCCCTGTTTTTCACAATTTAATTGCAAGCAGCACAGATGAGAGATGGTTTTTAATACCTTCTATGGATAAAATTTAAATCTCAACAGACCTCTAGTGTATTACCAGAGGTAGCTGTTTCCTCTCTATAAAGGACAGGAGACCTTTACATTTATCTCTTTACAGAGATACAATGAGTTAAAAAAATGTTTGTAGCTAATTGCTATAGAGGTAGTTAGAATGGTGAACTGAGTATAGCATAGGGATATATTTCTTCCTTCTTAGTGGAAATAGCACTTCCTAGCTGTATTTACAGTGCAGTACACAACAGCACACATTATTATCACTAGAAATTCCCCTACCATTTAGACTGGCTTCAACACAGAACAAGTTTTATGGTTTGGATATAAACTCAATGGCCTTGACAAGTAAAAATGAGCTTGATAGCTGTATGTTATTCTTGTGTAGACATCACACTGAAGACTCTCATTTGCTAAAATCTGCAAGGATCTTTTTTTATTTTCAGATCAATCTCAATAAAAAATTTCTACCAGAGATAAAGAAACAGCTGGGGCTTTGCTGCCAGTAATGCTTCCAACTCCCCCTCAGCATAGGACCAGTCACACCATGGCCACTGCTGTATCAGGGTGCCTAGAGCAACTCGGTTCCTGTAAGAACAGGTGATTTCAGTGGAAAAAGAGAAGTACACCACAGCAATTTTTAGCAAGATTTAATTTTTTTCCAAACAACAGAACAGGTAGGGGGAAGAAGAGTTGCTCCTCATCAGGGAGCCCAGGGAGTCCATGGGGGACAGCAGGGCCCACAGCTCCATGTTTGATGCCTCTACTCTGACCCTGCAAAGGAGAACAGGGAAGAAACCCTGCTGCATCCTGGCCCCTCCATTGGGACCCTCAGCCAGAACCCCCTCCTCAGCTGTCAGGAAGGGCAAAGACAGGGCACAGGGTGAGGGTCACGGGTACAATGAATTATTTCTTCTGGGATGAGCTGGGTTAAGGAGCTGCTTTTGGGGGTTTTTCTGAGGGATACTGTATTGCCTGGGTCTGTGGAGCTGCATCTCTTCACCCCACTCAGGATCCTCCTTGCCTCTGTGGGGCTGGGCCACTGGGGCTGCATCCTGTTCCCCAGCAGCTCTGGGTGCTCCTGCACCTCCATCCAGCTGGGGGGGAGGGATGGCTCCCCAGGGAGGGTCCCACCACAGGCCCAAAAGGCCCTTTGCAAAATAATATGGCTTACTGTCTTCTGTCACACACCTATTCCTGCAGTCATCGAGACTGGTATTTTTTAGAGATTTGCAAAGTGAAAAAATATAAGAGCTCATTTTAGAATAAAATTTTACTTGTCAACTTCTTAAGGAGTTCTAGAAATATCAGCATAAAACTTTAAACACTTTTCAGTATTTTTGTTTCTGTTCAGGCTGACAACTTCATATAGTCCTTTTTTAGTTAGGATACTTGGTGTATTTAAGGGCAAGTAGTTGGAGGACTTTATAAATCTTCAACATTTTTCTGTGTTTATTTATAATAATAAATTCTTTATACAACTATGATACCCTATCACTGTAATTCTTTAGACAAAAAGCATGTTTTTCTTTATGTATGGTGTTTATTAGGTATATAGCCTTTGTTATTCAAATTATTTTCTGTAGAAAGACAGTTAAAAATGTTGGGCACATTTTCAGCATTAATACTTACATCTACCTGGAATGAAATTAACTAAACTGCACTAAATTGTTTGCCCTTTAAAGGAAATACATCCTCATACTAATACTCTACAAAGATCCAGAACACTCTTCCTTGCTGAGGAAGACAGAGCACCAGGGCATTCCTTGTCCTTTATTGAAAGGATAGCAAGACAAATGTACATTTAGAATTTACTATTCCCTTACATTCTCAGGAGAGAAGATTTTAACACACAACAGCTCCAAATGCTGGTAGTACTTGTACTCTACAGGCTCCTTGCTTCAGAAAAAAAACCAAACTGATTTCTGTAACCCAGGATGAAGAGAAGCTGTTTACAGAAGCTCACCAAACTCTAGAGCAGATCTGGGTTGGAGACACTATTCAAACTTTCTGTCTGCCTCTTTTATTTCCCAGCAGCATTAACACAGCCAAAGGCAATGTCTGGGTCCCTCCTGCTCTCTGGTACAGGGGCCAACTTTCAAACTCTTTTCCCCTCCAAAACAGAGCTGCTATTTAATTGAGAATGGTGCACAGCCTGTGCCAAGTCCTAAATTATGACTGGGAGTTATTTGGGAAACTCTCAGCAAAAACATACCTCAGGGTCTATCCTAGCAATTAAACAGGATAAACCATCATTTGCTGTGCCTAAGACTGTGCCCTGACATTGTTTAATTTACTGTTACTGCCAATAGGAGTACATAGTGGTAATACAAAGCATCTCAGATGATATAAATTCTGAACCGTGCTTAGACGCTGAATATAATTCAGAAGTGAGAGGCCCTATACTGGAATAAACCTAAAAGGAGGTATTTCCTACTTAAAACTAGAAATACCTATTGAGTACCTACACGTCAGTGTATTCTCACAAGGCATAACTCCCTGCTTTGTGTTCTGCCTGCTATACTGCTCAACAGAGTGAATGATTAATATTCATAGATGTGCAATAAAAGCTGTATTCATTTAGGTAGTTATCCCAGATGGGTGAGAACCCAACTGAACCAAGGCAGACAGAACAACTCTGGTTACCCAGGTCCCCCTTAGGCCCTGTTATTGCCAAGCAGCACCTGTACTTTGCCCTCCCTTCTCCCAGATTCTAGGTGCCATTACTACCTCCAGCCCTCCCTGTGAACATACAGTTGCTTTTTGGGAGCAGTGAGGGGCTGGGCTTGGCCATTTGGCATCCTTCCTGCTATATCCTTGCCATAGCTGTGGTTGTGTGATCCACACTCGAGTCTGACTGCAGCCAGTGGTGTTCCTCATTGGGATGCTGTAGCTACAAGACTCTACCTCCTCAGGAGACAGATTGTGTCAAACAGGGGGAGGTCTAGACAGGGTGCTAGATAAGCTCACATAGGCTTCCCTTCCCACAAAATGTTGGACCAGATGGTCTTTGGAAGTCCCTTCCAGCCTGGGCTGGTCTACAGCTCTGTGGGTGTTGCAGGATGTACAGTTTGTGCTCACTCTTGGAATTTTGTTTTTGCTCTTTCAATCTCTTGAGTTTTTCCTTACACTGTTCTGGAGGTAGCCTTCCACACAAGATTTTAATCTTGCACTTTGAGATGAAAAGTAAGCTTTCTCTTTTAACAGTGGAAGTGAAAGGTTTGTGGACATGGCTTCCTTACAGAGTTCAAAACCATGGAAGCAACAGAAGAATTCTACATTCAGTTTTTTTTAAAATTTATTTTTTACTCTCTTTGCACTGAAGCTTCTGTGAAGACTTTTGGAGGTACCAATAACATTTGAGTAACTGGATTTACCCATACATAGAAAAGTTATGTAGAAAATCCCAAGTATGTGTGCTACTGCCTTACATTATTCTAGTACACACAAGGTTCTTACTCATTCAGCACATTAATTAAAAAAAAAATCAGAATAAAATACTTCGTGGATGGATACAGCCACTAGATGGGAGACAAGAGCTGGTTAGGAACTGGGAGCATCAGTGCCATGTGATGCACTTAGGGAGCTTTCATCAGCTGCCACCACCAGCTGTGACATGCCACACTGGAGATGCACACTAATACATCTGGGACACTTTTCTAAGTGTGCAGAAGCAGGTTATTCACTGAACTGGAAAGAGGTTTTCTTATGAATTGGTAGTCGTGACGATGAACTGTTGAGGGATGTATTTTAAATAACTGTGTTAATTCTCTGCCTCCAAATGGTTTTGCCGCAGGAAATTCTCCCCTTTCATCTGCAGCACTAAGGGAGGGTGGAGTTTGAGTCTTTACAATGTCACACACTTTCTGTGTAGCTTTAGGCAAGCTGCTTTTTCCTCTGTATGTCAGTTCTTCCTTGGATTCTCTTTTTTTCTTTTTCCCATTTAGAGGCATATAATCGAATTTCTTTTCCTCTCCAGTGGAGATTAAGACTATAGAGACTGTGTTATTATAATACTGTGTAACATAGAAATGTTTTTAAGCAATTTGTGGATACAATTTTTATTAAGAAAAAGTCTGGATTTTTCAGTTTTGTGGGCATCCTTATATTTAACTTTAGTTAAGAGAAAATTGATCCATTTGTAAAAACTAACCAAGTAAGTAAGAAGATAAAGAAATGTAATAATTTGAAACAGAAAGACACTGATCTCTGCCAAAAGGGGTGTGGGTTGTTTGGACTCACAGTGGACTAAGAAAGAACATTTCTTACATTTCATGAACATTTCCTACACTTCATATAAGAAATTAAGAGATGACTATAGTAATAAGGAAAAAAACAGTTTAACTCAAAACCCTTGCTGAGGTTTTTAATATAGCAACACAGACAGAAAGAAGTGTAATTGGACAACTCTCACAAATGATGCCTGTAATATCCAGGCAGGACCTTGAAGTGCACTGCAATATAAGTGTGCTTTCAAATCCCATCTTGGGAGTTACAGCAACTTCACTGAGACAGAGAGACCCAGAGGATCCCTCATCCCCACCTCTGCCAACTTTGGCAATGTCTTGATATCAGACCTAGAGTTTCTTCTGCTTTTTCCCCCCCCTCTTACCATTCCTCTATCTGTTATTCTTATCTTAGCTTTTACTATTTTTGCTTCAGCCAAAAATGTATGTTCTGGACCTTTGCTGGCTGTGTTTGCCTGGGCATGGAACAACTAATTGAATCGTGTTAACACTTGCATCCTTCAGTAAACAAGGAACAAAGAAGACCACCACAACTCAAAGCTATGCCTCAGTGTCCTTGTTGGACTCTGGTTGGTTTCTCTGCTAAAGGCCAGCTTGGATGCAGCCTCATTTGGGTTCTCTGCCTCTTGGCTCTGGTCCTTGTGCTTGGTTTTTGCTGATCCTGACCTGCTGACTTGCTTTGCTGACCTCCTGTCCCTGTCCCTGTGTTCTGCAGTGCTGTGGAATGGTGCCACTGCCCCATCCCTCGCCATCCTCAGCAGCTTCTGCCCTTTCTGCTCTGCTCCCCAACACTGTATTTTCCATCCTTGCTGCTTCTTTCTCCTTCTGAAAATCTGCCTTACTTTGTCTTCAAGAAAACAGGACAGTAAAATTAGCAGCTTCAGACCATCTCAATGAAATTGTCTTCTCCCTAGAAAGGACTTTATAAATGACAGTCAAGTGTGGGCAGTTTCCATAAAAATCCCCTTTTACAAGAGACAAATAGAAATAAATCATAGTAAAATTAAAACCTCATCCACATTTTAGCTATCTTTCCTTTAAGAAGTTTTAATAATGTTTATGCTTTAAATATAATACATGGAGAAGGTGAACTGTACTTTGGAAGAGCAAGAGCAGATTCTGGGCAGACCAGAAACAAACCTGGGCTTCAAAAGTTCAATCCCCCAACATGTACAGTCTAACCCCTTCTCCACTTCAGATATTTTAATGACTGCCAGGTGCAATCCTTTGCAAACAGGAAGGATTAGCATCACTAGGCTATCCACTGCTCTTCAGTACTGCTCATTATCCGCTGCTGCCCGAATTGAAACACGTGGATCTGCATCCCCCACACGAATACTGCCTGGTCTGTGACTCTGGAGCTCCCACATCTAATAATGCTGTAGAAATAAGAATCTGGTTAAGGATATGAGGAAATGTCCAAAAAGAACTGGGAGGAGAGGCTGAGAGAGCTTGGGTTGTTCGTCCTGGAGAAGAGAAGGCTCTGGACAGACCTTATAGCAGCCTTCCAGTGACTGAAGGGGCCATAAGAAGGGTGTGCAGAGACTTTTTACAAGGGAATGGATTAATAGGACAAGGGGAAATGGTTTCAAACTATAGTAGGGTAGATTGAGATTGAATATGAGGAAGAAGTTCTTTAGTGTGAGGGAGGTGAAACTCTGGAACAGGTTGCCCAAGGAAGTTGTGGCTGCCCCCTCTGTAGAAGTGTTCAAGACCAGGCTGGATGGGGCTTTGAGCAACCCAGTCCAGTGGGAGGTGTCCCTGCCCATGGCAGGAGGGTTGGAACAAGATGAGCTTTGATGATCTTTAGATGAAGTGATGATCGTCCCTTCCAGCCCAAACCATTTTGTGATCCTGTGATTCTATGAATAATGAACAAAATCTGCACTAGTAACTAAAAGAAGACAAGGACTTTTTTTCCTGAGCATTAGGTAAAGGAACCAGAACTAGTAGAACACACCCCATATAGCTTTAATCTATCACCCTCAAAAATGGGATAGACACATCCAACCTCCTTGTTGGAAATGGTCCATGTGCAAGTTGTGCCTGGTAAAGTGCAAGCTCAGCTCAGAACCATGCCACATTTTTTATTGCAATTTGATACAGATAATTACAGAACACTGATTGTACCCACCATCTAATAAGCTTACTGCTATAGACAAGTCCAAATGGCATCTGGCTCATCCACAAACCAGGACTGGCACACCTGCACCAGGCTATCACCTTCCCAGCTTCCAAGTCATGATTGTCCCTTGCTAATCAATAGCAGTCTGGAATGAAGTTTTCCTATTCAGAACATAAATTGGTGGATTTCCGGAGATACATATATATATATATGTGTGTGTATTATTTCTGGACTGTATACAATTGTTGAATGCAGAGACAGTACTGGAAGCAGTTCTTTCCTTAGTCCCTCTTTGTAGTCTCACCTTTGTATAACTGTTAAATACTTTGTTATTTTGTTTCTGAGATCAAACTTACCTCAGACCCTAGGGTGAGAATAGGAAGAAATCATGAAAACAGTAAAAAGAAAAAAAGGATGAAGATAATAGTGTCTCATTTCTTCTCATGTTGCACACGGGATTGTAACATTAAACAAGTACCAGTACTGAATGAATCAGCTTTGAATTCTATTACCAGAACTGCTGAGTATAATAGTCAGCATTAAATGTACAGGAACTGCTGTTATTTCCTTCAATAATATACAGCATTTGTAAAAGATTGATATGCTCATTATTTTGAGAATTTCTTTGTGAAGTAAAGAACAGAACGAACTTTTATAGAGAAGAGGTGTCCACTGTACTGATAAAGTAAATGCCATTCAAGGTACATACTCCAGAAGACAACAGTGCATCCTTTTGTTTTTTTTTCTTATGGGGTTTGTGATACAGTTTTATGCAACTGACAATTCAAAAGCAAACATCACAGTGCACAAAGAATTGGAGCTTTCAGGAGAAAAATGATTTGTCAGAGTGTAGTAAGATTTATTTCTATTTACAATATAGCAGTACTTCTCTGTGAATGGAATACATCATTTCATTGTATTTACACCAAAAGCTGAAAAAATGGCTGCCCTTTTGTGACACCGATATTTCACAAACCAAATTGGCTGCCTATAAAATAAACAATGCAAGAATTTTCTGTTGCTCTCCTTTCCCCTTGTCCCTTCTCTGCTGTGGTGGGTTTACCTTGGCTGTCCACCAGGTGCCCACCAAGCTGCTCGATCACTCCCCATTCTTCAGGAAAAGAATGATCCAGGGTTGATCCCTCCACGGAGTCCCAAGTCATGCTACTAAACCTTTGTGGACAGCCCAGGTCAGCCCACCACAACAAGCTCAATACTTCCTCCAATGTGTAAAGCAGAGCAGGTCGAAAAAGGAGCAGAACCGGAATCTATCCTTTTGCAGATGTGATCAGCAGCAGTCTGCATGCAGCAGGCAGCAGCGGTGGCTGCTCTGGAGAACAACTACAGTTGCGGGGGTCCAGGTGGACTCGTGCTTGCTCACAGTTTGAATGTATTATGCAGGCAGAAACAGGCCATCGGTTATTTTTTGAATTACTCACTCTGGCTAAAAGACAGTGCATGTGATTGATTTTTACCCTGTTTAATAGGATGCCTTCTGAGGATGGAAGAACAGCTTCTAAACGCTTCCTGAATATGGGCGGCTGACCTGAATTCCTGAGATGAATGCCAAATGGAACACTTCATAATTTTCATAGAACATTGAATAAAGCTAAGCACAGATGAAAAAGAGCTGGATTACCATGTTCACTGAACAAATCAGTGCCACTCAAGGACTTCTACATATAGACCAATTGCAAATTTCAGAATAATAAACTGATCCTGGAAAAATTCTACAGATACACTTATGCCAGTGCTCAGTTGTCTGATGATAATTGATTTCCTAACATCTAGTATTTTCTTTTTTTTTCATTGTTTGATAGGATTTGTTTTTTCCTCAGAGTTAAATGGAAATTATTTATGCAGCTATTTTTTTAATGCCTATAATTAGTATTTCCTGCAGCTTAAAAAATATCTTGAGTATCGTCTTTTAATTAGTAACTGCCTCTGGTTTTATGGTGTCCTACAGCTACTTCCAGTTCGGGGAGCTCAATGAAACAGATAAGCCTCCTCCCCTTCACACCCCTCTTTGAACATTACTTCACAGGAACAGAAGGGCTGTGAAATCCCCCCAAGATACATGAAAGGAGTCCCCGCAGTGCATCCTGCGATGTGGATTTTCACTTGCTCTGAGATGGAGTTCTCTGGAGGTTTTTAATAAATTAGAGCAGATTCTGGGAGTAATTCATTATGCCACCATAGGCTGTACTAGTTCCCAAAGCTGACGTGAATCATAGGAGTGGGTGGCTGACAGCCACCTCAGGGCTCTGCTGGTGGGCCATGTCTTTCTGTGATATCACAGCCATGGGCATCAAAAGAGACCCGGGCTGATGTATTATATTTAGCTTTGAAAACTATGAATGGTAGAATTCCTTTTCAAAAGGGAAGGGATTTGTTTTACACTACCACAATTCTTTTCCCTTCTTCTTCCCCAGACAGGGAGGGACCTGGGGGTTTGGGTTGACAGGAAGCTGAACATGAGCCAGCAGTGTGCCCAGGTGGCCAAGAAGGCCAATGGCATCCTGGCCTGGATCAGGAACAGCGTGGCCAGCAGGTCCAAGGAGGTGATTCTTCCCCTGTACTCAGCCCTGGTGAGGCCACACCTTGAGTCCTGTGTCCAGTTCTGGGCCCCTCAG
This sequence comes from Florisuga fusca, assembly GCA_038090715.1. Lineage (NCBI taxonomy): Eukaryota > Metazoa > Chordata > Aves > Apodiformes > Trochilidae > Florisuga > Florisuga fusca. Next base: position 8,915,450 of record JAAWXA010000007.1, on the reverse strand, counting down.
CTCAGGAAGGATATTGAGGTGCTGGAGCAGGTCCAAAGGAGGGCAACCAGGCTGGTGAAGGGACTCGAGCACAGATCCTACGAAGAGAGGCTGAGGGAGCTGGGGCTGTTCAGTCTGGAGAAGAGGAGGCTCAGGGGAAACATCATCACTCTCTACAACTCCCTGAAAGGAGGTTGTAGCCAGGTGGGGGTTGGTCTCTTTTCCCAGGCACCTCTCAGCAAGACAAGAGGACACGGTCTTAAGTTGTGCCAGGGGAAGTTTAGGTTGGATATTAGAAAGAATTTCTTTACGGAGAGGGTGATCAGGCATTGGAATGGGCTGCCCAGGGGAGCAGTGGATTCTCCGTCCCTGGAGATATTTAAAAAGAGACTGGATGTGGCACTCAGTGCCATGGGCTGGTAACCGCAGCGGTAGTGGATCAAGGGTTGGACTTGATGATCTCTGAGGTCCCTTCCAACCCAGACAATTCTATGATTCTATGATTTTATGATTCTGTCACGTTTTCACTTCTTGTATATAGATGAGGACTTGTGGATTGCTCTAAGGTCCAAAGCCTTCTGGAATAATGCTGGGAACTGTGGAAATGGAGGGGAAAAAAAATGTGGTGTAAATCTGAAACTGCCCCAAATTATCCATTAGTTAATAGGAAATCTTATGATCTCCCTGAGTGCCACTTTGTAAGTTTGCCATGCACTGAATCTGTTTTTATCTAATATATTTAAGAAAAAATATATAGGAGCTGACAAAGATTCACAAGTACCTGAACATTTGCGATGTTTTCTCACGTGATCTACTTCCTGAAGGGATGATGTACTTTGAACTGTAATGAAAGGAAATTGTCACTAGCAGCACTCCAAATTAAACAACAAAAGGGAACCTGTATGTTGGCAATGCTTGACTGTTAAATCCCAGTATATGCAGTTCTATATGCAAATACAGATCTTTTATTTTCATTAAGTGACAGAAAAAATATTTTACGTCAGCCACATGATAATGATTCATGCTGGGAAAAATCCTGGTGGCTTTCTCAAATGTTTCTGATATTTGAACTGTTCTGATAATTTCCATTTGAAGAATGAAACACAAACAGCACTTTTGACAGCTGCAGCATCTTCGTAATCATATTCATTCTTCATCACAGCTTAAAGACAGTCAGCACACACCAGTCTTAACATTTTGTTACTCAACAAGCCAAGTGTTACAGATTCCAGTGGGGACCATCTCACATTTCTGTGTTCACCACAGCTGCAGCAATCAAACTTGTGAACAGCAGTTTTGGAATCTGAAGCATAGCTGTTTAACACAATGGTCCTTTTCTGATCTATTCTTCATCAGAGACATCTACAACATGACCATCATCTTCAGCCACACACCTCATACCAGGCATCAGTGTACGCTGGAGGCCACCCAGGTGGAAAGCAACTTGGCAAAAAAAGACCAAGGGCTTCTGGTGGCCAGCAGGTTGAACATGAGCCAGCACTGGGCCCTTGCTGCAAAGAAGGTCGATGGCATCCCAGGCTGCATGAGGCAAAGCACTGGCACCATGTCATGGGATGTGACTTCCCCTCTGCTCAGCACTGGTGTGGCCACCCCCAAAGTGCTGTGTTCAGTTCTGGGCTTCTACATACAAGAGAGACATGGGGAGTCCAACAAAGGGCCACAGGGATGATTAACAGACTGGAGGAGCATCTCTCCTTTGAGAAAAGGCTGAAAGAGCTGAGGCTGTTCAGCCTGGCAGCCTGGAGAAGTCTCGGGGTGGTCATATCAACATGTATGAAGGGAGGGTATAAAAAAAAATGGAACCAGGCTCTTTTCAGTGGGCACAAATTGAAATACAGGAAGTTCCCTCTGGACATAAGGACATTTTTTTTTACTGGGAATGTGACTGAGCACTGCCATACGTTGCCCAGGGAGGCTGTGTGGTCTCCCTTTGTGGAGATAATCAAAAGCTGTCTGGACAGGTCCAACTGGCTTGAGCAGAGGTGAGGACAAGATGACCTCCAGAGGCCCCTTCCAACCTCTACCATTCTGTGATTCTATGCAATGCAATGAAAAGTCAGCCTCTGAATCTCCTTCCAAAAGACTTGTGGTAAGAAAGGCAGGCTGGTCCATGCACAGCATGAGACATCAGAGCAAGAAGATTTTACAAAACAGTATCTTATTCAACACACAGCAAACTAAAACTTTCTAAAGAAACTTAAGAATCTTCCAGCCTATCAACTGCATTTTGTTAAGATCATAAATATCTATCTTCTGACTTTTTAACAACAGTTCAGGATGCTCAGTGTTTGATATTTGTACCAAGAAAAAGAAAAAATAGGACTCTTTAGATGTGGGTTATTACTGAGCATAAGGAATTTGTGTGAAAGGAAGTTCATGACTGTGACCAAGGAACTGGAAAGAAGTAGAGAGAGATACGTGCATGTTTTCAAGCCAGTGATGAAATGACAGGAGTTACTGCTTTTTGATAATCCGATGAGCAATATGCTATCCAGGATCTAATAAAATGTGGATGCCGTATTCCTATTCAATGGGTTTCAAAGATGTGTTCTTAGAAACCATTGAGAAATCTTGGAGCAATGCCAATCACTTGCCAATCAGATATGAGTCCACCCATAGATGGCAACATGACTGAGGTCTACTAATGAAGGGCTCATTAAAATATCTTGCCAAGTAATCACTCTGTGTCTTAGTACCTGACTAAAACTTTAAATTCAAGCTGTCAGAAATAGTGAAAAGTCAGTAAAAGCAGTCAAATGTAGGCCGAAGGGTTTTTAAGTGCTCTGCTGTGTCTGCAGTTCAGGTGTCCTCATATGCAGATGACCACAGGAGGGGGGCAGGATGCGATGGAAAGGATCATAGAATCATAGAATCATAGAATCATAGGGGTTGGAAGGGACCTCGAAAGATCATCTAGTCCAACCCCCCCTGCCAGAGCAGGGCCACCTAAAGCACATCACACAGGAACGTGTCCAGGCGGGTTTTGAATGTCTCCAATGAAGGAGACTCCACAACCCCCCTGGGCAGCCTGTTCCAGGGCTCTGTCACCCTTACAGTAAAAAAATTTTTTCGAATATTCAATTTGAACCTCCTATGCTCCAATTTGTACCCATTACCCCTTGTCCTATCGCTGGTCACCACTGAGAAAAGCTTAACTCCATCTCCCTGACACTCACCCCTTACATATTTGAAAACATTGATGAGGTCACCCCTCAGTCTCCTTTTCTCCAAACTAAAGAGACCCAGCTCCCTCAGCCTTTCCTCATAAGGGAGATGTTCCACTCCCTTAATCATCTTAGTGGCTCTGCGCTGGACTCTTTCAAGCAGTTCCCTGTCCTTCTGGAACTGAGGGGCCCAGAACTGGACACAATACTCCAGGTGTGGCCTCACCAATGCAGAATAGAGGGGGAGGAGAACCTCTCTTGACCTACTAACCACACCCTTTCTAATGCACCCCAGGATGCCATTGGCCTTCTTGGCCACAAGGGCACATTGCTGGCTCATGGTCATCCTCTTGTCCACCAGGACCCCCAGGTCTCTTTCACCTACACTGCTCTCCAGCAGGTCAGCCCCCAACCTATACTGGGACATTGTGTTGTTCTTCCCCAAATGCAACACTCTACACTTTGCCTTGTTAAATTTCATCAAGTTTCTCCCTGCCCAACTCTCCAGCCTGTCTAAATCTCTCTGAATGGCAGCACAGCCTTCTGGTGTGTCAGCCACTCCTCCCAGCTTAGTGTCATCAGCAAACTTGCTGAGGGTACATTCTATACCCTCATCCAAGTCGTTGATGAAGATATTGAACAACACCGGTCCCAGTACTGACCCCTGAGGGACTCCACTAGTCACACACCTCCAACCAGATTCTGCCCCACTGACTACAACTCTCTGACTCCTTCCTTTCAACCAGTTCCTGATCCACCTCACTACCTGATCACCAAACCCATACTTGATCAACTTATCTACAAGGATGCTGTGAGAGACGGTGTCAAATGCTTTACTGAAATCAAGATAAACCACATCTACCGCTCTTCCATCATCTATCCACCTAGTAATTTCCTCATAGAAGGCTATGAGGTTAGTCAAACATGATTTACCCTTGATAAAACCATGCTGACTGCTCTTGATGATCCCCATGTCCTTGATATGCCTGGAGATAGTGACAAGAACAAGTTGTTCCATCACCTTTCCAGGGATGGAGGTGAGGCTGACCGGTCTATAGTTACCCGGGTCCTCCTTCTTGCCCTTCTTGTAGACTGGAGTGACATTTGCTATCCTCCAGTCCTCAGGCACCTCTCCTGTTACCCATGACTTGCTGAAGATGATGGAGAGTGGCCTAGCAATGACCTCCGCCAGCTCCCTCAGCACCCTTGGATGCATTCCATCTGGACCCATCGACTTATGGATGTCCAGATTACTCAGCTGATCCCTAACCCAATCCTCATCTACTATGTCAAACTCCTCATCTATCTTGACTACTTCTGGGGCTAAATGAATCTGGGGCTCATGCGGAAACCCTGCAGGAGTAAAGACAGAGGCAAAGAAGGCGTTCAGCACATCTGCCTTCTTTATATCCTCTGTCACCAGGGCTCCCAGCTCATTCCTTAGTGGGCCAATATTGCCTCTAGTGTTAGTTTTGCNGCCGGGGGCCCTCCCCAGCGGGGTGGGCGGGGGGCAGGAACCCCGCCTGGCAGAACCCGGCCTGGGCAGGTCCCTGAAGGCATCAGTCTCACCTGGCTGCCTCGTGATGTCATTGGGAAGGAACGGTGTTTGTTAGAAGTTCAGGAAAAAAATTGCCTCTATCAGTTTGATGCTCCTATTTACGATGAAAGGCTGTGGGTTTTATTTTGTGTGTGTGGTTTGGTACATTTGCTGTGTTGGTTGCAGATCAGGCCTTTTCCATCTCGGTGTGTGAGAGCTTTCACTTGTTCACAGCTTGATTAATCTGTCCGTAGGTGGACAAGAGGGAACGTGTAGGAGGTTTAGTTATAAAATATGGCTTAGCTAATTCTGGGCAGACTGAAAGTCACATCTCAAATCTGTGTTCCATTTGTAACCTGAAGAACTTGTCTGGTGATAATGATGGGAAGCAGCAGACGTTTTTCAGATGTTTTGGTCCCAGGGGCTCATCCCTCTTATAACGATTGCTGCCTCCCTAGCAAAGGTGGCAAAAAAAAAATGTAGTGACTTTTTTCTTTTTTCCTGAGGTGCACAGATGACAATTTATCTGTCAGAACATTTAGAAACAATTTTTTTATGGGAATGAGAGATCAATACCTGATAGTATTTCAGAAGATTTTTACTTTGGTCCTATTGAATGCTTAATACAAGTTAAATCTTATCAATGTGTTATCAATTGGAAGTGTGTTGATCATGTAGCAATGTGTAGCTTGGTCTGGACAGGACAGTGGATTGACAGACATAAGGCTGTCTGATATGTCTTGATAAGACTGACATCATTTCCAAATAAGTGATCTGTTGTGGTTTGGGGTAAAAACACTCCTCTGACAGTGTCTAAGGTGGAGACTTGTGTATGCTTTGGTTAAATAACTCAAGTGGCTTGTTTTATTAGTGTTCTGGATTTGACAGTTGCAATGCAAATACAAAGAGTTATTCCTGCTTACTGAGTGGCATTACTGACTTTCAACGATTTTTTTAGGAATAACCATTCTCAAGATGAATAAATTCTACTACAAAACAGAATAAGCTGATTAAGCTACAGTCTGTAATGAAGAGAAATAATTGACACAAAGATACATTTTCCAAATTAAAATTTTCCAGTTCTGGGGCCCTCAACCTGAGGAAGGTGCAGAAGGCCCCCAGCAGAATGACGTGGAACTGCTGGAGCAAGTCTAGAGGGAGGGTAATGAAGATGGTCAGAAGGCTGGAGCACCTCTCAAGTGAAGACAGGCTGAGAGAGTTGGGGTTGTTCAGCCTGAATAAGAGAAAGCTCCAGGGACACTTTGTAGCAGCCTTCCAGTACCTGCAAGGGGCCCACGGGAAAGCTGTGTAGGGACTTTTTACAAGGCCATGTAGTGGCAGGACAGAGGGGAATGGTTTCAGACTGGAAGAGTGGAGATTTAGATCAGATATTGGGAAGAAATTCTTGACCTGTGAGCGTGGTGAGACACTGGAACAAGTTATGCAGTGAAGCTGTTGTTGTCCCTTCCCTGGAAGTGTTCAAAGCCAGATGGGCTGGGGCTTGAAGCAGCCTGGTTTAATGGGAGGTGTCCCTGCCCATGAAGTAGGATTGGAACTGGTTGATCTTCTGTGTCCCTTCTGACCCACACCATTCTATGACTCTAAAAAAGGTAGTGATTTGAATAACTGCATCAAGCTTGACTTTAAAGTTCTTGAAAAACAATAAACATTTCCCCCCACATCAAAAGCTATTGCTTTTACCATGCTGGAAAAATTAATTATTAGTATTTAATAGGATTTTTTAAAACCAAATGATTAATTATTAATATTTAATAGGATTTTTAAAACCAGATGAGGTGGGTTTTTTGTTTTTTGTTTTGTTTTTGTTTGGGTTTCTTATGTCTTTCCTATTCAGTAGGAGTTGTGGTAGTAGCAAATAAAAAGAAAACTGACTTGTGTATAGTTGATTGGGATTAACAGCTTCCCCTTGAGTTACAAAAAAGTCACAGAAGTTTATCAGTCTGGATGGGCATGCCACTAGCACTGCTGTTCATAGCCAGTGTGTGTTGAGCTGTCATTTCTCTGGCAATTGTGGAAGCCCATGACTGAGTAACGTGGCAGGTCCTGCCAGGGTCATGTGCTGTACTTCACAGTTTGATGCCTTCTGGAAAAATGCTGGGAAAGTTATTTATAGGCTGAAGTTTGGGCAATGGAGAAATGGGTATTTCTGCATTTGAGGGAGTAACAGAGCTATACACTGGGTTGTTTACTGAGCCAGTTGCAGATTCTGAAAATAATGAGTGACAGCGTTTTCTTCCTAAATAATGTTTGTCTTCTTTTCACTAAACCCTTCCTGTTGGCAGTGGTGGTTGTTGCCTGACTTCTGTTGTGTTTTCTGTGTCACACTGTAGTGATGTCTCCTTGACTGTGTCTGCTAGTCAGAGACATGATCGTGGATCTTGTCTTGTAAGAGCAGCCACAGGCCTGGTTAGGTGACAGAGGGGCATGCTCTCTGGGTTGTGAAGGTGGCATTCTGTAGCCTGTCGGAAAATATCAGTACAAACCCACGTTTGAGATTAGTCTAAATATTATGTAATTTTCTGCTTTCCTCTTTTATACAGCAGTCAAAACAGCTGCTTATTAAATTGAATCTGTATCCCTGTCACAGAGGCACTGGGTCACTTTCTGTATAGTATCAGACATTTCACAGGTCTGTGAATCTTGTGCTGTGTGTCTGGCCATGTTACCGTGTTGCATATGAGGAAGACAGTGGAACAAGTTGCTCAGGGTAGTTGTGGCTGACCCCTCCTGAAGTGTTCAAGGCCAGGTTGGATGGAGCTTTGAGCAACCTGGTCTAATAGGAGGTATCCCTGGCCATGCAAGAGGGTTGGAACCAGATGATCTTTAAGGTCCCTTCCAACCCAAATAATTCCGTGATTGTGTAAAGCTGAGTGAGCAGCTCCAACAAGACCTGTATGTTCCTTATCCTGTAAATGAGTAAAAACAGCTGATGTAAGCAATGATAAGCTATATTCTTTCCCTCAAATCTTTTTATGCTAGTATGTCAAATTCAGTACTTTCCATTTGACAAAACTGACTTCAGTGTTGGAGGAAAACCCAAACAAAACCTAACAAAACAAACAACCCAAAACAGATCACATTGCTACATTTGATTTTGAAAAGGGATTTTAGATAGGACTTTGTCTGGGAGATTGCGTTTGACTTTGTTTTTGCTATCTTCTTTGCTTTTAACTTGCTGTGCAGCCCTGGCAAGCTGCTTCATCCTTTTGCCTCTGTTTCACCCATAAGTGGTAGAGATAAAACTAATCCCTTGTGGGGATAAAGGTTCAATTAGTTTCAGAAGTGTAAATTGCTTGAGCATTATAGAAAAATTAACTAAAGTTCTCAGTGAAAATTCATCTCTTTGCAGAGCTTTTGAACCAAAGGATTAATTGCATATGCTATAAAAGCTTTAGAGTTAAGTACATTTAGTAGCATTACAAAGGTTTCTTTGGCAGTATATCCGTAAACGTTGGCAAGATGCTTGAACAGTCTTTGAGATAAAAAAATGCACTGGAAGCTACAAAACTGGAAATACTGGTCATAACACTTTTAAGTACTATAGATTTAATCTTAGCATGTAACTAATTGTTGACTTGTAGGTCATAGATGAGAATATAGTGTTGGCATTTATGCATGATTGTAGAGTGATGTGTTGCTGTAATGAATCATTGATTTATCTTTCCAATGGGTTGAAGAATCAGTTTAACACTGCAGTGGTAATTTTGGAAGAAGCTGAAATGTGCTTTGTGTTGCCTTGCTTGATGGTTGCAGTACTTGCAGAGCTTTTTGGCATCCTGCTTACATGAGTGTTCACAGAAGAAAGCAGAAACAATGACAAATATTTAAATAACTGTGAAAGACACTCTGAAGACAGCCTTTAATCTGAGAAGATTATTGTGGTGGCACAAGGAGAAAAGAAATTCATACCAGCTGAAGGAAAGAGACTCTAAGACTGGCTGGTGCTTTGGCTAAGTAAAACCAAAAGTTTATGTTGAAATGGATTTCCTCCTTCTTAGTTGCGCTGAATAAAGATGATGCAAAATTTTCATTGGGTCCCATGACTTGAGCACTGGATTGGGTGATTGGTAGCATATGGTGCCAGTCTGACTCTGCTGTTCTTTGACAAAGAAGTAGGTAACTTCTTCAGTGGTGTCTGGAATACCACTGACTAAAAAAAAATAGACTTAAGCATATTTTCAAGTCTCTGAATACCTTTAAGATTTCTTGCTGTTAAAGAGTTTGATACTGAAATCTTTTTCTGTAGTGCTATACATTTTTCTGTTTGTTTGAAGGTATTTCTAGTGTGAACTAAACCTACTGGTTATTACAAATACGTGTATTTTGCTTAGGGCTTGTTTGATGCAATTTTCATATGCATTTTTGGAATGTATTTTAATAATCAGGACTGTTATTTAAATTGATTACAAAATAAGCCATAAAAACACTCAAAAGCAATCTTTTCTAAGGACAGCTTACTCTGAAGAAGTCTTTCAGTAAGCTATGAAACCACTTCACAGGAAAAGTTAAAAATGACACATAGTTAAAAAAAAAAGTTAAAAATAATATAGGTGAACTCAGGATGATTAGATTGTAAACTCTTCAGGGCAGAGGCTGTTTTCTTTGTGTTTCTGCAGAGCAGTGAGTTGCTTGGCGTTTCTAGACATCACAATATGTTAAATAATTATCAGAGCTGGGATAGTGATAACAATAATCCTGAGATGACCAGGTGGCTTTAGGCAGGACAGATGAATTTTTGAGCCCCAAAATTCATTGTGTTAGAAAAGAAGTTTTCTTAAAAAAGGAGGGCAATGCTTAAGTTTGTCTAAATCCATTCTTAAAGGACTACACTTGTGATCAGAAGAAAGGCCAGGAAATTGAGAGAAAAGTAAAATGAGATGTCTATAAAATTCAGAGCCTTCTGAGTGTGAGCTGATGGTGTGGTAAAGTGTGTAACTATGTGTATATCTAATGTTTCAGAGTAAGGCTGGAATGGAAGAGGAACAATTCACTTTTCTCCCTTAACTGAGCAGCTGCTGATACTCACCAGTGTTGTTGTCCCAAGGGTCATTGTGATCCCCTAATACTGCTGAAGAGGAGCCTTACTTGCTGCATCTTCTCATTATTACTTAGCATTAGAAATAGCATTCTACAAAATGTGATGTATTCAAAACTGTGAAAGTAATTTAACAATGATTTCTTAAATATGTTGTTGAATCTCATATGATCACAGGCTTTGCACAATTACAGTTTGGCTTGTTGCTAGTGAAGACACTTAAAATTATTAGTTTAGACTCAATATTTTTAAAAAATGAAAATAAGCCTACTTACATGCTCACTAGGTGAAACTTCCAGTGTTGACACTTTGCTTTGTCTGACTCCTGAGGGGACAAGCTTTTACTCCAGGAGAAGAGTACACAGGTCTTAGTGGGTGTTGAATGAGCCCTCAGTGGCTCATAGCTCAGAGGATGGTTACTGCACACTTAAGAACTAATCAACACAGCTGTAGGAGTAGAGGGAAGGAGCTAATTTGCTGGCCTTTCTTTTGATCGGTTCATTATGTGCCATGTAGTGAAAGCTGACAAAGTCTGCCTTGACTTGTACAATTATAATATCACAAGTATAAATTGGCTTTACAGTATACTTTCTAGTTCAGCCACTCGTTTTGCTCTCCACTGGGCATCTGTGCTTCTGTCAAGTGCTTTAATTACTGGCTTTCAACTCTTCTGCAACCAAATTCAGATCACCCTTTGCTGTTATTAAGGAGAGTTTGAGCTGTATGTTTTTATTTTTAAATACCTGGATAAGCTGTCTTCTGCTTTGTAGAGTATTTTACGTTTATTTTACAGTTTTTCTTTTTAAGTTCCTCTTGCTGTGAATTGGCTTCAGTGCCCTGCTAATGGCTTAGATGTCTAATGTTTCATAAAAGCCTTAAAGATTTTTTTGAAGGGCTGTGGTGGGTTGACCTTGGCTGGATGCCAGGTGCCCACCAAGCCACTGTATCACTCCCTTCCTCAGCTGGAGAAGGGAGAGAAAATATAAAAAAAGGCTTTTGGCTTGAGTTAGGGAGAGTCATTCACCAATTATTCTCACAGCAAAACAGACTTGACTTGGGGAAATTAGTTTAATTTACTACCAATCAAATCAGTGTGGGGTAATGAGAATTAAAACCAAAATTTAAAAACACCTTCCATTTCACCACTGCCTTCTTCCTGGGCTCATCTTCACTCCAGATTTCTCTACCTCATCTGCCACCAGCAGCACAGAGGGATGGGGAGTGGGGGTTGTGTTCAGTTCATGACATGTTGTCTCTGCTCCTCCTTCATCCTCACACTCTGCCTCGTTCCAGTGTGGTGTTCCTTCCACAGTAGACAGTTCTCTGTGAACTTCTTCAATGGGAATCCTTCCCACAGGCTGTAGGTCTCCACAAAGTGTTCCAGCATGAGTCACAGAATCACAGAATCATCTGTGTTGGAAAAGGACCTCTGAGATCATCAAGTCCAACCCTTAATCCACCACCACTGTGGTTACCAAACCATGGCACTGAGTGCCACATCCAGTCTCTTTTTAAAAACCTCCAGGGACAGAGAATCCACCACCTCCCTGGGCAGCCCTTTCCAATGCCTTTCCAATACCTTCTCTGTAAATAATTTTTTCCTAATATCTAACCTAAACCTCCCCTGGCAGAGCTTAAGTCCATGCCCTCTTGTCTTACTGGTAGCTACTTGGGAGAAGAGACCGACCCTCCCTGGCTGCAAGCTCCTTTCAGGGAGCTGTAGAGAGTGATGAGTTTAGTCTGAGCCTCCAGACTAAACTCCAGTCCTTTCCATGGGGTCTTTCAGGACCTTCCAAACAGTCCTTCAGGAGCAGACTGCTCCATTGTGGGTCCCCCATGGGATCACAGGTCCTGCCAGCAAACTGGCTCCAGCATGGGAGCAAACTGGGCTCCTCTCTCCATGAGTCCACAAGGTCCCGCTAGGAGCCTGCTCCAGCACACTCCTTCCATTGAGTCACAGCTTCCTTCAGGCATCCACCTGCTCCTGTGTGGGGTTGTCCATGGGCTGGAGGTGGATATCTGCTCCAGCATGGAGCTCCATGGGCTGCAGGGCACAGCCTGCCTCAGCATGGTCTTCACCATGGGTGATCTGTGCTAGGAGGCACCTCCTCTCTCTCCTTCTTCACTGACCTTGGTGTCTGCAGAGTTGTTTCTTTCCCTTATTCTCAGTCTTCTCTCCTGCTGCTCTTCTTGAAGCAGTTTTTTCCCCTTACACAAGAAGTTACCACAGAGGCACTACCACCATTGCTGATGACCTTGCCTAGTGGTGGGTCCAGCTTTGTGGCTCTGTCAGACATGGGGGCAACTTTTAGCAGCTTCCAACAGAAGCCACCTCTGTAACTGTCCCTCTGCCCCTCACTACCAAACCTTGCCATGCAAACAGAATGCAATGGCTAATTTTCAGTATGTTCTGTATTTCCTGTCTGGTTTTGTGCATGTGTCTTGTTTTCAAATTAAGTGGTTATTTTTATTGGGTTGACTATAAACAAAATAAAACTCGTATTTGGCAGGTTCATAAGCCACTATGTACTTTAAAGATGTCAGTTTGCCCATAACTTCTTTTTAATGCTTCTGCAGTCTCACTGCTGTTACAGATTTCCCAAGTATTTAGGTAGCATATATATTTGACAAAACAAATATGTTTAGTATAGTTAAGCATTAGTCTGCACTCAGAAATATTTTTACTTGCTGAATAGTGAAGCGTGTTTTAATGTAGCAAATATCCTTTGTGATATTTTCCAATGTTTTCAGAGTCTGTAAGGTGGTAATTCAGTAAGGTGTGCCTTGCTCACTTTGAAATATTCAGTAATTTATAGAAAATGTTTAAATCACAGGGGTTTCCTTTTTGGTGAAAATGGTGGAAGTTGTGACATTAAACACATGAATGGGTACTGTGTTAGGCAAGTGTAAGGTAAATAGTATTTTTGCTCTTGTCAGGATTTGTTTTGCTTAATTGTAATAATTTCAAAATGGTTATAATTCAATCAACATTAAACAACAGGCTGTTTTGCCTGCTGTGCAGTTTTGTTCACTACTGGCTGCTTGCTGTTGCTTGGTGATGTTACTCAGCTGGATGGTAGGACTGCATTTGTTGACCATGGTGGCAGCTTGTGCAACTCCAAAAGCTTCATGAAATTGCAGTTTTCACAGCATGTGGTATGCTTCCTTTATCTTGATGCTCTTGTAAATGACTGGAGACATCTGCTGAGTACCTGTTTTACCTAAATATTTTAGGGTGGGATGGCTGGGGAGTGCCCTTGCTCACCACTGATGAGAGCAGACAGGAGGCTTAGTTTTGCAGTAGCTAATGGTGGGTAAGATGAATCTCATGATTTTTAGCAATGAATGACTTTCCTGTTTGGTTTGTATTGCATTAGCTTGAAAAATGATGTAAATCATTAACATTTTGATGATTAAAATCTGTTTTTCTCAATGAAAACCTGTGGTGTCTGGCCATAATGATGATGATGAGATGGGATGCCACTTTAGAGAGAAGTTGTGCTGTGTGTTGTTTATCTGCCTTTATAGTTAGGAACACATGAAAAACTCATGGCATGGGGGCTTGGAATCACTTAAGTTTACTTCTAAACTCTTAAGTTAGTTTCTAATGCTAATGTAGTGTTAACTCTAATGTACAGACATGGAAGTAATGAAGCCATTAATTGATGAACAGAATTCAGATGGCATCTCCGATGAAGAGCATGACAATAATTTCCTGTCAGTTGAGAAGCATTACCAGCTTGACAATGAAGGTGGCATTACGTATGTATTACTCTCAAGTGTCATCTTGTTAAAATTTGTTGCCTCTGACTTCTCATGAGTCATTTATTGAACTTTTGAGGGATTTTCTTGCATTCACTTTACATCTTTGTGGTTATACATCAAGCGTTTGCATAGTCCAGCCATTTTGAGTAGGTTCTCTTTCTTTGGAAGCTAACAGTATACTGCCCACCAGATATTCCAAGGTACCCATTTAAAAAGTGGTTGGGTCACTCAAAATCCAGGCACTGTTTAAGGAATGTTTTGATTAATATTTTTTTTTCTCTAAGGAAACTTCAGAAGACTTTGGAAATCATCTGTTTGTTAAAGCTTTCTTTTTCTTTTGATTTTGTGGCTGTCAGATTTGTGATTTGCAGCTGGTAATTGTTTTTAATGCTACTGATTCTAAAATAGCATTGATGAAACCTGGGAATTTTGACTCTAAGGCAAAAGACCAATAAAACCACACAGAAAATAACCTTCACAAGCTGGAAGAAAGAACTAAAGATCAGACTCGTATGTTTGAGCTGAGGGAGCTCACATGTAAAGATGAATAGGAGTATTATTTGAATGTGCTGACGTTTTTAAAGTATCTAGAAAACCTTAAAGTAATTGAAGCTCACAGTTTATCCCTTCATTATTAATACATGAAAGAGGCTGTGTTTTTGGGTTGGTTTTTTATTTTTCCCACTCTACCAATCTCATTGTACTTCTAATGTGACTTGTAATATTTTTACTCTCAGATTTATACAAACACTTATGCACCTTCTCAAGGGAAACATTGGAACTGGACTTCTTGGTCTTCCACTTGCAATAAAAAATGCTGGCATTGTGGTAAGAATTAATTTATTTTTCATAGATTAGAAAAATTATCTAGAAAGACCTACAGATCTGTGTCTGAGCCTGAAATACTAAACTCTTTAATACTTTTTGTTAGTCAATATCAACTTCAACAGAGCTGTGTTCTATTTTTCCTCTTCTATCTGGTGAATTTAGAATGGAAGATTGAGGTTTTAAAATTTTCTTTTTAGAAGTCACAGCTTCACTATGAAGACTTTGTGTTATATGTTGTATTTTTGCTTAGCAAAAGTATTTTTCTGGTGGAAACAAAAACTTTATCCAAAAAAGAAAGATTTTGATTCACTTGGACTCCTGTGATGTCTCACAGGAATAGGTATTCTGGGATTGTCTTATCTGTGTCCAGACTTGTGTAGAGTCAGATTGTATGTCCTAGGATGCAGCATCAGCTTGTTAATTCAGTCTTTCTGCAGACACAGGGTCTAGCACAGCTTGTTTATATACTGCGTAACAAATAAATGCATTTCCTAAGGCAGGCTACATTTAATTGAGTGAAATTTTCACCTTGTGACTAAATGACATACTCTGGAACTAATTACTTAATTTGCAAATGATCTGTAACTAGTAATAGTAAAAGTTATCAGGGTTGTGGGTATTTTTTTAAAACCTATCCCCTATCCCCTATCCCCTATCCCCTATCCCCTGACCCCTATCCCCTAGCCCCTAGCCCCT